>NC_069411.1:10729575-10731812 GCF_026875155.1 Cherax quadricarinatus | reverse complement strand
GAAAGTTATATTCATTTTGGTAAAGTTGATTGTATTCCCTGTCCCAGCTTATGTGTCCCACCCCATTTATCTAAACCAAAATAATGCTCTGTTCCCAAATATATTATTGTACAAAGACTTAATAATAAACTGCTTTTGAGTAGAATAGTAATATTCACTGTCCCCGTTATTTCTCCATTTATTTATTTTTAGTTAAAGTAGTGAGAGGGTGAGTAGTGTAGTGTGGCGGGTAGAGTAATGAGAGGTGAAGATGTAGTCACCAGGGGACCTCACATTACCTACCTACCTCCGCATACCTCCCTCCTACTGCCTCGCCTGTCCCCTACCTACTAACTCCTCCTTTACCCCCATATTCCCCCAATCATTACCCCCCTACATGACCCTACATGACAAAGTGGGCAGGCGGTGGGTTGGTGGGTGAGAGGTGAGTCAGGTCTGGTGGTGGGTATAGTGGGGGTTGACTGGTGGTGGCAGTTGAGATTTAGCTATTGGAATGATCGACACCCTGGTGATGCTACCACCTGAAGTCTACCCGGAGGGAAAATTCCGAGGTTCAGCGCCCTCGCGGCCCGGTCCACGACCAGGCCTCCCGGTGGATCAGGGCCTGATCAACTAGGCTGTTACTGCTGGCCACACGCAATCCAACGTACGAACCACAGCCCGGCTGGTCCGGCACCAACTTTAGGTATCTGTCCAGCTCCCTCTTGAAGACAACCAGGGGTCTACTGGTAATGCCCCTTATTGCTGGTGGGAGGCTGTTGAACAGTCTTGGGCCCCGGACACTTATTGCGTTTTCTCTTAGTGTACCAGTGACACCCCTACTTTTCACTGGGGGTATGTTGCATCGCCTGCCAAGTCTTTTGCTTTCGTATGGAGTGATTTCTGTGTACATATTAGGGACCAGTCCCTCCAGAATCTTCCAGCTGTAGATTATGATATATATCTCTCGCCTGCGCTCTAGTGAGTACAAGCCAAGTGCTTCCAGGCATTCCCAGTAGTTAAGGTGTTTGATGGAACTTATACTTGCAGTAAAGGTTCTCTGTAGAGATCGACACCATGCCCAACCCTTGTAGGGCAGGGTAGGTGCCTGAGCCCGAGCTTGCAACTCACAAGACTGCTGGGATGGCAGACCAGAGAGGCCTAGCTTCTCCCTACGAGCCCCGTGAGGGCGGGGAATGTGGCTAGGCCTGGGGACAGTTGGTCCCAAAGATGAGGTACTTGTGCCTCCTCCCATGGGAGACTTAGGTCTCAGACACTCACTCGACAGGGAGCCAATGCTGGGCCCCCACTTGGAAATGGCCCGGGCCGGGAGAATAGCGGCGAATCAACAAGAAGGTTCTCTGTATATTCTCTAGATCTGCAATTTCACCTGCCTTGAATGGGGATGTTAATGTACAACAGTGTTCTAGTCTAGAGAGAACAAGTGATTTAAAAAGGATCATCAATGACTTAGCATCTCTTGGTTTGAATGTTCTCATTATTCATCCTATCAGTTTCCTCGCAGATGTGATAGTGGCATTGTCGTGGTCCTTGAAGGTGAGGTCTTCGGATATTACCACACCCAGGTCCTTCACATTACTTTTCCGCTCTATTGTGTGATTAGAGTTTGTAGTATACTCAGTCCTAGTTATTCCTCCAGTTTTCCATTACGGAGTAATTGGAATTTGTCTTCATTGAACATCATATCATTCTCTGTTGCCCATTGGAAAACTTGGTTTATATCTTCTTGGAGCTTTGCCGTGTCCTCACTGGCTGACACTCTCATGCAGATCCTAGTATCGTCTGCAAAAGGATGATACAGTACTATGGTTTACATCTCTGTCTATGTCTGATATGAGAATGAGGAACAGGGTAGGTGCGAGTATTGTGCCTTGTGGGACAGAGCTCTTCACTATGGCAGCATCCGATTTAACTCTGTTTACCACTACTCTTTGTGTTCGATTAATTAGAAAGTTGAAGATCCATCTGCCTACTTTCCCAGTTATCCCTTTAGCACGCATTTTGTGTGCTATTACACCATGGTCGCACTTGTCAAAGGCTTTTGCAAAATCTGTGTATACTACATCTGAATTCTGTTTGTTTTCCAGTGCATCTAAGACCATGTCATAGTGGTCTAGCAGTTGCGAGAGGCAGGAGTGACCTGCTCTGAAACCATGTTGCCCTGGGTTGTGCAATTTTTGGGAGTCCAGGTGATTTGCTATCCTGCTTCTTAGAACTCTTTTAAAGATGTTTATGAT
>NC_069411.1:10712075-10724575 GCF_026875155.1 Cherax quadricarinatus | reverse complement strand
CAGAGAGTGGAGATTTAAGGCTTTAAGTCTATCTTCATACGGGAGATTCCTTACACAGTAAATCATTTTAGTCATTCTTCTCTGTATGTTCTTCAGTGAGTCTATATCCATCCTGTAGTAAGGAGACCAAAACTGAGCAGCATTATCTAAATGAGGCCTCACTAGTGATGTATAGAGCTGTAAAATAACTTTTGGATTTCTGTTACTTATACTTCTTGAGGTAAATCCTAGTAATATGTTATCCTTGTTGTGCACACTTAGGCACTGCTGTCTTGGCTTTAGATTTCTGCTTACCATGACTCCCAAGTCTTTTTCACATTCTGTATGATCAAGCTCTACTTCACCTAGTTTATAGCTTCGAGGGTTATTTTCATTACCAAGGACTAGTACCTTACACTTATCCACATTGAACTTCATCTGCCATTTTTCAGACCAAGACATTAATTTGTCCAAATCCTCCGGGAGTTCATTGCTATCCTCCTCAGAATGAATCATACGGCCTATCTCTGTATCATCAGCAAATTTGCTCATGTCACTCGTAATCCCTTCATCAAGGCCATTAATGTAAATTATGAACAAGAGAGGGCCTAAAACTGATCCTTGTGGAAACACCACTAGTGACTAATCCCCATTCAGATTTGACCCCATTAAAGGAAACTCTGCTTACTATTGGTAAGTCATGCCTCTATCCATGCTAGAACTTTACCTCCTATACCATGAGCTGCCACTTTTCTCAAGAGTCTCTTGTGAGGTACTCTATCGAAGGCTTTACTAAAATCCAAATAAACAATATATTCTTTATCACTGTCTACTGCCTCAAGTGTTCTATTGAAGATGTCAGCAAATTTGTCAGGCAGGAACGACCTCTCGTGAATCCATGCTGAGATTTATTTATCAAGTTATGCTCTTCAAGGTGACTTCTAATAATGTCAGCTATAATTGATTATAATAACTTGCCCACTATAGATGTCAAGCTTATTGGATGGTAATTTGAAGGAACGGACTTATCCTCTGATTTGGGTATAGGAAGCACATTAGGCATCTTCCACAACTCCAGTAAGGATGGACGCATTAAGCACACTCGTTAATGGCTGGCTAAGTTCCATCTTGCATTCCTTAAGTACCCTGGAAAACAACTCGTCGGGTCCCGGGGACTTACTTTGCTTCAGTTTGTCTATCTGTTTGATAACCATGTCCCTCGTGACAGTAATATTAGTTAATTTGAATTCATCAGGAACTGAATAATTGTTAATTTCTGGAATCTCATACATGTCTTCCTGTGTAAAACTGACAAAAAATAGTCATTAAATAAGGAACACATTTCCAGTTCGTTATCCATCAGCTGTCCATTCCCAGTTTTCAGAGGTCCTACTTTTTCCTTCACCTTCGTCCTATACACTTGAAAGAACCCCTTTGGATTGATCTTTGATTCATTAGCAACTCTAATTTCATAGTCACGTTTAGCTTTTCTAATTGGTCAGTAAGGTTAACCTCTCCTCTTCTGATGCGCCTATAAATTCCCCTTTTCTCCCCTAATAGATGCTTTCGCCTCTTGTTAACCAATTTGGGATCGTTATTATTAGACCTAATTTCTCTCTGGGGAATGTATATACTCATAAACGCAGATCCCTTCTAATCATAATTATGATCATCGTCGATAAAATCATTAGCTAGATAACCCCAATCGAGATTAGACAGGTGTTCCCTAATTCCTCAGGATTTTTTACCGTATTATCATTATTCTTGTATTCCCAGTTAATTGTAAAAGTGATGGATTTGTGATCACTTTAGCTAAGCTCTTCAGTGATCTCCAGATTATTTACGAGTGTTTTCCTTATTTAACAAGACTAGGTCGAGCAAATTGTTACCCCTGGTAGGCTCTGTTACACACTGCTTCAGAAAACAGTCCTGAACTGTTTCCATATAGTCACTGGACCCCAGATTACTGGTCAAAGAAGTCCAGTCAATTTGACTAAAGTTAAGATCCCCTACTATCACTAACTTAGTGTGTCTAGAAGCCCTAACAATTTCGTCCCAAAGAAGTCTCCCTCTATCGTGATCCAAGCCTGGAGGTCGGTATATTACACCTAGAATTAGTTTTTCTTGACCTACAAACTCGACCCAAACGGATTCTGTTAATAGTCCATCTATTTTTATACCTGTTTTTATGCAAACAATTAATATTTTCTCGTACATATAATGCAACTCTCCCCCTTCCCAGTACATCTATCCACATGGAACAACTTAAACCCTTGAATATTACACTTAGGAATCATATCCTGACTCTTTAAGTCATACCACGTTTCAGTTATTGCAATGACATCAAAGTTCCCAGCACATGCTACCAACGTAGTTCATTGATCTTATTTCTTGCACTTCGACTGTTAGCATAAAATACCATCATATGTTTTTTCTTCTGCACATTTTTCCTATTCACCTTTGCTTTTACACAGTTTCTGAAATTATCATTACCCAGCGTTACTCCATGACTGTTATTATTAAGATTCATAATATCAAAGAATAAGTCAATGTATCCATACTCATTATTTTTCATTTCTAAACCCATAAATCTAACTAATCCTACTTTAAAGTCCTAACGACCCCCTCAACTGAGCTAGCAAGAAAACCCACACCTGCCCTGGATAAGTGAACCCCATCCCTGGCATACATGTCATTTCAGCCATAGAAGTGGTTCCAGTTGCCAAAGAATGGTACTGCATTATCCATAGTGTCCAGCCAACAGTTAATACCAGTTGCTCTGGACAACCATTCATTTCCAACACCTCTTCTTGGCAAAATGCCACATACAACAGGGCGCCCCCCCCCCTTCTTCCTAATTATGTCTATTACTGTCCTGAACTTTCTAACTAAATCCTCACTTCTATGCTTGCCTACATCATTGCCTCCAGCACTGAGGCAGATAATAGGATTGATCCCATTACCGTTCATGATGTCAAGCAGGCTAACAATATCCTCCATCCCAGCCCCAGGAAAGCAAACCCTCTGTCTCCTATTCCTATCATTCAAGCAGAAGGCCCTATCCCTATACTTGATCTGGCTATCCCCAACAACAATATTTTTACCTTCCTTGGTGTCATTCGTCGTGACGTTCCCAATAGTCGACTCACATTCGTTGGGTAGCACAGAGAATGTATTAGATGTTTCCACAACAGTTTTCACAGCAGTCTCGTTCTTCTTCATCGTTTCTACCTTCCATTCGTCTTCTTGATTGTCAACTTCATTCCTTGCTGTCCAGCCACTGTCCAGGTTCCCTTCTTGGCCTGAGGACTCACAACAGGAGGACTACTACGAATCCTCATGTTTTCCTCAGTCAATCGCCGTATCTCTATTTTCGCTACCCCTCAATTCCTCCTTAAGTGCTGGTAAAGTTGCTCGATGGAGGGCATCTTGGTTCAGTCCACAGTCTTTCTCATCAGATCTCTTTTCCCTTCATTGTTACAGACAGTATATAGTGATGAAGCTTAAGAATGTTAACGGTTAAGTGTCTGTTACATATACCTTTACCTTTGATATACTGAGAGTAGTCCAGCCATGGGCCAGGCTCGTCTGGTGCTTGCCTGGTCAACCAGGCTGTTGCTGCTGGAGGCCCACTGCCCCACATATCCATCACAGCCTGGTTGATCTGGCACCTGGTGAAGATACTTGTCTAGTTTTCTCATGAATGCTTCTACACTTGTTCCAGCCGTGTTTCTGATATCTTCTGGTAACATGTTGAATAGTCTGGGACCCCGAATGTTGATACAGTGTTCCCTTATTGTCCCCACCGCACCCCTGCTCCTCACTGGGTTTATTTTACACTTCCTCCCATATCTCTCACTCCAGTATGCGTTATGGCAGTGTGCAGATTTGGGACCAAGCCTTCTGAGTACTTTCCAGGTATATATTATCTGCATCACTCTCTCCTCCCCTCCAATGAGTACATGTTCAAGCTTGAAGGCGTTCCAGTAATTTAGGTGCTTTACTGGCTCAATGTGAGCCGTAAACGATCTCTATATTTGTTCAGCTCTAATATTTCTCCTGCTTTGAACGGGGCCGTCAGCAATGAGCAATATTCTAAGTGAGGGATGCACTAGCGATTTGAAGAGTGTCACCATCGCATTACTTCCCTTGTTTTGAAAATTCTCAATACCCACCCCGTCATCTTCCTGACTGTCGTGATCTTTGTCTTATGTTTCTTAAAAGAAAAGTCAGCTGACATAAGTTTTTTTTTTCGTTTGACTATTAAACTCATTTTTATTTTCTTTGCAAAATAATTATTGATTTAATTTTTTTTTCATTGTTACAGACAGAGGAAGAACGTGTACACTCACAGTTCCAGTGTAGCAATGGTCGCTGCATCCCCGGCCGCTGGGTGTGTGACTATCAGAAGGACTGTGAGGAGGGCGAGGATGAGCGAGCTTCTTGTCGTAAGTACCACTGCTTACACTACCCTTCCCTTCACTTTATGTATACCTTTACATCACTATTGACGAGTTCCGAGAGCTTTTTCTGCTCCCAGAGCCCGACCTTTGGCCAGGCTCGTCTGGTGTTATTCCACCACTACATTTATTAACCAAGAAAATGAATAGTGTAAGAGCGCAATAATTGCTTAAATTATATGTATGATAATAGACGACTACTCCTCGGTGTATTTTGGCCATTAATTACAGTTTGAACTGCACAATATCAAGTTGCTTTTCCATTTGAGATAATTTGTTGTGCAGATGGTTTAAAAAAAATGGCCTAACATAAGGAAAATTGCTTAATTTAAACTAAAATAACCAAATGTAACTTAACCTTATCCTGACATTGGTAGATATTCATGTCTCACGATATCGTTAATAACACGACTGCAAACAAATCACAGAATGGATGGGGCTTGATCCCATGACAGGGAAGTCTTAAAACTCACTGGTTAGTGTGTTAACCACTGGGCCAGCTGTCTCTAATAAGATTAATCCAACTAGGTATATAGAATATACTTAGTTGGATGAATCTTCTTAGAGTCAGCTGGCCGAGTGTGGTTAGCGCACTGGCCTGTAAATTTTAGAAATCACCTGCCACCTTCAGCAGTCGCCTCTGTGTAACTTTATCAAAGGTCTTACTGAAGTCCGTATATACACTATTGTATTCATTATCATGATGTACCTCCTCACTGGAATACGACCAAAACGCAGATGTGGTTTACACAGATTTTGCAAAAGGCGTTTGACAAATGCGATCATGGAGTGATAGCGCACAAAAGAAGGCCATGGCATTACAGGGAACGTAGGCAGATGGATTTTCGGTTTCCTAACACACACAACACAAAAAGTAGTGAACAGGGCAAGATCCAGCATCAGCGAGGTCAAAAGCTCAGTGCCCCAAGGCACTGTACCTGGCACCTCTGCTGTCCCTCATCCTCATAGCAGACATAGACAAAAACACCCGGCACACTTTTGTATTATCATTTGCAGATGACACTAAAATAAGCATGAAAGTCAGTACGGTAGAGGACACTGAAAAAGTACAGGAAGACATAAATAGGGTTTCCAGTGGGAGTGGAGAACAACATGACGTTCAATGGTGATAAGTTCCTGCTGCTTAGGTATGGAAAGAATGAAGAACTCAAAAGGAGCACTATCGAACTTAAGTTAAATGACTCTTACAGGAACGGGGAGAGAGACAGGAGGAGCTTAAAGCTATTAGTGAAATTGAAAGAATTTCAAAATATTTCTTTTCATATGCCAAAAACAAGGCAAATACCACATCTAGTATCGGGCCCTTACTCAGACAGGATGGGACTTACACAGATGACAACAAGGAAATAAGTGAAATATTGAAATCCCAGTACGACTTTGTGTTTAGTGAACCACTAATCAATCTGAGGATCGACGACCCAAATGATTTCTTCACGAATGAGCCTCAAACTCCACAAATGTATGCCAGATTTCCGACATCACCCTAACTCCGATAGATTTCGAAAAAAAGCCATTGACAACATGCCCATGCACTTAGCCCCGGGCCAGACTCGTGGAACTCTGTATTCATTAAGAACTGCAAGAAACCCCTCTCGCATGCCCTAAGTACACTATGGAGGAGGAGCTTGGACATGGGTGAAATTCCACAGTCACTTAAAACAATGGATATAGCCCCACTCCATAAAGGTGGCAGCAAAACATTAGCTAAGAACTATAGACCAATAGCTCTAACGTCCCACATCATAAAAATCTTTGAAAGAGTGCTAAGAAGCAGGATTGCAAACCACCTGGATTCCCAAAATCTGCACAATCCAGGGCAACATGGGTTCAGGGCAGGTCGCTCCTGCCTCTCACAACTACTGGATCACTATGATATGGCCTTCGATGCACTGGAAGAAAAACAGAATGCAGATGTAATATACGCAGACTTTGCAAAAGTATTTGACAAATGCGATCATGGCGTAATAGCCCATAAAAATACGTGCTAAAGGAATAACTGGGAAAATGGGGAGATGGATCTTCAACTTCGTAACAAATCGAACACAGAGTAGTGTTAACAGAGTTAAAATTGGAGGCTGCCATAGTGAAGAGCTCTGTTCCACAAGGCACAGTACTCGCTCCCATCTTATTCCTCATCCTCATATCAGACATAGACAGAGATATACACCACAGCACCGTATCATCCTTTGCAGATGACACTAGGATCTGCATGAGGCTGTCATCTGCTGAGGACGCGGTTAACCTCTAAGAAGATATAAACCAAGTTTTCCAGTGGGCAACGGTAAACAATATGATGTACAATGAGGACAAATTCCAACTACTCCTTTATGGAAAACTGGAGGAGATAATAACTAGAACAGAGTATACTACAGACTCTGGCCATACAGTAGAGCGGGAAAAAAATGTAAGGTCCCTGGGAGTAGTAATGTCTGAGGATCTCACTTTCAAGGATCACAACAGTGCCACGATCGCAAGTGCAAAGAAAATGATAGGATGGATAATGAGAACGTTCAGAACGAGAGATGCCAAGCCAGTGATGTTTTTTCAAATAAACTTGTTCTCTCTAGGCTGGAATACTGCTGTACATTAACATCTCCATTCAAAGCAGGTGAAATTGCAGATCTAGAGAGTGTACAGAGATCCTTTACTGCACGCATAAGTTCTGTAAAAGCACCTTAACTACTGGGAACGCTTGGAAGCACTTGACTTGTACTGTTGGAACGCAGGAGGGAGAGATTTATCATAATCTACACTTGGAAAATCCTGGAAGGAATGGTCCCAAATCTGCACACAGAAATCACTCCCTACAAAAGTAAAAGACTGGGCAGGCGATGCAAAATCCCCCCAATTAAAAGTAGGGGCGCCATTGGTACACTAAGGGAAAACACCATAATGTCGGGGGCCCAAGGGACTGTTCAACAGCCTCCCATCAAGCATTAGGGGAATTGCCAATAAGCCCTGGCTGCCTTCAAGAGAGAGCTGGACAGATACCTAAAGTCAGTGCCAGATCAGGGGGGCTGTGGTTCGTACGTTGGACTGCGTGTGCCATTTAGAAAACACCCTGGTTGATCGGGCCCTGATCCCCCGGGAGGCCTGGTTTTGTGGAAGTCTTCTGTTGTTCGCAAAAGTATTTGGGCATAATGCTGTATGATGAAAACCCCTGGCATTTAAAACATTTTCTTCAGTGAGCATTTTCCTCCCTTGTGCTCACCTAAACACTTGATGCACCTTTTCAGCGGGTGAACACGTTGTTTACGTGCCCCCATTGATGTGTATTGAATACAATTCGTGCCCATTGTGTTCCATCACAAAGTACACATTTTGGAGAAACGTTTATGTGTGACAGTCTGTTTACCATCTTTTGTATTCACAGCTTGAAAAGGGGGGGGGGCCCTATATGGGATTTCCCATTATGTGGTTTAGGGGGAAAGTAGGTTATACTCTTTTTATACTGAGTTGAAGGTTTATTATCCACTGGATTTGTGGATTTTTCATCTTGTTTCGTTGCTTGCATGCATGAAACTATTGTTTGTATTATTATTATTATAATCAAGGGGGAAGCGCTAAACCCGGGGATTATACAGCGCCTGGGGGGGGGGATGTGGAAGGCATTCAGGCTTAATTCGGGGAACTGGGCACAAGATCCAATTCCCTAAATCAAGAGCCCCTCACCAACATCAAGGAACTATTGTTTGTAAACCATTGCTAATTTCTTCACAAGTGAAATAGCGTTTATTGACATAATATTTAATCGTTCAATAGTTTGTGGTGCAACTTACCCTTGTACAATACCACTGATTAAACCAATCACATTGTCTTAGGTCATATTTAGCACCTAGAGATCTGAGACTATTGTCTAATGTGATTCTAAATGCCTGTAAGTCTGAAAAACAATGTTTGGGTGGCTTCAAACTTGATATTAGACTGCATGTCTATCTCTGGCCTTGTCAGCATCAAAGTAATTGTCTGCTAAGACATGTAAGCTATTTGATAATTACCTTTAAACCCCGGAAATGACTTAATCAGCTCTTTTGGGTTCTCCCTTCACAAGACATTTAAGATAATTGAACTTAGCCATTTTCATCTATGTCAGTTCGTGAATTTACTATGGTTTGAAACCCCTAATGAATTCTTCATAATTATGACCTTGGAAAATAGGTAATGCCAATGTAGGTAAGCTTGGTAATGGGACACTTGTTTTTGTTACAGGGGGTAACAGATTTTTGACCACTAGTTACAGTAGGTCTCTGTGACAGAGTTTTGCGGCAGATAGCCTGTACTCCTGTCCACCTTAATTGTTTGATTACAAAAGTATCCAAACCTTTTTTAATTTCATCCTCAGATGGATCTGATTCAAGAAATTTATTTTCATAATGTGTATAGTCTGAATTAATTATTTCCAGACGTTGTGTAAGTAATTCAAGTTTGACCTCAAGATCATCAAAATCTATGTTTGTATTTTGAGTTAATCTATACAGACGAATTAGATTTTCTAATTGTGTAATCTTAGTCTGTAAAGACTGAAACTGAGTTTTCAACAAGCCATTTTAATGGTATACTGAAAATTCTAGCACTGCACTTAGTGTTTAAAAAACACTGTACTGCTATAACAGTTTGAGTTTTTGTTATGCTTAAGTCAGCAATAATCAGTCAGACACTACTGACCTACTAAGCTTAACCTCAGGGTCAATGACCATGAAGGGTACAGGGTACATATAGCTGGTGTTTATGGCTTGAGTTTGCTGTGTCAGCCTGACCACGATGATTAATCGTAAATAACGATGTTATACACTTCATTCACTGTACACTATAAATGTCACTGTATAACTGTAAATCACACGTGAATATTACTTACACATATATAAATGTCACTGTAATATATTGAAAGCTTACACTTTTATATATAAGTTCCTTTTATATACAGGTAGATCTATAAGAAACAAACTTTAATTAACACAATCTTGTCTCTTAATTTCTGTCATAAACATTTTTTAAACACTATGTGTATTACACACTCAGACAAACTGAACATCAGTTGGGTTGTGTTGTCTTAGCAGCGATTTTCGAGATTGGAGCAGTGGATGCAGGGTGCCATCCCCTGTTTTCTTGTTGGGTGAGTCACCCAGCTCCCGTTTTCTTTGGGTGAACGCTGGGTGAGCGCCCGTTTTCTTTTGGCTGCCCATTCTCTGTGATTGAGTCTGGAGGGACTCATTTATACTGATTTAAATTGTAAAACACTAGTTTTACAGCTTTTTTCGAAGGACCTTGCCTCGTAGGTTATTTGTACACTGTAGTACAACATATTTGGACCACAGTGTGGCCTTTATCCGGTTCGAAGGACCAAAATGTTGAGAAATGGTTATCAGCTAAGTTTAAATATAGGGAAAACTTAACTTAGAAAGACAACTCATCGCCTGCACAGCCACCCCTGCAGACGAGGTCTTGAGAAGCTGTCGAAGTCATTCCTCAACGGGCTGAAATGAGTTATAATTTGTAAGATTATAAATTACCCCTAGGGGGTGTTATGTCAGCATATTTCATTCACTGATTGCTGACAAACTTACGTGTGTGGACTCAAAGGTCCGCATATCACCGGGGTTTATGATAAGTGACTAACTCACGATTTTATACTCAACTGCGCAGTCAATAGTAGCATATCACGAGTTTGAACACTTACCTGGGTATATGCACTGACCCGTAATTACGCCCGGTATCCGTTTGAGTTGATTGAAGAATAGTGTTCTTTGAAGAATGTCGCACTACCCCTCTGTTGGATCACAAACACTCGTTGTATGCGTCATCAATAATTGTTCACCCCAATATCACTGAAGAAGCTGATCACACTTCTCTGTAATGTTATTGTGTTTTGTGAGACACTTTGTTCACCTAACGCACAGATCGTTCTTTGTTGGTTATCCTGGCGTCAGTGTCACTCTCAGTAGAGTCAAAAGTAATCTGAAGATGCCACAATGCCCCATGCCATCACTGCCCCCAGCACAAAGGGAAAAACTGACCTAGTATTTTGCTCCTTGCCCTTCCTCGATGAAGCAAAGCAGAATGTTTGATTCTTGCTTTTCTTAAGCATAGACAACAATATACACTATCTCTACCATGGTAATAAAGTGGGGGCATGATTTTCCTTAATTGTCCTGCTAAGGTAAGAGATGTACTGTCTCTTAAAATACACTCTGCAACACTGGACCGCACGGCGGTCGCTTGACCACAGGTCGTTATACTGTACTGCATCTGGGATCAATTACTCGCTGAAGCAGTAAACAAGATATTTGCCCCTTCTGAGAGGGCTGGGCCCCTCGGGGCTGAAAAGGGGCTGAAGGGGGCTGATACCCCCCCCCAGGAGAAAATTTCTCCACAACCATAACAAGACAAAGTTCACAATGCCAGGAAGATGACTGGGTGGGTATTGAGAACTTTCAAAACAAAGGAAGTATGCCGATGGTGACACTCTTCAAATCTCTAGTGCTCCCTCATTAGAATATTGTTCAGTGCTGACGGCCCCGTTCAAGGCAAGGAAATATCTGAGCTGGAACAAATACAGAGATCGTTTACGGCTCACACTGAGCCAGTAAAGCACCTAAACTACTGGGAACCCCTTGCAAGTCTTGAACATGTACTTATTGGGGGCGAAGGAGAGAGAGGTACATGATAATATAAAACCTGGAAGGTACTCGGGGGCTTGGTCCCAAATCTGCACACTGCCCAAAAACAACATACTGGAGTGAGAAAATATGGGAGGAAGTGTAAAATAAACCAGTGAGGAGTAGAGGTGGGTGGGGGACAATAAAGGAACACTGTATCAACATTCGGAGCTCCAGACAAATTCAACATCTTACCAAAAGATATCAGAAAAAACGGCTGGAACAAGTGTAGAAGCCTTCATGAGGAAACTGGACAGTACCTTCACCAGGTGCCAGATCAACTAGGCTGTGATGGATAGTGGGGTAGCAGGCCTCCAGCAGCAACAGCCTGTTGCCCCAGGCGAGCGCCAGACGAGCCTGGCCCATGGCCGGGCTCAGAGAGTAGACAAACTCTCGAAACTCATCAAAGGTAAGGTATAAACAAATACCTTAGTGAAAAAAAAGGTTAGTAAATCTGTAAGGCCGTTGGGAAATCGTGCGAGACTCCTTTACAATTATATTATTCAAAAAAGGCCTTGAATTGCTTCTGCAATTATTGATTCCATTAATTTTCCCACGTGATGATTAAGCTCATTGGACTTTAAATTTGAGGCTAAGGACCTATCTCATTTTATATATAAACATCATATCTGCAGTTTTCCACTTATCTGGTGCTATTTCCAGTGTGTTGACAAGACTAATCAATGATTTGCTAAGTTCCTCCTTGTATTAATGTTGGTAGGTTACCGAGAATTATTAAGTAAAAGGACACAAGCGCAACTAATGTGACATTTTATTGTGGCAACGTTTCACTTTCCAGGATCTTGATAAAACTCCTGGAGAGCGAAACGTTACCACAATAAAATGTCACATTAGTTGCACTTGTGTCGTTTTACTTAACAAGTTCCTCCGTAACCCCTTTGACAAGAGTTCATCAAGGCCCCAGTAATTGGTTTGTTTTAATTTACCTATTTGTCTGAGTACCAAAGTCACTAATGATTTTGAGCTTGCATAAATGTATTATTTTCTCAAATATCTCCCATAATTTTTAATTTGCAAACTAAATACTTATGAAGTGTACAATGGTAATCATAAATTATAACTACTTATTCCGTGGTGTACACAAGTTTTTATGTATTGGAAATATAGTTGATGCCGAGTTCCTCAGATTAATAGTCGTCAACTAGAGCCATGTTATTATCATTATTTTTATTATTATTATAATCATAACTAAGCAGTAAACCCATAAGGGTTTTATAGCAACAAGAACCACATTTTTTGTTTGTATTTATTCAGTATATATATATATTTTATATATATATATAAAATTATATATATTATATATATATTATATAATATATATATAATATATTTATATATGGTCGTGCCGAATAGGCAGAACTTG
>NC_069411.1:10667775-10711575 GCF_026875155.1 Cherax quadricarinatus | reverse complement strand
GGGGGGGGGAAAAAATAAAAACAACAGGGCCCCAAAGTGGAGCACAACCACTGTGGGAGCCCGAACAGCACAAATGGGGGCCCCAACACACTATGGAGCCACAACACACTAGTGAGCTAAAAAAAAGCACACTGGAGTTTTTTTCAACAGCACTAGTGGGGCTACAACAGCACTAGTGGAGCCACAACAGCACTAGTGGAGCTACAACAGCACTATGGAGCCACAACAGCACTAGTGGGGCCGCAACAGCACTAGTGGAGCCACAATAGCACTAGTGGAGCCACAACAGCAATAGTTTTTGGGTACAACAGACTAGTGGTGCCACAACAGCACTAGTGGAGCCACAACAGCACTAGTGGAGCCTCAACAGCACTAGTGGGGCCACAACAGCACTAGTGGAGCCACAATAGCACTAGTGGAGCTACAACAGCACAGTGGTGCCACAACAGCACAGTGGGGTCACAACAGCACTAGTGGAGCCACAACAGCACTAGTGGAGCTACAACAGCACTAGTGGAGCCACAACAGCACTAGTGGGACCACACAAGCACTAGTGGAGCCACAACAGCGCTAGTGGGGCCACAACAGCGCTAGTGGGGCCACACAAGCACTAGTGGAGCTACAACAGCACTAGTGGGGCCACAACAGCACTAGTGGAGCCACACAAGCACTAGTGTAGCCACAACAGCGCTAGTGGGGCCACAACAGCACTAGTGGAGCCACACAAGCACTAGTGTAGCCACAACAGCGCTAGTGGGGCCACAACAGCACTAGTGGAGCCACACAAACACTAGTATGGTCTCAAAAGCACTAGTGGAGCCACACAAGCACTAGTGGAGCCACACAGCACTAGTGGAGCCACACAAGGACTAGTGGAGCCACACAAGCACTAGTGGAGCCACGCAAGCACTAGTGGAGCCACACAAGGACTAGTGGAGCCACACAAGCACTAGTAACTGTATTTGTGTATACCTGAATAAACTTACTTACTTACTTACTTAGAAGCACTAGTGGAGCCACACAAGGACTAGTGAGCCACACAAACACTAGTAGGGTCACAAAAGCACTAGTGGAGCCACAAAGCACTAGTGGAGCCACATAAGCACTAGTGGAGCCACACAAGGACTAGTGGAGCCACACAAGCACTAGTGGAGCCACACAAGGATCAGTGGAGCCACGCAAGCACTAGTGGAGCCACACAAGGACTAGTGGAGCCACACAACACTAGTAGGGTCACAAAAGCACTAGTGGAGCCACACAAGCACAAAGGGGGCCCAAAAGCACTAGTGGTGCCCCCAAAGCACTAGGGGAGCCAACCAAGGAACTAGGGGAAGCCAAAAAGGGACTATTTGGAGCCCAACAAAAAAAGCACTGTGGGGCCACCAAAGAAGTGAAAAAAGCCATAAGGTAGTGGGAACCGCAAAACCACTTACCCACCTTGAAGCACTATGGACCCAAACAAGACTAGTAGAAAACACAAAAAGAAAAAAAAAAAAAGGGGGTTTAAAAGGACGGGAAGCCCCACACAAGACAGGGGCCCAAAAAAAGCATTTTGGGGGCCCACAAAAGGAAAAATTTGAGCCAAAAGAAACGTGGCCCCCATTACCCCCCCAAAAACCCTTTTTTTTATTGGGAAAAATTTTGGGGCAAACTTGGTACAAAAGAAGGGAAACCACCAAAACATTTTTTGGAACCCCCAATAAACGTGGGCCCCTGACTAGGGGAAAACCCAAACACAAGGAATAAGAAAAGACTTAGAACCAATCAAACCCAAAAATAAAGTACCGTAAAAAGGATTTTGTTGGAAAAACAACAATGGTACCAAGAAAAGTTGAAAAAAAAAAAACAAAGAAAAAAAAAAAAAAAAAAAAAAAAAAAAAACCCCCCCAAAAAAAAAAAAAATTTTTTTATTAAACAATTTAAAAAAATTTTTTTTATTTTTTTTTTTTTTTTTTTAAAAAAAAAAAAAAAAAAACTGGGAAAAAAAAGGAAAAAAATTTTTAAAAAAAAAAAAAAAAAAAAAAAAAAAAAAAAAAAAAATTTAAAAAAAAAAAAACATTAAGACTGGTGTCTTAACCCCGTCGCCTTGTCTGCTTACCTTACGCAAGCTTCCTTGTAAGCTCATTTCCCATAAAAAAGGGAAAGTGCTCAAAAGGGAACAAAGTAATTTTGTAGCCTAAAATTCAAGAAAAGTTTTTCCTTAATTTATTGTAAAATAAACGTTTTTTGTTTTTTTTGACGAGATAATTATCTTTTAATCAAAGAGAAATAAAAACGGTGGGAAAAAAAATTTTTTTAAAAGGGACACTTGGGGAAAAACACTAGGACATAAAAAATTAAAAGTTTCATTTCATAGGCCCTTGATGACTTCTAACCAAAAAATTTTTTTAAAGGGTAAAAGGGGAAAATTTTTTCTATACATTCTTTTGCTTTTTTCAGGGTTTCTTTTGAAAACCGCTTGTCTACATGATTTTTTTCCTTAAATGTGGCACAGAAACACTACTGTTTCCAAACCCTGAAGAAACTTTCAAATAATGTTGACTCATAACGGGGCCTCCCCAACCTCACCATTTCCGAAAAAGTTTTTTTAGAGTGACTGGGCATCCTTTGAACTATGTTTTTTGGGTAAAAATCAAAGGAAACAAAAAACCCCGTGAGTGGGGGATTTTATTCCAAAAGAGCACCTGACCTCACTAAAAAGGAAATTTCACATAACCTCACTATTGTCCCCATGTCAAAAAGTTTCGTTTCCCAAATTGTTCGGGTTAAACTTACACGGGCTTTTCCCTCCAAATATTTTTCTGCAATTTTCATATCCGTTTGATAAAAGGGGTTCAAGTCTCAGTACCAAAAACTTTTTCTAAAAAAAGTGCCCTAAAAAATTTCTCACGTATCTTTTTAAAAAAAAATTTTTAGCTATCAGGTACCAAGGTTTATACAATCTTTGCATGTCATTTTCTTTTTTCCAGGGGATTTTTTTAGTATTCTTTCCCAGTCGGCCATAACAACGCTTAGCACCCGGGTTAAAATTTCCCCTGCCCAACTGCAAGTGAAAAAGGGAAATGGGTATTGGGAGACATGCCCCCCACTTTAAGGAAACAAAAAAACCCCCCTTGACATGGGGTGGACCCCACCACCAAACGGAAATTAAAAGGGTTAGGGTTTGCTATTAAATTCGGGACCAAAACTGAAAATTTACCTTTATTTTGATCAGTGTGGCACACATTTGCTGCACCCTAAAAACAACGCAAGTCCCCTCCCCCCCCGTCTCTCCTAACCACCCCTTTACTATGAAAAAGTAACTTGTTTCCCTCAGGGTATTCGTTCAACTCAAAATCACAAAAATCTTTTTCCCAATCCAACGTCCCAAAGGGTTTATTATTCATTACCCGGGGAAATATTGTAAGTCTATCACGGTAGGGTGCTAATATTTTAAAGGGTTTTGTTTGGAAGGGGTTTTTTAATATTTCAAGTTTTTTTATGGTACGGTTTAATTTTTCAATTTTGTTAGGGTACTATGTTAACATTTAAGTTTTTTTAGGGGTTACGGTTTTAAACATTTAAAGGGTTTTGTTAGGGTACGGTTTTAAAACCATTTAAAGTTTGTTTGGTAGGGTTTTTAATATTTAAGTTCGTTTGGTACGATGTTAAAAAATTTTTTTCCAAGTTTGTTTAGGTACATGAAAAATTTAAAGTTTTTTTTAGGGTACGGTGTTATTATTTCAAGTTTTTTTAAATGGTACGGTTTTTTTAACTTTTAAAAAACTTTTTATGGTACGGTGTTAATTTTTAAAGGGTTTGTTATGGTACGTTGTTAATATTTCAAGTTTGTTATGGTACGATTTTTAAAAATTTCAATTTTGGGGTTTAGGGTTTACGATGTTAATATTTAAAAGGTTTGTTAGGGTTTACGGTGTTAATTTTCAAGTTTGTTAGGTTCGGGTTTTAAAAATTTTCCAATTTGTTTAGGGAAACAGTTTTAATTTATTTCAATTTTTTGTTAGGGTAAAGTTTTAAATTTTTTCAAGTTTTTTTGGGGGTAAAAATTGAAAATTTTTAAAAGTTTTTTTATGGTAAAAGTGTTAATGTTTAAAGTTTGTTTTTGGAAACCCAGGGGTTAAAGGGTTTTCAAGTTTTTTTGGTACAGTGTTATGTTTAAAGGGTTTGTTATGGTCCCGGTTTTAATTTTTTAAAGGGTTTGTTAGGGAACACCTGGAGTTTCCCTTTGGGGAAAAGATTTCCCGGGGGTAAACGCCCCCCCCCGGCCCGGTCTGTGACCAGGCCCCCTGGTGGATAAAGAGCCTATAAACCCAAAGGCTTTTTCCTGCTGGCTGCACGAAAACCCAAACTTTAGGGAACCCACCCCCGACGGGTCGGAAACCCGGGATTTTAAATGCTTGTCCTCCCCGCTTGAAGACGCCGGGGGGTTTGTTGGTAATCCCCCTTATGTATGCTGGGGGGGCAATTAAAAACATCCTCGGGCCCCTGACACTTATTGTATGGCTCTTAAGGGTTGCTAGTGACCCCACCCTGTTTTTCCCATTGGGGGGATTTTTGCTTTCGTTTTCCAAAAGCCCTTTTGTTTTCCCGTAGTGAGTGTTTTCGTGTGCAATTTTCGGTACTAGTCCCTCTAGGATTTTCCAAGGTATTTTTTTATGAAATTCTCTCCCGCCTGGGGTTCCCCAGGGAAACGGGTTTTGGGGAACCTCAAGCGCTCCCGAAATTTGAGGTTTTTAAATCTCCTTATGGCGCCGTGAAGGTTCTCTGTCCCATTTTCATGTCAGCAATTTCCCCGGGCCTTTGGAAAGGTGCTTTTTAGTGTGCGAAAAACATTCCACCCTAGATGAAAAAGTGACCTAAAAGAGTGTCAATCAGGGGGCTTGGAAACCCCTATTTTTAAAGGTTTCTTATCCATCCTTCATTTTTTTAAGCAGATGTGTTTGATCAATTTTTTGGCCCTTGAAGGGGGAATCCCCGCTTGATCATTTCCCAAGGCCCTTTGGGGGTTGGTGTTTGGGCTCTTTTTTTGGGGCCCAGAATTTTTTTTTTTGGGTCCCTCTGTTTGACAAATTTAAATTTCCCTTGTGTTAATGTTTCAAGTTTGCTAGGGTTACGGTGTTAATACTTCAATTTTGTTAGGGTATGGTTTTTAATTTTTTCAAGTTGTTTTGGAACGGGGGTTTAATTTTAAAGTTTGTTTTTGGTACGGGTTAATTTTCCCAAGTTTGTTATGGAAACGGTTTTTAATTATTTAAAAGTTTTTAGGGTACGGTGTTAATATTTCAAGTTTGTTTTTGGTAGGGAAATTTAAATTTTTAAAAGTTTTTTAAAGGAAGGGTTTTTTAATATTTCAATTTTTTTTGGTTTCCCCGGGTGTTAATTTTTTCAAGTTTGTTATGGTACGGTTTTAAATATTTCAAGTTTTTTTAAGGAAAGGGGAAAATTTTTCAAATTTTTGGTACGGTAATAATGTTTCAAGTTTTTTTATGGTACAGTAAATTTTTTTTAAATTTTTGGGTTAGGGAAACAGTGTTAATATAACGATTTGTTTGGTGGGGGTGGGGCGTGGAGTAAATGAAAAGTTGTCGCATATTTGCTGATCCTGTGTTATATAGCATAGATATTAGTATCTTTTCCATGGCTTTAGTAGGAGATCCCTTTTAACCTGGGACTTTGTGTGCATCAGGGGAAATGCGCATGTGAGGCTCGAAACCTCTGCCCCCCTCTCGTCGGCGTAGACCTACGGGTTGAAAAAAGACGGGAGGCGGGCTCCACCCCCCTTTCATACGGGCCTGACAATAAAATAATTTTACCACCCAAAACAAGTGTTTTTCTCCCCTTAAACCCCACGATTCTCCATTTAAAACCCCCCTACAATAAATGGGGGGAGCGGGGGGAAATAGATTGACCCAGGGGAGGGTTTAAGGTCCCCAAATTTTTGAAAGGGCACCGACCCACGGGTCGGGTTTGGCACCATCCTTTTACGGGGGAACCCAAGGTAAGGATAGTAAATTTTGGTCAACGAGGTTGGAAATTTGCTCTAGACGAACACTGTACCCAAAAAGTGTTTAGCAAAGGATTTTAAAGGATTTTTCTGCCCTCTTAAAATTGTGTAAGGAAGGGCCCAAAAAATTTAAAACCTTTGACCTTGCAGGAATAAAATGTCAACTGGGAAATTTTTTCCACCATCTGGAAAAAATTTAAAGGAAAAAAACAACGGGACACTCAAAGGAGGGAACTGCCGCCCGAGACGTCTTTCTGCAAATGGCATTGCCCAACCAAAAAGAGATGGCTTTAAACCAAAGGTTTCAAGAAAACTTTTTCGAAAAGGGCCCAATCCCCTTTTGGAGAAACTACAACTCGAAAAGCATCTTTGCAGCGGGAAAACCCTTGGGGAAATTTCAAGGAAAATTTCGGGAGTGTCCTCGGACCCCTTGAGGCAATGGAACATTTACCCGGGAAAGTCCTGAAGGGTAGGTGGAAACCCCAGATGGGAGTGACAGAATTCCCAGGGGCCTGACCCTTGGGTACGCTACTGGAGAATGCATTGGCTTGTAAGGATTAAAAAATTTTTCTCTGCAGCAGTATGAAATTTTTAAAAGGGGGGCCCCAAAAAAAAAAAAAATTTGGGGGCCCCCAAAGGGAAAAACGTAAGTTCCCCTGTAAGCAAAACCCGTACCCCCCAAAAAAAAAAAAAAAAAAAAAAAAAATTTTTTTTAAAAAAAAAAGGGGGTTTCCCCTTCCCGGGGGGGCCCCCCCCCCGGGGGGAATTTTGGGGTTTTTGGGGGGGGGGTTTTTCCCCCCAAAAAAAAATTTTAAACCCCCCTTTTTAAAAAAAAAAAAACCCCCCCTTTTTTAAAAAATTTTTTTTTTAAAAAAAAGAAAAGGGGGGGGGGGGGAAAAAACCAATTTTTTTTCCCCCCCCTTTTTCCCCCTTTTTTGGGGGGAAAAAAAAAAAAAATTTAAGGGGAAAAATTTTTTTTTTGTTTTAATTTTTCCCCCCCCCCAAAAGGGGGGGGGGGGACCCCCCCCCGGGGGAAAAGGGGTTTTTTTTTTTAAAAACGCCTTTTTCCCCCCTTGGGGGGTTTTGGGGGGCGGAAAAAAAAAGGGGGGTTTTTGGGGTTTCCCAAAATTTTTTTTTTTGTATGATAAGTACAGAAAGGGGAAATTTTTAAAAAACAAACGGGGGGCCCCCCAAAAAAATTGGAAGGAACCCAAAAAAAACCCTTTTTTTGGGGGGGGTCCCCCCGGGGGGGGGGGGGGCCCCCCCAAAAGGTTGGGGGGAAAGGTTGGGGGTTTTTTTTTTTTAAAAAGGGGGGAAAAGGGGGGGTTTTTTAAAAAAAGGGAAGGTTTCCCCCAAAAAAAATTTCGTACCTGGATTAGGGGAAAACCCCCTTTTTTTAGCGGGGGTTCAATTTTTTGGGGGGGGAAAATTTTTTTTTTTTAAAAAAAAAACCCAAAAGGGGGGGTTTTTTTTTTTTTTTAAATTTTTTTTGGGGTTTTTAAAAAAGGTTAAAAAAAAAAAAAAACCCTTTTTTTCCCCTGGCCCTTTTTTAAAAATTTTGGGGTTTTCCCAAAAAGGGTTTTAAAAAAAAATTTTAAATTTCCCTTTTTAAATTTTGGGGGAAAAAAAAAAAAAATTTTTTAAAAAAGGTTTTTTTTAAAAAAAAAAAAAACCCCCCAATTTTAAAATTTTTAAAAAAAAAAAAAATTTTTGGGGGGGGAAAAAAACCCCCAAAAAAAAGGGGGGGGAAATTTCCCCCGGGTTTTTTTTTAAACCCCTTTTTTTAAAACCCCTTTTTTTTTTGGGCCCCAAAATTTTATTGGGGGCCCCCCCCTTTTTTTTTCCCCCCCCTTTTTTTTTTCCCCCCCCCCCAAAAAAAAACCCGGGAAAAAAAAAACCCCCTTTAAAGATTTTCCCCTTTTTTTTAAAAAAAAAAAAAAACCTTTAAAACCCCTTTAAAAAATTTTTTTAAAAAAATTTTTTCCCCTTTTTTTTATTAAAAATTTTTTTTAAAAAACCCCCCCAAAACCCCCCTTTTTTTAAAAAACCCCCCCGGGGGTTTTGGGGGGGGGAAAAATTTGGGGGGGTTTTTTTTTAAAAAAATTTTTTTGGGGGGGGGGGGGGGGGGGGGGGGGTTTTTTTGGGGGGGGGGGGAAGGGGGGGGGGGGGGTTTTGGGTTTTTTTGGGGGCCCGGGGGGAAAACGGGGCCCCCAAAAATTTTTTTTTTTTTTTTTTTGGGGGTTTTTTTAAAAATTTTTTTTTTGGGGGGGGGGGGGGTTTTTTTTTTTTTTTTTTTTGGGGGGTTTTGGGGGGGTTTTTGGGGGGTTTGGGGTTTGGGGGGGGGGGATAAAGGGGGGGGTTTTTGGGGTTTTGGGGGGGGGGGGGCCCGGGGGGGGAAAAAGGGGGGGGGAAAAAAACCCCCAAAACCCCCCCCCAAAAAAAAAAAACTTAAAAAAAAACCCTTTTCCCCCAAAAAAACCCCCCCCCCCCCCCCACCCGGCCCCAAAAAAAGGGCCCAAAAAAAAAAACCCCCCCCAAAAAAACCCCAAAAAAAATAAAAAAAAAAATTTTTTTAAAAAAAAAAAAACCCCGGGGGAAAAAAAAAAAAAAATTTTAAAAACCCCCCCAAACGGCCCCCCCCGGGTTTTTTTTTTTTTTTGGGGGGGGGGGGGTTTTTTGGGGGGGGGGGGGGGGGGGGGGTTTGGGGGGCCCCGGGGGGGGGGGTTTTGGGGGGGTTGGGGGGGGGGGGGGGTTTTGGGGGGGGGGGGGAAGGGGGGGGGTTGGGGGGGGGGGGGGAAAAAAAGGGGGGGGGGGGGGGGGGGGGGTTTTTTTTTTGGGTTGGGGGTTTTGGGGGAAAGGGGGGGGGGTTTTGGGGGGGGGGGGGTTTTGGGGGGGGGGGGTTTTGGGGGTTTTTTGGGGTTTTTGGGGGGAAAAAAAAAAAATTTTTTTTTTTTTTCTTTTGGGGGGGGGAAGGGGGGGGGGGGGGGGGGGCCGGGGGGGGGTTTTTTTGGGGGGGGGGTTTTGGGGGTTTTGGAAAGGGGGGGGGGGGGGGGAAAAAAAAAGGGGGGGGGGGGGGGGGGAAAATTAAAATTGGGGGGGGGGGGGGGGGAAAAAAATTTAAAAAGGGGGGGGGGGGGGGGGGGAAATTTTTGGGTTTTTTTTTTTTGGGGGGGGGGGGGGGGGGTTTTTAAAAAAAAGGGGGGGGGGAAAAAAAATTTTAAAAAAAATTTTTTTTTTTTGGGGGGGGGGGGGTTTTTTTTTGGGGGGGGGGGGGGGGGTTTGGGGGGGGGGGGGGGTTGGGGGAAAAAAATTTTTTTGGGGGTTTTTTGGGAAATTTTTTGGTTTGGGGGGGGGGGGGGAAAAAAAAAGGGGGGGGGAAAATGGGGGGGGTTTTTGGGGGGGGGTTTTTGGGGGGGGGGGGTTTTTTTGGGGGGGGGGGGGGTTTGGGGGGGGGTTTGGGTTTTGGGGGGTTGGGGGGAAAGGGGGGGGGGGGGGGTTTGGGGTTGTGGGTTTTTTTGTGTTTAGGGGAAATTTTTGGGGGGGGGGTTTTAAGGGGGGGGGAAAAGGGTTTTGGGGGGGGGAAGGGTTAAAAGGGAAAGGGGGAAAAAAAGGGGGGGGGGGGTAATTTGGGGGGGGGGGGGGAAAAAAATTTTTTAAAAAAAAAAACCCCGGGGGGAAAAAAAAAGGCCCCCCTTTTTTTTGGGGGGGGGGGGGGGGGGGGGGAAAACCCAAAAAACCCGGGGTTGGGGGGGTTTTTTTAAAAAAAACCCCAAATTTTTAAAAAAGGGGAAAACCCCGGAAAAGGGGGGGGCCTTGGGTTTAAAGGGGCCCCCCAAAATAAAAGGGTTGGAAAAACCCCTTCCCCCCCCCCCAAACCCCCCCCCTAAAACCCCCCGGGGGGTTTGGGGGGCCGGGGGAAAAGGGGGGGGGTTTTTTTTTTTTAGGGGTTTGGTTTATTCCCCCCCCCCGGGGGGGGGGGGGGGAAACCCCCTTTTTTTGGGGGGGGTTTGGGGGGGCCCCCTTTTTTTTTTTTTTTGGTTTTTTAAATTTTTGGGGGTTTTTTTTAAAGGGGGGTTTTGGGGGGGGGCCCCCCCTTTTAACCCAAAAAAAAAATAGGGGGGGGTTTTTTGGGGGAAAAAACCTTTTCCCCCTTCCCCAAAAAGGGAAAACCAAGGGGGAAAAAAAAAATTAAAAGGGGTTAAAGGGGGGGGGTTTTTTTTTAAAAAGGGGAAAAAGGGGGGAAAATTTTTGGGGGGTTGGGGTTTTTAATTTTTTTTTAAAAAAAAAAAATTTTTTTTTTTTTAAAAAATAAAAATTTTTCCCCCCAAAAAAAATTTTTAAAATTTTAAAAGGGGTTTTAAAAATTTTCCCAAATTTTTTTTTATTTTCCAAATTTTTTTTAAATTTTTTTTTTTTTTTTTTTGCCAAAAAATTTTTGGGGGTTTTTTTTTATTTTTTTCCCTTTTTTTTGGGGGGTTTTTAAAAAAAAAAAAAATTTTTTTTTAGGGGAAAAAAAAAAAATTTTAAAAAAAAAAAAGGGGTTTTTTTTTTTTTTTTTAAAATTTTTTGGGTTTTTTTTGGGGTTTTTTTTAAAAAGGGGAAGTTTCCCCCGGGGTTTTTTAAAGGGAAATTTTTTTGGGGGGGGGTTTTAAAACCCCCCCCGGGGGGGGTTTTTAAAAAAACCCCCCCAAAAAAATTTTTTAAAAAATTTTTCCCCCCAAAAAATTCTCCCCCCCAAAAAAAAAAAAAAATTTTTTAAAAAAAAAAAAAAAAAAAAATTTCCCTTTTTTTTTTTTAAAAAATCCTAAAAAAATTTTTTTTGGGGGGAAAAGGGGGGTTAAACCCCCCCCCCAATTTTAAAAAAAAGGGGGAAAAAAAAATTTTAATTTTCCTTTTTCCCCTTTTTTTTTGGTTTTCCCCCCTTTTTTTTTTTTTTTTTTTTAAATTTTTAAATTTTTTTTTTTTTTTATTAATTTTTAAAATTTTTTTGGGGGGAAAACCCCTTTTTTTCCCCCACCAAAAACCCTTTTTTTTTTTTTTTTAAAAAATTTTTTTCCCCCAAAAAAAAAATTTTTTCCCCTTTTTAAAAAAAAAAATTTTTTAAAATTTTTTAAAATTTTTTTTAAAAAAAAAAAATTTTTTTTTAAAAAAAAACCCCCGGGGTTTTTTGGGGCCCCCCTTTTTTCCCCCCCCCCTTTTTTTTTTTTTTTTCCCTTTTTTTTTTTAAAAAATTTTAAAATTTTAAAAATTTTTTAAAAAATTTTTTTTGGGGGGTTTTTTTTTTTACCCCCCCAAAAAATTTTCCCCTTTCCCTTTTTTGGCCCCCGGGGGCCCCTTTTCCCCCGGGGGAATTTTTTTTTTTTTTTTAAAAAAAACCCTTTAAAAAATGAAAAAAAAAAGGTTAAAAATTTTTGGGGGAAAAAATTTTTTTTCCCCTTTTTTTTTTTTTTTGGGAAAACAAATTTTTTTTTTAAAAAAAAATTTTTTTTTTTAATTTTTTTTCCCCCAAAATCCCCCCTTTTTTTTTCCCCCCTTTTAAATTTTTTAGGAAAAATTTTTTTTTGAAAATTTTTTAAAAAAAAATTTTTTTTTTTCCCCCCCAAAATTTCCCCCCTTTTGGGAAAAAGGGGAAAAAAAAGAAAAGGGGTTTTTTTATCCCTGGTTTTTTCAAAACCCCCAAAAAAATTTTTTTAAAAACCCCTTTAAAATTTTTGGGTTTAAAACCCCGGGGTTCCCCCCAAATTTTTTTAAAATTTTTTAAAAATTTTTTTTTTTTAAAAAAGTTTTCCCCCCCCAAATTTTGGGGGGGAAAAAAAAAAAAAAAATTTGGGGGGGGGGGAAAAAAAAAAGGGGGGGAATTTGGTTTTTGGGCCTTTAGGAAGGGTTTGGGGGAAACCCCTGGGGTTTTTTTTTTTTTTCCCCCCCCCCCCCTTTTGGGGGAAATTTTTTAAAAAATGGGGGTTTTGGGGGTTTTTAAAAAAAAACCCCCAAAAAATTTTTTTTTAAAAAAAACCCCTTTTTTTCCCTTCCGGGGGCCCCCCCCAAAAACAAAACCCCCAAAAAAATTTTTTGGGGGGGGGAAAAAAACCCCCCCCTTTTAAAATTTTTTTTTTAAGGGGGTTTTTTTTTTTTTTTTTTTTGGAAAAAAAAAACCCCAATTTCCCCCTTTTTTTAAAAAAAAAAAAAAAAACCCCCCCCAAAAAAAAAAAAAACCCCTTAAAAAAACCCCAAAAAAGATTTAAATCAACCTTGGTTTTTTAAAAATCCCCAAAAAAAAAAAAAATTTAAAAAAATTTTTTTTTAAAAAAAAAAAAAAAAAAAAAAAAAATTTAAAAAAGGGTTTTTTTCCCAAAATTTTCCCCCCCTTTTAAAAGAAAAACCCTTTTAAAAACCCCCCTTTTTTTTAAAAAAAAAAAAAAATTAAAAAAAAAAAATTTTTAAAACCCAAAAAAAAAAATTTTTTAATGAAATTTGGGGGCCCTTAAAAAAATTTTTAAAATTTTTTTTTAAAAAAAAATTTTTTTTAAAAAAATTTTTAAAATTTAAAAAAAAAAAAAAAAAAAAAAAAAAGGGGGGGTTTTTTTTTTTCCCCCAATTAAAAATTGAAAAATTTTAAAATTTTTTTAAAAAAAAAATTTTTTTAAAAAAATTAAAAAAAAAAAAATATTTATTAAATTTTTTTTTTTAAAAAAAGGGGTTTAAAAAAAATTAAAAAAAATTTTTTAAAAAAGGGAAAAAAAAATTTTTTTTCCTTCTTTTAAAAAAAATTTTTTTTTTTAAAAAAAAATTTTTTAAAAAACCCCCTTTTTTTTTTAAAAAAAAACCCTTTTTTGGGGGAATTTTTCCCAAATTTTTCCCCAAAAAAAAAGGGGTTTTTTTTTTAAAAACCCCGGGAAAATTTTAAAAAATTTTTTTTTTTTAAAAACCCCTTTTTTTTTGGGAATTTTAAAAAATTTTTTCCCAAAAAAAACCCCCCCAAAAAAGGTTTAAAATTCCCAAAAAATTTTTCCCTTTTAAAATTAAAATTTAAGGGAAAAAAAAAATTTAAAGTTTTTTTTGGAAAAAAAAAAAATTTTGGGGAAAAAAAAAAAAAAAGGGGGGGTAAAAAAAAAGACCGGGAAAAAAAAAAGGGGTTTTTTAAAAAAAATTTGGGGGTTTTTTTTTTTTTAAAAGGGGTTTTCCCCAAAAACCCCCCCCCCCCAAAAAAAATTTTTTTTTTTTTTTCAAATTTTTTTTTTTAAAAATTTTTCCCCCAAAAAAAAGCTTTCCAAACTTGGAATTTTTAATTCCCCGGGGGTTTTTTTTTCCCTTTTTTTTTTTTGGGGCCCTTTTTAAAAAAAAATTTTTTTTAAATGGGGTTTTTTTTTAAAAATTTTAACCCCCTTTTAAAGGGAAATGGGCCAAAAAATTTGGGGAAAAAATTTATTTTTGGGGGAAAAAAAATTTTTTTTTAAAAAAAGGGGGAAAAAATTAAAAAGGGGAAAAAAAAAAAGGGGTTTTTTTTAAAAAAAAAAATTTTAAAAAAAAAAAAAAAAAAAAGGATTTTTTTTAAAAGGGGGTTTTTTTTTTCCCCTATTTAAAAAATTTTTTTAAAAAAAAAAAAGGGGTTTTTTGGGGAAAAATTTTTGAAAAAAATTTTTTTTTGGTTTTTTTGGGGGGGAAAAAAAATTTTTAAAAGGTTTTAAAAATTTTTTTTGGGGGGAAAAAAAAATTTTGGGGGTTTTTGGGGAAAATTTTAAAAATTTTTTTAAGTTTTGGAAAAAGGGGGGGGAAAAAAAAACCCCTTTAAAGGGTTTTTTAAAAAAAAAAATTTTTTCAAAAAAATTTTCAAAGTTTCCCCTTTAAAAATTTTTTTGGGAAAAAAATTTTAAAAAATTTTTCCCCAAAAAAAAAAATTTAAAAAAAAACCCCCTTTTTTTTAAAAAAAATTTTTTTTTAAAAAAAAAATTTTTTTTTTAGGTTTTTAAATTCCCCTTTTTGTTAAAAAATTTTTAAAAATTTAAAAATTTTTTTTCCCAAAAGGGGGGGGGTTTTTTTTTTTTTTTTTTTAAAAAACCCCCCCCCTTTTTTTTAAAACCTTTTAATTTTTTAAAAAAAAAATTTTTTTGGAAAAAAGGGGGGGGTTTTTTTTTTGGGTTTTAAATTTTTCTGTTAAATTGGGGCCCGGGGGAAAAAAAATTTTTTGGGGGAAAATTTTGGGGCCCCCTTGGGGGTTTTTGGGGGTTTTAAAAAAACCGGGGGAAAAATTTTTTTTAAAAGGGAAAACCCCCCAAAGGGAAAAAAATTTTTTTAAAAATTTTTGGTTTTTTTTGGGGAAAAATTTTTTAATTTTTTGGGGGGGGGAAAAGGGGAAAAAGGGAAAATTTTTTTTTTTCCCCGGGGGGGGGATTGGGAATTTTACCCCTTTTTTTTTCGGGGGGAGGGTTTTTTGGGGAAAAAAGGGGGTTTTTGGGGTTTTTTTTAAATTAAAAAAAAAAAGGGGGGGGGGGGAAAAACCTTTTTTTTTTAAAAAAAAGGGGGGGGGGAAAAAAAAAGAAAAAAATTTTTTTTTAAAAAAAAAAAGGGGGGGTTTTTAAAAAATTTTTTTAAAAAAATTTTTTTTTTTTTAAAATTTTAAAATGTTTTTTTAAAAAAAAAAAGAAAAAATTTTTTTTTAAAAAACCAAAATTTTTGGGGGGGGAAATTAAAAAAATTTTTGGGGGGAAAAAAAAATTTTAAAATTTTTGGGTTTTTAAAAAAAAAGGGGGGGGTTTTTTTTTTTTGGGAAAAATTTAAAAAAAAAAGGGGGGGGGGGGGTTTTTTGGGGGGAAAAGGGCCCCTTTTTAAACAAAAAGGGGGGGGGGTTTTTTTTTTAAAAAAGGGGTTTTTTTTTTTTCCTGTTAAAATTTTTGGGTTTTTTTTAAAAAAAATTTTAAAAAAGGGGGGGTTTTTAAAAAAAAAAAAAAATGGGGGGGAAAAAAATTTTTTTTTTTTAAAAAAGGGGGGAAAAAAATTTTAAAAAGGGGGTTTTTTTTTTGGGGGGGGAAAAAAAAAGGGGTTTTTTTTTTTTTTAAAAAAAAAAAGGGGGGGTTTTTGGCCCCAAAAAAAAAAAGGTTTTATTTTTTAGAAAAAGGTTTTTCCTTTTGGGAAAAAAGGGGGGGGGTTTTTTTTTTTTTGAAGGGAAAAAAATTTTTTTTTTAAAAGGGGGGAAGGGTTTTTTAAAAAAAAAAAATTTAAAAAAAAAAAAAAAATTTTTTTTGGGGCCCCTTTTTTAAAATTTTTGGGGTTAAAAGGGGGGGAAAAATGCTGACACGTCCACCCCCAAATATTAAATTTAATTCACCTCCCCCATACTCTCTCCCCCCTGTTATCCCCCAATCTTTCGTCACCTAATCTTTTTTTTACCTCATCCCCTTATTTTTTTCCTATATTCACTTTTTTTTTTCTTCTTTTAATACCCTACCAAATTCATCTACCAACCTCGCAACTTCTCTTCAGAGTTTTCCCCCAAATGCAGTGTCATCAGCAAAGAGCAACGTGACGACTCCCATTTTGTGTTTGATTCTTTATCTTTTAACTTCACACCTCTTGCCAAGACCCTCGCATTCACTTCTCTTAAAAACCCCATCTATAAACATATTGAACAACCAGGGTAACATCACACATCCTTGTCTAAACCTACCTTTACGGGGAAATAATTTTCCTCTCTCCTACATACTCTAACCTGAGCCTCACTATCCTCATAAAAACTCTTCACGCTTTCAGTAACCTACCTCCTATACCATACACCTGCAACATCTACCACATTGCCCCCGTATCCACCCTGTCATATCCCTTTTTTCCCCAAATCCATAAATGCCAAAAAAAACCTCTTTACCCTTATCAAATGCTGTTCACCCTATTTTTTCACTGAAAAACACTTGGTCTACACACCCCCTACCTTCCCTAAAGCCTCCTTGTTTATTTGCTATCAAAACTCTCCACCCTTACTCTTAATTCTTTCAATAATAACTCTACCATACACTTTACCAGGTAAAACTCAACAGACTATTCCCCTATAATTTTTACACTCTTTTTTATCCCCTTTGCCTTTATACAAAGGAACAAATGCATGCTCATTTGCCAAAACCCTGGGCACCTTACCCTCTTCCATACATTTATTAAATAATAGCACCAACCATTCCAAAACTATATCCCCACCTACTTTTAACATTTCTATCTTTATCCCATCAATCCCAGCTGCCTTACCCCTTTCATTCTACCCACTGCCTCACGAGCTTCCCCCACACTCACAATAGCTCGTCCTCACTCCTACAAGATGTTATTCTTCCTTGCCCTATACACGAAATCACAGCTTCCTATCTTTTCAACATTTAACAATTCCTCAAAATATTCCCTCCATCTTCCCGACACCTCTTAACTCTCCATTTAATAACTCTCCTCCTATTTTTAACTGTCAATCCATTTGTTCCCCAGGCTTTCCTCAACTTATTTTGTCTCACTCCAAAACTTTTTCTTATTTTCAACAAAATTTGTTGATAACATCTCACCCACTCTCTCATTTGCCTCTTTTTAGATTGCTTCACCACTCCCCTTAACCTCTCTTTTTCTCTCCATATACTCTTCTCCTCCCCTTTCATCACTTCTACTGTGTAAAAGCCTCACATATGCAAAATTTTTCTCCCTTTCTACTCTCTTTGCATCTCATCCCACCAATCGCTCTTCTTTTTCCCCCCCACACCCACTTTCCTGTAACCACAAACTTCTGCTGAACACTCTAACACTACATTCTTAAACCTACCCCATACATCTTTTTACCCTATTGCCTATACTCTCACTAGCCCATCTATCCTCCAATAGCTGTTTATAAACTTACCCTAACTGCCTCCTCTTTAGTTTATACACCTTCAACCTCTCTCTACTTGCTGCTTCTATTTTCATTGTATCCCATCTACCTTTTACTCTCACTGTACCTGCAACTATAACAGTATTACCCTAAAAAAACTAAACAGATCACAGCTAAGAGATTGAACAGTCCCTGGTTAACACTCAGCATCCTCAAAAACCATAAATATAAAGCACTTATATGAAAAACAGTGCAGAATTTGGGTCACTAACCAGAGACCAAAAAAAAACGTTTTCTCGTCAATCCTAACCAGCCTGATAAGGACAAAAAATTTGTATTATGAGAACAGATTATTCAACTTAAAAAAAGGGGGATATAAAAAAGACCTGGAAAACCCTATCTTAAATTCTAGGAACAAAAATGATATCAAGGAACAGAACAATGAAAATAACAAAACTAGATGAACCCCTACTCCCACCGACTGAAACAGCAGACAGACTCAATGTTTTCTTCTCCACCATAGGAAAAAAACCTTGCGGGTAAAATCAAAATGTCAAATACCCCACCTAATGACTCCCCATAAATGGCACCTTCTCACTTATTACAACACATTAAAGAACAAGGCAGGAGATTTTAAATAACTACCACCCTTTATATACAAAAAAGCTTCACAAGTGCTGTCCCCAAATTTAAATTGCAACACTCTACCTTCCCCACAAGCTCAAAATAGCGAGGGTCACTCCGATACATAAAGGAGGAGATCAAGCAGACCTGAATAACTATGGGCCCAATATCCAACTTACCCCTGCTCTCTAAAATCTTTGAAAAATTAATTCATAAGCGAATCTATTCCTACCTCATCTCCCACAACATACTCAAACCCCTGTCAGTTTGGGTTTTCAGGCCTAATAAAAATACGAATGATGCTATTATAAAACATGTGGAACTAATATCACTGCACTCGAAAAAAAGAAGCCCCATTGGGAATCTTCATTAATTTACAAAAAGCTTTTGATACAGTTGACCATAATTTTTGCACATAAAATTATCACACTATGGGAAAAAGGGCACTTCTTGAAATACCTAGTCATACCTTAGCAACAGAAGCCAATATGTGTGCATAAATGGAGCTAACTCTTCCACACAACCAATTATAGTTGGTGTCCCACAGGGAAGTGTCCTTGGCCCACTTCTCTTTCTCATTTACATAAACGACCTACCAAATGTAAACTCAAAACCCCTCAAGCCCATACTATCTGCAGATGACACAAATACGTCTTCTCTCACCTAACCCAGTCATACTAGCCAATACTGTAAATACTAAATTACAGAAAATATCTACCTGGATGATGATTAAAAAAGCTTACTCTCAGTATTGGCAAAGCTTACTTCATGCAGTTTGGAACAGAACTACAAATGATAAACATAATGATAAACATAAACATAATGATAAACGGTTCATCTATCAAAAAGCTCACAGAGGGAAAATTCTTTGGGAATCCACCGAGATAAATGACTCAAAATTCAAACACATGTACAACAAATTTCCAAGAAAATCTCCAAGACCGCAGGCATACTATCGAAGATGCGGTACTATGTTTTCCCCATTCCCTCTCTCCTTGCCCTATATCACTCACTCATTTACCCCTATCTCACCTATGGAATTTGTGCATTGGGGCCAACAACAATAAATCATCTCAGACCATTAATTACCCAGCAAAAGGCTGCAGTCAGAATGATAACAAATTCCCACTCCGGCAGCAATACTCCACCAGTTTTTCAAAAGTCTAAACTTACTCACCGTACAAAACATCCATTTCTAATACTGTGCCTACTACATACATAGAAAACTAAACTCAGATATAAACCCTTCCCCAAACTTCTCCTTACCAACCTCAAGAGAACACATGACCACAACACAAGGCACAGATCACTCTTTGATGTTCCCTGTGTCCATCTCACACTATGTAAAAACTCAATGCCCAAAAATTTGGAATTCATTACCTGTGAATACCAAAGAAGCACTGTCTGTTTATCATTCGAGACTCTTCTTAAAAACCACTGACTCACCCAAAACTAAATACTCAATAAGTACTCTACCTGCAAGTTAACAAATCGCTTTCTACTGCTCAAAATATCATTACACACTGTGTTACTTCCCTAGCCTCAGAACCCCATAATTAAATGCTAAAAGATCAATAAATATTGAATAACTGTATTTCATAACTGTATCTCATGAATGTATAACCCGTGACCCTATCAAAGTATGTTTGTAATAATAGAATAATAATAGAATAATCTATTATCTTGAATGCACAAGTAACTCATCTAATGACCATATGAACTGTTTCTGCACTACAAATCATTGATTTTATTCGATTTGATCTGATTAATAAATGGTATGACTACATATAGTAAATTGATCATTGTTTATATTATACATTGTAATACTACAAATTATGTTTTCAAGATTGAATTGTTCAAATTTCATTGTTTAAAATACTCAGTTGTACTTCAAATTGTAAATTGTTTACAGTAATTTTTTACCACTGAATCTATCATAGCTTAGTTAATTTAAATTAATTTTAATGCTTGTCATGATGTTCTGCATACAAGGGGCTTTTGTCATGTACAACCAACTGCTTAAATTCCTTGTACAACTATGTATCATGTCTAAATAAACTATTATTATTATATTATTATTATTATTATTATTATTATTTTATATTATTATTATTATTATTATTATTATTATTATAAATATCATATTTTCTGATTTGCATTGAAAACTTATGTTGATAGTCTATCCTGTTTTATTTTGCTTGTAATGAAATAGACTGGGCTGGGTTTTTTTTTTTTGGGGGGGGGGGATGGGAAGGGAATACTGGGATACAACTTTTTAGATCACGCAGCGAGTGAATTGTATCTAGTTGTTGTTATATTCACAGGGAATCGCTAAACCGGTAGGGAATATACAGCACCTAGGGAAATAGGGGTAACCAGATTTGATCTAAGGAAGGAGAGGGTAATACCAGTTCCTTGTTCAAGAGTCATTCACAGGTGTGTAGACACCTCGTCCCATCTGAGGGTTGGATTGGTACTGAGTTACCAAGTGAAAGAAAGTGAATGATCAGAAGGGTTATTTAATTCTTATACAACCCCACACTCCGCACCTCTTTACTGTGTGGTTACTATTCCCTATTTTATATACACACTCCACTAAAATCTTACCCGCAGTCCTTGTGAGAGGTGAAGTCTGCTCCCTCGACGCAGTGAGCGGCGTGTGATAACATAGCCAGGTGCAATGATAGAACCTCCACAGAAGTGTATCCACACACCGAGCACCCTCTCCTGGAAGCTCACCTGTGGGATATACATAAGTGTACACGTGTTCACTATCTTTAAACCTTCCTCGTATAAGTTGGGTCACTACATTATCTTTTATTCTATATGCCACAACACTTGGCGTGGGATGCTCATTTGATAGTAGAGGAATATCCAAGGTTTGATAATATAAACTAGAAAACACTCGAGGCATATAGGTCTATAGAACCACACTGAGAACCGTTAATGTAATATGTGATCATACCACAGAGTGTGTGTGTGTGTGTGTTTTCTCTGACGAAAGTAACAGCGTATACCAGCACCTCACCTGGTACGGGAACTGTCCCTTGGTGGCCACCTCACCACCCACGATCCCAACACTGGCTCTAGGCTGTCGCACATGGCCAGAGGACGACCCTTCAGTATATAGATATAATTTATGTGTTAATCAGTTACTCAATTCATACTGAAACATCACATCATAAACATTATAAAGTCAGTCGCTGAGTGAAGACTCCAAGCCGTTTAGGTATGCAAGAAGCAGGTACGAAACCTCAATTACTGCCCACTTAGGTGTACACTCGGGTCAGGGCATTTGTTCTACGTGCCTGAAGATCGAGCTCTCACTCTAATTAAGTGTGAGGTTTCTTGCAGTCTTAAAAAACTCTTTTACTAACTCAAGGAGCGTACCTGTGAACTCTGAGATACGTTCTTCCTGACTTAATTATATTGATTCAGGTAGTGACTTAGGGACGGACAGTTGCAGACTCATGTAAAGACAAGTACATACTCAGGGAGAGACAAGTACAGATTCAAGGAAGGACTAGTACACAAAGGGAAATGCAAGTATACAGTCTGGGAAGTACAAGTACACACTCAGGGAAGTACAGGTACAGTACACAATCAGGGAAGTACAGGTACAGTACACAATCAGGAAGTACAGTACACTCACAAGAAGACCAGATAACAGACTCAGGGAAGTACAAGTACAGACTCAGGGAAAGGACAAGGTGCTATGTGAACCATACAGGTTAACGCTTTACCATGTTAATAATAATAATAATAATAATAAAATAATAATAATAAATAATAATAATAATAATAATAATAATAATAATAATAATAATAATAATAATAAGGCAGGAAGTAGATCTTACCTAAGCATGTTAAGCTGAGGGTCAATATAAGCAGCAGCAGCGGAGGACTTAGTGTTGGTCATGGTGTTGTTAATTGTGACAGTATCACTCAGTATTATGACACCACTGAGGCAGATATCACAACACTGACGTACAGAGGACCAACACTGAGGTAGAGATGACCAACAATGAGAGAGATGACCAACAATGAGGCAGATATCAAAACACTGAGGTAGAGAGGACCAACAATGAGAGAGATGACCAGCAATGAGGCAATCACAACACCGAGGTAATAGAGGACCAACAATGAGAGAGATGACCAACAATGAGGCAGATATCACAACACTGAGGTAGATATGACATACACGCGCCAAGATTCTCTCACGCTGATATTAATAAGATATATTAGGTGATAACCTTCGCCACATGCTAGCACAATACAAGCACTGGCCACGTAGACTTTCCCAGACCTAGAAAGGGTAAAGTCTACAATCATGTTTTGGCCTTTAAAGAGGTAGGTGTCCTAATGTTCCTGAAGAGCACCTTATTCAAAGAGATGCAGCTCTTCTTCCCTTACATCAGACTTCATTATCCCCTGGAGGTTATTCCGGGATCAACGCCCCCGCGGCCCGGTCCATGACCTGGTCCATGACCAGGCCTCCGCTTTATTAACCCTACGGGTGTAGTGCTTCACCGTGATGAGGTGAAAATAACATGAAACATTAACAGCATTAGAAACTTGAAACATTAATATTGTACCATAACAAACTTGAAACATTATTACTGTATCGTAACAAACTTGAAATATTGATATTTGTACCATAATAAACTTGAAACATTAATATTATACCATAACAAACTTGAAACATTGATACTGTACCATAACAAACTTGAAATATTGATATTGTACCATAATAAACTTGAAACATTAATATTATACCATAACAAACTGTGAAACATTGATACTGTACCATAACAAACTTGAAACATTATTACTGTACCATAAATTTGAAGCATTAATACTGTACCATAACAAGCCTGAAACATTATTACTGTACCATAAATTTGAAACATTAGACACTGTGCCATAACAATTTGAAACATTATTGCTGTGCCATAAACAAACTTGAAACTCTTATTACTGTACCATAACAAACCTTGAAACATTATTACTGTAACCAAAATTCTGAAACATTAATGTAGACAGCTTGTACTGTCTGCACAGACATGACCGAATCATGTCTGCAGCTCTTAGTTCATATTTTTGCCCCTCTAAAGTGCGGCCCTCTGGTCCTGCCCAGGTCTTTGGGACGCTTGGTCCACACGGCTCCCAACTCTCTCAGCCACGACTAGGCAGCAGACACAGAGGCCTACTAGTTCTCTTCTCTTCGTTAGCAAGGCCTCTACCCGGGCCATGGGCACACCACAATACTGTGTACCCACCACAGACTTTAAACAAATAAAGTAAGAAGCCTCCGAAGACGCCTATCTTCACAGTTCGCCCTGCTTTCAGCTCACCAAACAAACTCATATAAATAGTGGTAAAGCGGTGGTTCGCAGCATTTTGTGTTTGCCCTGGACAGAGGAAGGAAGGGATGAAGTCAACTCACATTACTCACCCAATACAAGAAAGCATCCGTCTTCTCACGAGTTATCTTGATGTTGTGTCCTGGGGCAGGCGTTTTCAGCATCCAGGGAACAGTACAAGTCAGGAGATCTAGCCGAAATTTACCGAATTTCATCGGAGAATAGTAATGGCGCCCAGTGACCCAACGCTACAGCATCCCACGCAGTTTCTCAAGACACGTGTTTCAGCATCACTTGTATGTACTGCTGTTGATGTTCACTCCATCACAGCTATTCCCGCAAGTCCAGAGTTAGTTTTTTGGTGATTCTGCATCCAGTGTGCATGTCCTCCAGTGTTATGTGAAGATGAGGTAAGTGTGCCGTTTCCTTGCCTCTCGCCCATGCTCGCGCCCCTGCTGTACACTCAACACCTTCACAAGCCTACCAATACACCAACCATGCCACACTTACCTCTTGCTGTGTTTTCTACAGTTTATTCGGTGTGATTCATTTCCAGACTGTGTATCCGAGTGCCTGAGTGCCACTCACAGCCTTGTGGGATCAGCAAGCCAGGTGATCAGCAACCACGGTGGACAGCAAGCATGTGGATCAATAAGGACACATGGATCAAGCAACCACATGGATTCAGCAAGCCATGCAGATCAGCAAGCCATGTGTAGATCACGCGAAGTACCACATAGATCACAATGCCATGTGGATCCCAACGCAACTTGGGGTGTCTGGCGGCGATGTCACATGGATCTACAAGCCACATGGGTACCAAGCGAGATGTCCCAGGCCTCATGCTGTGGACTGCCCACATCACATTTGACGTCACCGATGCAGCTGCCTGAACTGATCAAGACGTACATGAGTCTGCCTGAAAATCACCATGAGAGTCTTCTGTATTCCACAATGCTGCAGGATGTATCCACCTGCTCGCAATGTCACGGCCTGACCTCAATCATGATGTCCACATCGAGTTTCTAGATAATTATTTCAGTATTGTCGAGAAGATTGAGAGAAGATATATGTCATGTTTAATTAATTCCTCTCTGTCAGTGTTTTCACACATGTTAGTGTAATGGCTTATAGTGTCAGATTTGATGCACAAGAAAAAGCATCTTTTTGCAGTTTTAAGCCATGTTTTACTGCATGACTGCGGGTGTGTCTGTAAGTTTTCCTGTGTGTCCTCATTGGGTCTGGCGGCAGTCCCCTGTGTAGCACTTATGTGTTGTCACCTATGGAGTGTACCAGCACGTTGACAGCTGATATTACTCCCAGTCCCCTGAGCGTATGAGTCCCCTTTGTACAGAAAGGCTCTTTATATGCACAGTACGCTCGAAAGGAAGTTACTGCAGAAACGTACTGCTACCTTCCCATTGAGATTTGTTTCACTTCACCTCCAGACCTTACAGAGTGCAGTTAAATGTAGAGAAACAAGTACTGGGGACACTTAGACTAACCTCTGCTATAACTCCAACCTGCCGAGAAAATAAACACGTCTCAAGTCGCAGTTATTAGCCCTGTCGGCAGTAGCCAGTGTCAGCCTCATGTCATACGCTCAGTGAGAGCAACTCGCACGAAAGGATGTCCACCTTTGACTGCTAGCTCTCTCCTGCAGATCCTGGTGTATGATGTTCCGACTCCCAGATGTTTTGCCCAGTCTGTGCCACCACTTCGCTCCACAACCTCAACTCCACGCTCGCAGGCAGTGACAGTACCCAGACGAGAATATCCTCCTGATCGCTTGCCAGAAGTTCTGCCCAGTTTGCCCGAGGTTTTGACTATGCCTCACTCAGAGGGCACCCCATGTCGTGCCCCACAGGTGCAGTAAGTCCATCAAACGCTCACTGCCGCTTTGACCACGATTGTTTTAGCACACCCCACATGTTTTTTTTTTTTTCCCCTCCCTGTAGGGTTTTTATTTCATGTCATATGTATATATAAGTTTTGTTTATTTTGTGTTCTGTGCCTGTTCCTACGAGAGAGAGACTGAGTTTTTTTTTTACCGCACCAATATTGTCCCGATGGGCCGCGAGTAAGTGGCCGATCTAGTAGAACAGCATGTACTGTCTTGCACAAAACTGCCTATGACTGTCTGCCAGCTTAGTCATTATTGCTCCCTAAAGGCTGCCTCTGGCCTGCTCAGGTCCTGTGGGATGCTGGTCCCACATTATCTCACTCACTTTCAGGCGGCCTAGCACAAGACACAAGGTCACGACTAGTTCTCTTCCTCATGAAGCATGGCCCTAAACCCGGCAAGGGCACATAACCAGCACAAGCCTGTGTACCCACCACGACTTATACATAATAAAGTCAGAAAAAGCCTCCAAGTACCTTATCGTAGTGTTTCTAAATGGAGATAACTGGGATTGATAGGAAGACACATCTTGTGGATGGTAAACAGAATATTGTCAGACTGTGATGATAATGTGGAGCCCAGCCTCTGCTGTCTCACCTGTAGGTCTACGCCGACTGAGAGGGAGGCAGAGAACGAGCCTCCACATGCGCATACCCGTGTACATCCACAAATCACAGGCCTCAAGGGATCTCCCTATCTAAAAGCACATGATGATACTAATATAGCTTATGCTATATAATCACAGGGATCAGCAACTATGCTGAGACAGCTCGGTCAATGTTTATTATGTCCGTCTCGGACATACTCTACATCTGATAGGCTTAAACAGGCAGGTGGTTCTGCGGGCTTATTCTATACAAAAAACAAATTCATATAACTTAGAACTAATGGATGGTATCATAATGTATTTACAAAACATGAGTTTTACGTAATGGGTGTTAAGGTAATCAATTATTTAACGTAATACATTACAACTAAGAGATCAAATCATTGTACAATATGGTATGGAATTGATCGATCGATCTAGTATTCATGCACTCTACGATTCTGAGGACAAAGAATAAATATATATATATACAAGGTGAAAATTAACAGCAAAGGTATCAGGGCACTCAGACCATCTGATCCAAATTCTCAGAATACAGAGGGAACGCTAAAATAACGAAAATTTCTGAACAAACGTGATCCTAGCGAATAAACAAAAACACATAGTTGATAATTATACATTCATCTCGGACATCTAATTATTGACAGGCTGTTTACCACTAAACCCAATTCGCGAGGGTAAGGTTATTAAGTGTATGCAGAATGTTTATCAACTCTGGGAGGAGTCGAATTCCTCTAGCAATGGCAGGAAGAGTACCTATGCCCTTTCTCAGCAGCACAATGTATTTAACTTAATTCGTATGAAAGGACTTCCAAGATCTACACCAGGTGGCAAATTATGAACAGTTAATATCGCAATTTTCTTGAACCGTTTGCGAGAAACCGATCCGTTCATTGTTCTCAAAGAATAAGTTTGCACAGCTCCGAGACATAAGAGTCATTAGATTAGTTTGCTCTTCGTCTTAATAACCTAATGTCCTCATTGTCGTTAAAGCAGGTCCAAATTCAAAGTACCCTTAAAGAAAACGAATAAACCACCCTTTATGAGTATTGCCAATTAGAGCTGCATTAGGAGTTATTAAAACAACCTAATCCACACGATATCTATGTAAGTTGAACAATTCAAGTCGCCGCTAGATGCAACTATGGGACCGTCTTGCAGCTCCTAATCCATGTACGCAATTTGTGTCCCGATGGGAAACCTTCCCTTACGTAAGTCCTTTGCAAACAACTTGTCCACTCCTGTAACTTCCTCTATTTGTGCACTACCAAAACTCCCAACCTTAATCACTCGCGTCATCATCCAAGCAATGTTAGAGCCATCATTCCCGTAGCCACACCCGTAGTAAACGTACAGTACCCACAGTCAAAGAGTTTGCTACAATTGTGGTTCCGTTGGCCATATCGAGCTATAATTGTCAGACACAGATCACCCAGAGAAGCTCGTACTGATGATAGTACCAGTTCAGTATCTTCCCATTTCTGTACTTATCATACAATTCCACAAGGCCATGACACATCTGAGTGCAATGGCTCACAACAACCTGCAGGTACCTCTAGATTCTTTCCGTGGCCGTTCCAACCGCAGAGCCAGGAGAGGAAACAGACGTCGTGGTCACAATACTAACCAGAACCAGGCTCATTCTTCCAATTCGGGGGAATCCGAGTGCCCAAGTCAACTCGTCCCGTTCGTACAGTAGTAGGTGATAATAAGTACACCAACACATGTTACAGAATTCCTATGAAGCCTTAGCCAGCCTTGAGAATGACAGCCCTGCTTTGAATGCTGCTTCACACATCACTGACGTAGAGGAATTTAGGGATGAAGTTAGAAAATTGGCCTTCTCCGAAGACACCCACACCTTTCCTGCTTGCATATAACTCCTAACGAGAAACGATTGGACCATAAGTACAAGCGTCTGTCCATGAATTAGCGCCCGTTCATGTGTGTCATGAACTCTGGTGCGACAAGTTAATATCATAGTCTACTTGATTAAAGAGAAGCAGTTTACGACAGTGTCCTCCTCGTTGAACCAACTACCCTGTAATCCTCCCTTAGTGTAAGTAGCTGGTTTCCCTCGCGAGTTACCGAGGTCAGACTTCGCCACACCTTTACTATCCAGGAAAGAAACTTTACTGCTGCTTTTTCTGTTGTCGACCAGATTTACTTTCCCCTGGGTGACCCTTGAGTACTGGGTATATGCTTACATGTCGAACTTACGCATTGTGCTTGACCCGTATCGAGGGCATGCCCCAATTGACGACTCGATCGTTCCCTTACTGGGGTATACCAGCTTGGTTCAGAATCTGTCATACTGCTGCAGAGTATGATGTATGCATTAATCCTTACAAGCCAATGCATTCTCCAGTAGCGTACCCAAGGCGTCAGGCACTGTAATTCTGTCACTCCCATCTGTTTCCTACCTACACCTTCAGCACTGAGCAGATAAGTGTTCCATTGCCTCAAGTGTCCGAGGACACTCCAGAACTGCCTTGAAGTGCACAGCCTATCCCTGCTGCAATGACTGCAAGTTTTCGAGTAGTAGTTTCTCCACAGGGGATGGCCTTGTCGAAAACGAATACTTGAAACTAGTTAATGCCATCTCTTGTGGATGTCACATGCCATTTGCAGAAAGACGTCTCAGGCAGCGGCAGTTCTCCTCACTAGAGTGTCCTGTTGTTTTTTCCTTAATGTGTCCAGATGGTGAGAAACATTCCTAGTTGACATTTGATTCCTGCAAGGTCAAAGGTTTTAATTTGTTGAACCTTCCTTACACAATGTAAGAGACAGAAAGATCCTTTACTCCTTGCTAAACACTTTTAGGGTCACAGTGATTCGTCTCAGAGCAAATACCAACTTTTCTCGTTGTACCAAGATCACTATCCTTACCTACTGTTCCCAAGTAACCGGATGACGTGCCACCTGACAGTGGGTCGGTAGCTCATTTCAAACATTGGAGACCTTACATCCACTCCCTGATCAATCTATCCCACCGCTCCCACCATTTATCGTAGGGGGTTTCTAAATGGAGAGATCGTGGTTGAAGGTAGAAACACACTTGATGTGATGGTAACATATATTATATTGTCAGCCTGTATGACATTGAATGTGGAGCCCAGCTTCTGCCTGTCTTCATTCACCTGTAGGTCTACGCCGACTGAGAGGGAGGCAGAGGTACGAGCCTACACATGCGCATCCCATGATGTCACACAAAGTCACAGGCCTACAAGGGATCTCCTATCTAAAGCACATGGATGATACTAATATCTATGCTATATAACACACTGGATACAGCACTATGCTGACAACATATACATATTGAGCTCCACGACACGACCACACCAAACAAACTCGTTATATTAACACTGTACCATAACAAACTTGAAAAATTAATACTGTACCATAACAAACTTGAAACATTATTACTGTACCATAAATTTGAAATATTAACACTGTACCATAACAAACTTGAAATATTAACACCGTACCATAACAAACTTGAAATATTAACACCGTACCATAACAAACTTGAAATATTAACACCGTACCATAACAAACTTGAAATATTAACACCGTACCATAACAAACTTGAAATATTAACACCGTACCATAACAAACTTGAAATATAAACACCGTACCATAACAAACTTGAAATATTAACACCGTACCATAACAACTTGAAATATTAACACCGTACCATAACAAACTTGAAATATAACACCATACCCTAACAAACTTGAAGTATTAACACCGTACCATAGCAAACTTGAAACATTAACACAGAAATTAAATCGTCATCAGAGTACAAAACAAATTCTGGCCACAAAATAGAGCGAAACACCAACGTCCAAAGACCTGGAGTGATCATGTCGGAGGATCTCACCTTCAAGGACCATAACATTGTATCAATCACATCTGCTAAAAGAATGACAGGATGGATAATGAGAACCTTCAAAACTAGGGATGCCAAGCCCATGATGACACTCTTCAGTCACTTGTTCTATCTAGGCTGGAATGTTGCTGCACACTAACAGCACCTTTCAAGGCAGGTGAAATTGCTGACATAGAAAATGTACAGAGAACCTTCACGGCGCACATAACGGAGATAAAACACCTCAATTACTGGGAGCGCTTGAGGTTCCTAAACCTGTAATTCCCTGGAACGCAGGCGGGAGAATACATATTATATACACTTGGAAAATCCTAGAGGGACTAGTACCGAACTTGCACACGAAAATCACTCACTACGAAAGCAAAAGACTTGGCAGACGATGCAACATCCCCCCCAATGAAAAGCAGGGTGTCACTAGCACGTTAAGAGACCATACAATAAGTGTCAGGGCCCGAGACTGTTCAATTGCCTCCCAGCATACATAAGGGGGATTACCAACAGACCCCTGGCAGTCTTCAAGCTGGCACTGGACAAGCACCTAAAGTCGGTTCCTGACCAGTCGGGCTGTGGCTCGTACGTTGGTTTGCGTGCAGCCAGCAGTAACAGCCTGGTTGATCAGGCTCTGATCCACCGGGAGGCCTGGTCACAGACCGGGCCGCGGGGGCGTTTGACCTCCGGAACTCTCTCCAGGTAAACTCCAGGTGTACCATAACAAACTTGAAACATTAACACTGTACCATAACAAACTTGAAACATTAACACTGTACCATAACAAACTTGAAACATTAAACACTGTTCCATAACAAACTTAAAAACATTAACACTGTACCATAACAAACTTGAAATATTAACATTGTCCCATAACAAACTTGAAACATTAACACTGTACCATAACAAACTTGAAATATTAACACTGTTCCATAACAAACTTGAAATATTAACACCGTACCATAACAAACTTGAAATATTAACACCGTACCATAACAAACTTGAAATATTAACATCGTACCATAACAAACTTGAAATATTAACATCGTACCATAACAAACTTGAAATATTAACATCGTACCATAACAAACTTGAAATATTAACACCGTACCATAACAAAGTTGAAATGTTAACACCGTACCATAACAAACTTGAAATATTAACACCGTACCATAACAAACTTGAAATATTAACATCGTACCATAACAAACTTGAAATATTAACATCGTACCATAACGAACTTGAAATATTAACACCGTACCATAACAAACTTGAAATGTTAACACCGTACCATAACAAACTTGAAATGTTAACACCGTACCATAACAAACTTGAAATGTTAACATAGTACCATAACAAACTTGAAATATTAACACCGTACCATAACAAACTTGAAATATTAACACCGTACCATAACAAACTTGAAATATTAGCACCGTAACCGTGATAGACTTACAATATTCCTCGCTAATGAATAATAAACCTTCGCACGTGGATTGAAAAAGAGTCGTGATTTTGAGTTGAACGAACTACCACTGAGGAAGCAAGTTTACTTACACATAGTAGGGGTGGTTAGGAGAGACGGGTGGAGGAGACTTGCGTTGTTTTCCATGATGCAGCAGACTGTGTGCCACACTGACTCTAGATAAAGGTAAGATTGCAGTTAGGTCTGATTAATAGCTACCACTAACTTTGAATTTCCCTCTGGTGGCTGGCTCCACCAGCAGTCAGAGGGTTGCTCGTGCCTTACGTGGGTTCATGTCTCCTAATACCTATTTCCCTTGTTCACTTTGGGAGTGAGCAGGTATTGTACCTGATGCTAAGCGTCTGTTATGGGGCCCGATTCTGGAAAGAATACTAAAGAATCCCAATGGAAATAAGACACTGACATGCATGATTGTATAAACCTTGGTACCTGATAGCTATAAATTTGTTTAAAAAGATACGTGAGCAAATTCTAGGGCACATTTATTAGAAAACGTTTTGGATACTGAGACCTTGATCACTTCTATCATACGGATATCGAAAATTGCAGAATATATAGGCAGGAAATGCTGTGTAAGTGTAACCTGAACAATGGAAGCGAAACGTTTTTGACATGAGATCAGATAGTGAGGTTATGTGATTCCTTTCAGTGAGGTCAGGTGCTCTATGGAATGAGATCCCTCACTCACGGTGTTTCTAGTTTCCTTAGTACATTTTCACTAAAAACATAGTTCTACGGATGCCCAGTCACTCTAAAATCTAAGCGGACTGGTGAGGTTGGGCAGCCAGTTATGAGTCAACATTATTTGAAAGTTTCTTCAGGGATGGATCAGTAGTGTTGCTGTGCCACATGAAGGAAAACAGAATCATGTAGACAAGCGGTTTCAAAAGACGCCTGAACAAGCATAGAATGTATAGAATACGTTTCTGCCCTTTCACCTTGATCACTTCTATGGTTAGAAGTCATCAAGGTCCTATGACTGAAACATCTAATCTATATGTCCTAGTGTTTCCTCAAGTGTCATTTTAAATAATTTCTTTCCTACCGTTTGATCTTCTCTGTTGATTAACGATAATTATCTCGTCAAAACAAACTAATTACGATGATTTTACAATAAATTAAGAATACTTGCTTGATTTGAGGCTACAAAGATTACTTAGTTTCTTATAGCACTTTCATTATTTTATGGGACTCGAGCTTACAAGGAAGCTTGCGTAAGGTAGCAGACAAGGCGACGGCTTAAGACACCAGTCTTAATGCTATTTTAAACAACTTACATTGTTACCATTGTCATGTATTTTAACGAAGCAGAGTGCATTTATATCTGAGTACATTTTGTTGAAGATTTCGATATGATCTAAGTCTTTTCAAATATTCACATATAAGTGTTGGTAGTTCCACTAGTACACTCACCTCGTTCATAAGACTTAAAACAACAAATGATGAGATGAATCCTTTTATTGCATCACCAAGATAATAAATGCCACCGGAAATGTCCCAATAAAAAGAGAAAGCCTTTGTGTGTGGGTATGAGAGAGGCGACGTTGCTGTAATAACCTGGAACAATGCAAATTATCATCTGTGAAAAGGCAGGAGATGCGAGTTTATTGTTCACTGTCTATGTGCAAGAGCGTCTTCCCGTCCTACCACCCACCACTGTGTTCTGTTACTTGTGTGTCTACTAGTGCTTGTGTGGCTCCACTAGTGCTTCTGTGGCTCCACTAGTGCTTGTGTGCGTCCACTAGTCCTTATGAGGCTCCACTAGTGCTTTTGTGACCCTACTAGTGCTTGTGTGGCTCCACTAGTGCTTGTGTGGCTTCACTAGTCCTTGTGTGGCTCCACTAGTGCTTATGTGGCTCCACTAGTGCTTATGTGGCTCCACTAGTGCTTGTGTGGCTCCACTAGTGCTTTTGTGACCCTACTAGTGTTTGTGTGGCTCCACTAGTCCTTGTGTGGCTCCACTAGTGCTTGCGTGGCTCCACTAGTCCTTGTGTGGCTCCACTAGTGCTTGTGTGGCTCCACTAGTCCTTGTGTGGCTCCACTAGTGCTTATGTGGCTCCACTAGTGCTTGTGTGGCTCCACTAGTGCTTTTGTGACCCTACTAGTGTTTGTGTGGCTCCACTAGTCCTTGTGTGGCTCCACTAGTGCTTCTAAGTAAGTAAGTAAGTAAGTTTATTCAGGTATACACAAATACAGTTACTAGTGCTTGTGTGGCTCCACTAGTCCTTGTGTGGCTCCACTAGTGCTTGCGTGGCTCCACTAGTGCTTGTGTGGCTCCACTATCCTTGTGTGGCTCCACTAGTGCTTGTGTGGCTCCACTAGTGCTTGTGTGGCTCCACTAGTGCTTTTGAGACCAATACTAGTGTTTGTGTGGCTCCACTAGTGCTGTTGTGGCCCCACTAGCGCTGTTGTGGCTACACTAGTGCTTGTGTGGCCTCCACTATGCTGTTGTGGCCCCACTAGCGCTGTTGTGGCTACACTAGTGCTTGTGTGGCTCCACTAGTGCTGTTGTGGCCCCACTAGTGCTGTTGTAGCTCCACTAGTGCTTGTGTGGCCCCACAGCGCTGTTGTGGCCCCACTAGCGCTGTTGTGGCTCCACTAGTGCTTGTGTGGTCCCACTAGTGCTGTTGTGGCTCCACTAGTGCTGTTGTAGCTCCACTAGTGCTGTTGTGGCTCCACTAGTGCTGTTGTGACCCCACTAGTGCTGTTGTGGCACCACTAGTGCTGTTGTAGCTCCACTAGTGCTATTGTGGCTCCACTAGTGCTGTTGTGGCCCCACTAGTGCTGTTGAGGCTCCACTAGTGCTGTTGTGGCTCCACTAGTGCTGTTGTGGCCCCACTAGTCCTGTTGTAGCCAAACTATTGCTGTTGTGGCTCCACTAGTGCTATTGTGGCTCCACTAGTGCTGTTGCGGCCCACTAGTGCTGTTGTGGCTCCACTAGTGCTGTTGTAGCTCCACTAGTGCTGTTGTGGCTCCACTAGTGCTGTTGTAGCTCCACTAGTGCTGTTGTAGCTCCAGTAGTGCTGTTGTAGCTCCACTAGTGCTGTTGTGGCTCCACTAGTGCTGTTGTGGCCCCACTAGTGCTGTTCTGGCTCCACAAGTGCTGTTGTAGCTCCACTAGTGCTGTTGTGGCTCCACTAGTGCTCTTGTGGCTCCACTAGTACTGTTGTAGCTCCACTAGTGCTGTTGTAGCTCCACTAGTGCTGTTGTGGCTCCACTAGTGCTGTTGTGGCTCCACTAGTGCTGTTGTAGCTCCACTAGTGCTGTTGTGGCTCCACTAGTGCTGTTGTGGCTCCACTAGTGCTGTTGTAGCTCCACAAGTGCTGTTGTAGCTCCACTAGTGCTGTTGTAGCTCCACTAGTGCTGTTGTTGCTCCACTAGTGCTGTTGTGGCTCCACTAGTGCTGTTGTAGCTCCACTAGTGCTGTTGTGGCTCCACTAGTGCTGTTGTGGCTCCACTAGTGCTGTTGTAGCTCCACAAGTGCTGTTGTAGCTCCACTAGTGCTGTTGTGGCTCCACTCGTGCTGTTGTAGCTCCACAAGTGCTGTTGTAGCTCCACTAGTGCTATTGTGGATCCATTAGTGCTGTTGTGGCTCCACTAGTGCTGTTGTAGCTCCACTAGTGCTCTTGTAGCTCCACTAGTGCTCTTGTAGCTCCATTAGTGCTGTTGTAGCTCCACAAGTGCTGTTGTAGCTCCACTAGTGCTGTTGTGGCTCCACTAGTGCTGTTGTGGCCCCACTAGTGCTGTTGTAGCTCCACTAGTGCTGTTGTGGCCCCACTAGTGCTGTTGTGGCTCCACTAGTGCTGTTGTAGCTCCACTAGTGCTCTTGTAGCTCCACTAGTGCTCTTGTAGCTCCACTAGTGCTCTTGTAGCTCAACAAGTGCTGTTGTAGCTCCACTAGTGCTGTTGTGGCTCCACTAGTGCTGTTGTGGCCCCACTAGTGCTGTTGTAGCTCCACTAGTGCTGTTGTGGCCCCACTAGTGCTGTTGCGGCTCCACAAGTGCTGTTGTAGCTCCACTAGTGCTGCTGTGGCTCCACTAGTGCTGTTGTAGCTCCACTAGTGCTGTTGTAGCTCCACTAGTGCTGTTGTAGCTCCATGTTACAAAAAACGCGATTCTAAAAGCTTAGAGATCTCCAGTGAATACTAGAAAGGACTACCCTTCTAGCATCCAGCCTGTTACTGGGTTTTCGTAACAAGTAGTCAGTATCCTTGTCCAATTATCCATTAAAACTCAGTTTTATTCAATAGTGCTTCAGGATTACAACTGGTAGGCTACTAACTAGAAAAATTAAAATTTAATAAATTTATTAAGTCTAGAGGTATATTATCAAAGTAAATTAAATTAATCACAGTAATGAAAATAAAATCAATCTCTCGAGTTCAATATTATTGTGCTGAAAGCACATATCACATTTATAATTCTTAAGTAACCGTCTGGTACATTAACATTAATAAGATATTACAAATATGTACAAGTAAGTTTGTGTATGCGTGTAAGTGCTCTAAGTAGTTCGCTATGTCTCACGACTCGACTAGACTTAAACAAGTGACTGACAAAGTCCTCACATAAACTAACTTCTTGACCGACTGCAACCAGAACAGTCTGCTTGAACAATGAAAAGAATGCTAAGCCCAATAGCCATATAACAAGCGACTGCGACACAATCAGTATCAAGGAGATAATATAACACAGTAAAGGTAGGGACCATCAGCAGATCCTCCAAAAAAATTTAAAAAAACCCCATAAAAACAAAAATCAAAATTCACCCATAGGAAAAACCCGTTTGTGACAAAAACACAAAAAACCAGTACAAAATTGGGTCAGAAGCTAACCCAAAGGGAAACCTGAGATTTTTCAAGTGCAAAGCGACACCCAACCTCAGTACAACGCCCAAAAATCACAAATTCTATACAATTTTTCCTTTTAAAACAGGGTTAAAACAGTTTTTAACAAGAATAAGGGAGACAAAACAATCTGTCCAACCCCCAACCGATTTCCTCGAGCAGACTTTTGATACTTCACGAGAGGGGGAGGACACCCCCCCCTCGATCAAATGATACCCCCGGGGGACACCCAGCTCAAACCCGGGCCCATTTAAAAAACCGAGGGGAAAAACGATAATTACAGTATTTGACAATCAAACTTAACGGGGCACATTTTAATGAAAAACCACCCAAACAACAAAATTTTCAAATAAAAAATTTAAAAGCAATATTTGGGGTTTTAAAGCAAATTATCGCAAATTTAAAAAAGGAAATATAAAATTATAGAAAAGATAAATACTTTAAATATGTAAACCATAAAATCATTGTAACCCATTCAGGGGTTGCAAAAACCCCCCCCCAACACAACCAAAACGGTCCCCTAGGATTTGCAAAAAACAAATTTTGGTTTTTTCACATTTATTACGGGATTATCATATAAATTTACAATTTAATATAAAAAATTAAAACAAAGCCCTCTCTTTTTCCAAGAAACCTCTAAAATTTCCCCGGCGTCCATCACTAGGTTATCCCCCAAAACAGGGAAAGAAACACAGTATCGAAAATTTTTCCTGCATACTCTGGGTTATATACTTTCAGTGTAAGACGGGGTTTAGCATAGCCCGGAGCGGGAACGAGGGCTCGATCATAGAGAGGAACCCCTTCCATCTTAAGTAGGTTTTTAAAAATTTCGGCAGTATAACACTGAGAAAGAAACATTTAAAAGGGTGTGTAGTAGGGGGGGGCCTGCGACAGGCCCAGTGTTGAAATTAAAGCAGTCCCTCACCTGCACCACACAACCACTCAACACTCAGTTGTTTTCCTCCTCACAAAACCCAAATTTTGGGTTAATAAATAAATAAAATAAAAAAAGACATGACATGAGTATAAAAAGTTAATAGGGGCTGGAGGGTTTAAAGTTACTTTAACTGAAATTTGACCATAAGAAAATAACAAAAAATTTGGGCAAAAAAATTTTCCCCTTTTAATTTTTAAATTTTAAACTGAAAAATTATTAAGGACGAAACAAAAGCGTCCACAATTACATTCAATGACCATTTTAAATTTTTAAAAACTAAAAGAAAAAGGGGTTTTGGAAATTTCTGGGGGCCCCCCCAAAAATAAACCCTTTAGCTTTTTTTATTTTTTCGGGTGTTTATGAAGGGTTGAGTGGATTGTGGTCAAAAAAAACTTTAAAATTTTAAAAGGGGGAAGGGATGCCCAAAAAACACGTAAAAATTTTCCAAAAGAAAACCCCCAAAGCTAGACCCTTTTTTTCCCTCAATAGGGGGCATAATTTTTCTGGTGCCCCTTTTTTAAGCTTAGATGAATAGTAACATATAGGTTTGGAAAATATAGGGGATGTTGACTTTTTTGGAGCAGCACAGCGCCCCCCTGCAAAAACCAAACTCGAAACAATATTAAAAAAAAAGGGGGAAGGGATTAAAATTTAGGACTTTTAAAAACACGGGAGCGGGAGGATGCAAGCGCTTAAACCCTTTTTAAACGGTCCTGAAACAATCTCAATCAGGTTGAAAAGAATTTTGCAACTGTAAGCTCATTTGAAAGGACCCGAAATCTGAGAAAAGTTTGGAAAAGAACCTGCGATAAAATCCTGCCAAAAACCCAGGAATCTCGGGAAAAACCCTTCCTTTCCTCTCCTGTGGCCGGGAAATTCAAAAATTTGCACGAACCTTACCCTAAAAGGGAAAAACCCTCACCTCGGCCGATACAAAAGCCTGGGATGGGAATTTTGGGTTTGACCAAAACTACATTTACTAATTTTAACAGGGGAATTTTGATGCGCGAGTCTCTCAAAAAAAGCTCTGAGACCCCCCCCGTAAAGTGCTTTTCCCCAACCCCGTCACTTTACACCCCCTAAAGTCGTCAAAAAGGTTTTAATTTCTACTCCTTCTAAGTTGGGGGTCAACCCGTTCTTATACGTTGGAATGAAAGAAGCCGCTTTTACATGGGCCGGGAAGGGGGGTGACGGGGTTTAGTTAAACAAATCCATCTTGAACAGTAAAACAGAATTTCTTGAGCACGTTCCCGTAAGCGGGACTTGAAAATTAGCCTCGTAAGAGATCAAAAACCGGCTGCCCAAACCCGGGGCCCCTTTGACACACGGTCAAAAAGGGGTTTCAATGCGAGGGAAGGATAACCATCGGGCAAGGTGACAGATTTTAAATTTCCGTAATCAGGCACATCCTGAAAACAAACCGTCAGATATGGGCACAAAAACGGGAAATCCCCAGGGATTTTTAACTGCGCTCAATAAGCCCCCGTGAGATAAAGAAAAATCAACCTCTTCTCTAAATCTTAATGCTTTGTTGGACTCCACCCAAAATATGGTATTGCCTTAATGGGTGTGCCCCCTTTGAACATAAACTCATGTACACCTAGAGTACAACGCTTAGGAACATCCCCCGGGAAAAATTCAGGGAAAATCCAAAATAAATTTTTTTAAAATATCCCCAGCTTTATCAACCCCAAGGTTACAAAGGGAAAAACGCTAGGCCTGTAGAGCCCACAGTTTTTTTCTAAACGAACCTTTTAATACCTTTTAAAATGCGGGTTTAGACTGACTTTCCCCCTCCTCTGTCCAAAGGGAAAAATAAAAGTAGTAGGTAAAGGCCCTACGTAGTTCGGGTTAAAGCGGGTTAAAAAAGGGGTTTACACATGTTTTAAAATTTCTTTTTCCCCCGGGCGTACGTACCAAATAATTTAGGGTCGCTAAGTTTTTTCACTACTTCCGGGGGGACCATAAATAACCGGGCTTTTTAAGCTTTAAACCTGGTACTAATTTCCGACCATCACCTTTTTCCTCCTGTTTTTAAAAAAAACGAGAAACACCCACGCTTTTCAAATTTTTGTTTCTTTCCCTAGTTTGGGGCTGAAAACTAGGTTTTTCAAAAGGCAAACTCTCTACCCGGCGGGTTAAATTTTGGGCGGGCTTTAAATTGAAGGTAAAGTACTCAATGATGGTTTTAAAATTTTCCCCTGTCCCACGCCCTTTTAAACTTGGGGAAAAGGAACCACCCCCTTTTTTTGGGGGGTTCCGAAAATTAAATTAAAAACGGCCAAAATTTCCGAGACTTTCTTTCCTCATTTTTCTCCATAAGCGAACAGAAGAAAAAGGTAAAAACCCTCATCCCATTTCCTCTGGGAAAAAGGGTTCAAAAATAAGCTCCCCATCAGGGAAATTTTAAATTGTCTGTGAAATCTCTCAAAGAGCCCCTTTTTGACTGGGGGAGGGATAAACCGGTTGAAAGTACAGACTTTATTCCTAGGGGGGAAAAAGCTTCTGGGAAAGATCTTAGAAGTGAAGTTAGACCCCGGAACCCAAATTGAAATCTCCTTTGGCAACCAACCTGGGAAAAAAATTTTCATCAGGCTCTCACAATAGCACGAGCTTTAAAAATTTTCCAAAAGGAAAATTTTTGGGGTTTAGGTGTTGCGGGCTCCATAAAAAAAAAATAGGTATTGGTTTTTCCTAGTTTTGGTTTTTGGGAAAAGGGCCCCAAACACAATAAATTTAATAAGACGTGAGAAGGTTAAACCATGCAGGGTGAAAAGGAAAGAGAGGCCCCAGGGGGAAAGGTGAGTGCGCTGGCTTCCCTGTAAACTTAAACACACTTTGGCAAGTCGAACATGATCACAACTGTTTCCTTCATCTTTGGCCAATAAAATGTTTTCCCCATTTAAACCGAGTGTCTTTTTTACACCCAAATGTCCCCCCAAGGAACTATTGTGAGCAAAACCCAAGGGTTTGTTAAACGAAATGAAACTGGAAACACTACGAAATGCTTGACGGGTGGTGGAAACACTATCAGCTGACAATTTAAAAGTATTTTTCCTCCACAAAACACCTTTACAAATAAAAAGAAAAAATTATCGAGACCCCCCTTTGCTTCACTTCCAAATTTAAATGCTATATCTCTCAAATCTTTCCAGTTACTGATCAACAAAAAGATCCTTGAATAAATCATCATTTATTTTAAAATTTTAAAGTCAGTTGTTCTTGACAAATTTTATGACCAAGGGGGGGTTAGTGTTAATGGGCCCGGGCGCAAGCGTCCCCTAAAAAACATTTCAAGCCCAAATCAAATTCATCCACTAACTCAACAGGGGACAAAAAAAAAGGGGTTTTTTTTTAAACTTTGACATAGCTCTAGTAATTTCGCTGAGAGGAAAAAAAATAAGGGTCTCTCTACAACTTCAATGGCATAATTAAAAAAACATGTTATTTTCAAACACAAGGGTTCCTTTTCAATACCCCCATTAAAGGGTATCGGTTTTCCCCCTTACAAAAGCCACTGGGCCTGATGGGAAATACACCACCCGGGTTTTTACCCCTGAAATAAAAAAAGTAAAAAATAGCTTGTTTCAATATAAACTTTTTTGGGAAGGCACTTTTATAACAGCCCCTCCATAGGCTTCTAACAATACATCTAAACTTGCAAAGGTTCGTCATTTGGGGAGTAAAATCTTCTCTTTAAAAACCCTGGGGGATAACTGCCAGTTTCCTGAAAGAAATTAAACCCAAATTTGATGTGATTCGTCAAAACCAAAAGTTACTCTCGAAAATAGGGACTCACCCCTGAACGAATCTTTTTGTTCAGATACACTTTCTTTATGCTAGCCTCTATCCTGACTAAATTAATCTAAAACAGTAGGGCAAGGTAAATTTTTAGGATTTTTGGGGTCTTTGTTGCTCGGAAGAGGAACACTTGAGTGGGGGGGTTTGCCAGCCCCCACGACGTTTTTTTCGTATCTCTTTCTAAATTATACAAAACTCCTAGTAAATCCCCTTTTTTGTTACAAAAGGTTTCCCTTTAACTTTCTTTTTCTCGATACCGATTTCTGTCAAAACCCCAGAGACAGATTCAGGGTTGTGAGTTTTCCTGGTAAAGGTACAGAAGTTTTTCAGTACAGTACATCAGGCCGGGAAATGAGCAGCTGGGTTAAGGGTTTCCAACATTTTAGGACAATTTTTTGTTTTCCTTTTTCTTTGTGTTTTAGTACGGACCCAAATTTGTGAAAAAATCTTTGTAATTGTCTGCTAATGCGCAAATTTCCAGAATTCAAAGGGAGTATGATCGACAATATTCTTGTAATTCCACAACATACAGTTGGGGGAAACTCTTCGTTTTAGTAACAACTGAACAAGGGTTTTCGAGTTGTTACACTTTGGGAAACCCCTAAACCCCTTTTCTCAAAAGCAACTTTTTTCTCATTAGCAAAATTTTTACAAAAGTTTTATCTTTGTCGTTGTAAAAATTTGAAATTTCTCTTTTAATAACTTACAGTAACAAGTTTTAAAAGGGGGCTCTAAAATTTGGTTGTTTACAGCGTCATAACTAATGTACTTGGCAAATGGTTTAAAACAGCAAATACAAATTTGAGCTCTTTCCCGGGAAAAATTGTATGCAACAATGTTCCCAGTCCCCTTTCATGGGGCCCTTTTAAAAAGAACGTGCCTGGTTCTCAAAAACATCAAAAAAAAGGGGTTTCCCAAATCACCTCAAAAAAAATTAGGAACCATTTGGGGCAGCCCTTTCGCACATTAAAAGGTTTCCCCCTTATCTAACAGGCCCGGGTTTTTCTTAACAGACGAACTTTTTCTCTTTTGGGAAAACTTCTTCGGTTCCCAAATTTCCCCTGTGGCCCCCTAATTTTTGCAGTCTAAAAAACATAAAGGGGGCCTTTTTAAACCTCTCAAAAAATGTTTCCCGAAAGAAAAGGACCAGTGGGGAATGGGGGATAGGGAAATTAAAATGTCCTTTTTTGGACTGTCCCCTTTGGGCGACACCTCGTCCAGCCGTCTCCCAGAGTGTCTAGATCTGGTCCCAGGGTAAATTTGATACAGGTGTAAACATACCAGTAAAGGTGGGGAGGCTTAGTCCAATACACTACCCCTAACTCTTTTCTAAAAAGGGGTCAGTGAAGGAAGGACCCAGGGGAGGGAAATGATCACACTAGGCTCAAAACACTAAAAAACCCTTTTACTTCTGCCTAGTTGCTTTTTTCATCTTCATCCAAAAAGAGCATACTTCCTAAATTTTGACACTAGGCTTTTTGAATCTGAATCCCAAATTAACCCTCTCCGAAAAGCAAGGGAAAAAATAAATCTTTTAAATTAAAAGCCTGACAGTTTTTTGCGGGGGTAATTCCTGTTTTTACGTCCCCACCGAAATTTTGGCTCTCCCAACCGTTTTGAAGTTTTAATGTACTCAACTCAGACAAAGTCAAGTATCAATTAACTGTTTTACTTGGCATACCTCACAAAATTAAAAAGTTTCTTTCAGGAGGTATTATGGGAAACTATAATCCTAAAAAGGGAAATTTAAAATGTTGTTGTCAAGAGCTAGAGCCATAAACATATTTCCCAACTCCCTTTGGGTTTAAGAGAAAAAGTCGGGACATACATGCACCTGGGAAATTTTTTACAAGACTAAACTCAAAAATCTTTCAGATTAAAAAAGTACTCAAAAATTTTTGATAATAGAGTTTTCAAATAAGACAAACTGGACAATTTCCCCAACACCTTTGGGTCCCAAAAGGGGTCCCGAAAATTTTTTCCAACACCTTGGGATCAAGAGCCTCCCGGACAGGCCCCCATTTGTTACAAAAAACGCGATTCTAAAAGCTTAGAGATCTCCAGTGAATACTAGAAAGGACTGCCCTTCTAGCATCCAGCCTGTTACTGGGTTTTCGTAACAAGTAGTCAGTATCCTTGTCCAATTATCCATTAAAATTCAGTATTATTCAATAGTGCTTCAGGATTACAACTGGTAGGCTACTAACTAGAAAAATTAAAATTTAATAAATTTATTAAGTCTAGAGGTATATTATCAAAGTAAATTAAATTAATCACAGTAATGAAAATAAAATCAATCTCTCGAGTTCAATATTATTGTGCTGAAAGCACATATCACATTTATAATTCTTAAGTACCGTCTGGTACATTAACATTTAATAAGATATTACAAATATGTACAAGTAAGTTTGTGTATGCGTGTAAGTGCTCTAAGTAGTTCGCTATGTCTCACGACTCGACTAGACTTAAACAAGTGACTGACAAAGTCCTCACATAAACTAACTTCTTGACCGACTGGCAACCAGAACAGTCTGCTTGAACAATGAAAAGAATGCTAAGCCCAATAGCCATATAACAAGCGACTGCGACACAATCAGTATCAAGGAGATAATATAACGACAGTAAGTAGGGACCATCAGCAGATCCTCCACAAAATTTACAAAACTCCCATAATACTGAATCTAAGTTCAGCATAGGAAAAACCCGACTGTGACAATACACAGAAACCAGTACAAAATTAGGTCAGAAGCTATAGCTAAGGACCTGAGATGTTCAGAGTGTCTAAGCGACACACAACCTCAGTACAACGTCGAAAATCACTAAGTCTATACAATGTTCTGTGAACAGAGTTATACAGAATTAACAAGAATAATGAGACAGACAATCTGTCCAACCACCAAGCGAGTCTCGAGCAGACTGAATACTTCACGAGAGGTGAGGACACCCCCCCCCCTCGATCACGTGATAGCCCCGTGGACAGCACAGCTCAGAAGCCGGCAGTATAACGAGCGACAAGCGACAATTACAGTAGTTTGACAATCAAGACTTGAACTGAGCACATATTACGTACATCCTAACAACATAAGTCAAATAACAATATAAAGCAATATATTTACGATTTAGCTATTATCGCAAATATAAGCAATATAAAATTATATGAAAAGATAATATACATTATATATATACATAATAATCATTGTAACCCATTCAGGGGTTACAACACTCCACTAGTGCTATTGTGGATCCATTAGTGCTGTTGTGGCTCCACTAGTGCTGTTGTAGCTCCACTAGTGCTGTTGTAGCTCCACTAGTGCTGTTGTAGCTCCACTAGAGCTGTTGTGGCTCCACTAGTGCTGTTGTAGCTCCACTAGTGCTGTTGTAGCTCCACTAGTGCTGTTGTAGCTCCACTAGTGCTGTTGAGGCCTCACAAGTGCTGTTGTAGCTCCACTAGTGCTGTTGTGGCCCCACTAGTGCTGTTGTAGCTCCACTAGTGCTGTTGTGGCCTCACTAGTGCTGTTGTAGCT
>NC_069411.1:10625890-10667275 GCF_026875155.1 Cherax quadricarinatus | reverse complement strand
GTCAGTGTCGTGAGACATAGCGAAACTACTTAGAGCACTTACACGCATACACAAACTTACTTGTACATATTTGAAAAATCTTATTAAATGTTAAAAGTACCAGACGGTACTTAAGAATTATAAAAAGTGATATGTGCTTTCAGCACAATAATATTGAACTCGAGAGATTGATTTTATTTTCATTACTGTGATTAATTTAATTTACTTTTATAATATACCTCTAGACTTAATAAATTTATTAAATTTTAATTTTGTCTAGTTAGTAGCCTACCAGTTGTAATCCTGAAGCACTATTGAATAAAACTGAGTTTTAATGGATAATTGGACAAGGATACTGACTACTTGTTACGAAAACCCAGTAACAGGCTGGATGCTAGAAGGGTAGTCCTTTCTAGTATTCACTGGAGATCTCTAAGCTTTTAGAATCGCGTTTTTGTAACATGGAGCTACAACAGCACTAGTGGAGCTACAACAGCACTAGTGGAGCTACAACAGCACTAGTGGAGCCACAGCAGCACTAGTGGAGCTACAACAGCACTTGTGGAGCCGCAACAGCACTAGTGGGGCCACAACAGCACTAGTGGAGCTACAACAGCACTAGTGGGGCCACAAACAGCACTAGTGGAGCCACAACAGCACAGTGGAGCTACAACAGCACTTGTTGAGCTACAAGAGCACTAGTGGAGCTACAATGAGCTAGTGGAGCTACAAGAGCACTAGTGGAGCTACAACAGCACTAGTGGAGCCACAACAGCACTAGTGGGGCCACAACAGCACTAGTGGAGCTACAACAGCACTAGTGGGGCCACAACAGCACTAGTGGAGCCACAACAGCACTAGTGGAGCTACAACAGCACTAGTGGAGCTACAACAGCACTAATGGAGCTACAAGAGCACTAGTGGAGCTACAAGAGCACTAGTGGAGCTACAACAGCACTAGTGGAGCCACAACAGCACTAATGGATCCACAAATAGCACTAGTGGAGCTACAACAGCACTAGTGGAGCTACAACAGCACGAGTGGAGCCACAACAGCACTAGTGGGGCTACAACAGCACTAGTGGAGCTACAACAGCACTAGTGGAGCCACAACAGCACTAGTGGAGCCACAACAGCACTAGTGGAGCTACAACAGCACTAGTGGAGCCACAACAGCACTAGTGGAGCTACAACAGCACTAGTGGAGCTACAACAGCACTAGTGGAGCTACAACAGCACTAGTGGAGCTACAACAGCACTAGTGGAGCCACAACAGCACTAGTGGAGCCACAACAGCACTAGTGGAGCTACAACAGCACTAGTGGAGCCACAACAGCACTAGTGGAGCCACAACAGCACTAGTGGAGCTACAACAGCACTAGTGGAGCTACAACAGTACTAGTGGAGCCACAACAGCACTAGTGGAGCCACAACAGCACTAGTGGAGCTACAACAGCACTTGTGGAGCCAGAACAGCACTAGTGGGGCCACAACAGCACTAGTGGAGCCACAACAGCACTAGTGGAGCTACAACAGCACTAGTGGAGCTACAACAGCACTAGTGGAGCTACAACAGCACTAGTGGAGCCACAACAGCACTAGTGGAGCTACAACAGCACTAGTGGAGCCACAACAGCACTAGTGGGGCCGCAACAGCACTAGTGGAGCCACAATAGCACTAGTGGAGCCACAACAGCAATAGTTTGGCTACAACAGGACTAGTGGGGCCACAACAGCACTAGTGGAGCCACAACAGCACTAGTGGAGCCTCAACAGCACTAGTGGGGCCACAACAGCACTAGTGGAGCCACAATAGCACTAGTGGAGCTACAACAGCACTAGTGGTGCCACAACAGCACTAGTGGGGTCACAACAGCACTAGTGGAGCCACAACAGCACTAGTGGAGCTACAACAGCACTAGTGGAGCCACAACAGCACTAGTGGGACCACACAAGCACTAGTGGAGCCACAACAGCGCTAGTGGGGCCACAACAGCGCTAGTGGGGCCACACAAGCACTAGTGGAGCTACAACAGCACTAGTGGGGCCACAACAGCACTAGTGGAGCCACACAAGCACTAGTGTAGCCACAACAGCGCTAGTGGGGCCACAACAGCACTAGTGGAGCCACACAAGCACTAGTGTAGCCACAACAGCGCTAGTGGGGCCACAACAGCACTAGTGGAGCCACACAAACACTAGTATGGTCTCAAAAGCACTAGTGGAGCCACACAAGCACTAGTGGAGCCACACAAGCACTAGTGGAGCCACACAAGGACTAGTGGAGCCACACAAGCACTAGTGGAGCCACGCAAGCACTAGTGGAGCCACACAAGGACTAGTGGAGCCACACAAGCACTAGTAACTGTATTTGTGTATACCTGAATAAACTTACTTACTTACTTACTTAGAAGCACTAGTGGAGCCACACAAGGACTAGTGGAGCCACACAAACACTAGTAGGGTCACAAAAGCACTAGTGGAGCCACACAAGCACTAGTGGAGCCACATAAGCACTAGTGGAGCCACACAAGGACTAGTGGAGCCACACAAGCACTAGTGGAGCCACACAAGGACTAGTGGAGCCACGCAAGCACTAGTGGAGCCACACAAGGACTAGTGGAGCCACACAAACACTAGTAGGGTCACAAAAGCACTAGTGGAGCCACACAAGCACTAGTGGAGCCACATAAGCACTAGTGGAGCCACATAAGCACTAGTGGAGCCACACAAGGACTAGTGAAGCCACACAAGCACTAGTGGAGCCACACAAGCACTAGTAGGTCACAAAAGAAATAGTGGAGCCTCATAAGGACTAGTGGAACGCACCACAAGCACTAGTGGAGCCACAGAAGCACTAGTGGAGCCACACAACCCACTAGTAGACACACAAGTAACAGAACACAGTGGTGGGTGGTAGGACGGGAAGACGCTCTTGCACATAGACAGTGAACAATAAACTCGCATCTCCTGCCTTTTCACAGATGATAATTTGCATTGTTCCAGGTTATTACAGCAACGTCGCCTCTCTCATACCCACACACAAAGGCTTTCTCTTTTTATTGGGACATTTCCGGTGGCATTTATTATCTTGGTGATGCAATAAAAGGATTCATCTCATCATTTGTTGTTTTAAGTCTTATGAACGAGGTGAGTGTACTAGTGGAACTACCAACACTTATATGTGAATATTTGAAAAGACTTAGATCATATCGAAATCTTCAACAAAATGTACTCAGATATAAATGCACTCTGCTTCGTTAAAATACATGACAATGGTAACAATGTAAGTTGTTTAAAATAGCATTAAGACTGGTGTCTTAAGCCGTCGCCTTGTCTGCTACCTTACGCAAGCTTCCTTGTAAGCTCGAGTCCCATAAAATAATGAAAGTGCTCATAAGAACTAAGTAATCTTTGTAGCCTCAAATCAAGCAAGTATTCTTAATTTATTGTAAAATCATCGTAATTAGTTTGTTTTGACGAGATAATATCGTTAAACAACAGAGAAGATCAAACGGTAGGAAAGAAATTATTTAAAATGACACTTGAGGAAACACTAGGACATATAGATTAGATGTTTCAGTCATAGGACCTTGATGACTTCTAACCATAGAAGTGATCAAGGTGAAAGGGCAGAAACGTATTCTATACATTCTATGCTTGTTCAGGCGTCTTTTGAAACCGCTTGTCTACATGATTCTGTTTTCCTTCATGTGGCACAGCAACACTACTGATCCATCCCTGAAGAAACTTTCAAATAATGTTGACTCATAACTGGCTGCCCAACCTCACCAGTCCGCTTAGATTTTAGAGTGACTGGGCATCCGTAGAACTATGTTTTTAGTGAAAATGTACTAAGGAAACTAGAAACACCGTGAGTGAGGGATCTCATTCCATAGAGCACCTGACCTCACTGAAAAGGAATCACATAACCTCACTATCTGATCTCATGTCAAAAACGTTTCGCTTCCATTGTTCAGGTTACACTTACACAGCATTTCCTGCCTATATATTCTGCAATTTTCGATATCCGTATGATAGAAGTGATCAAGGTCTCAGTATCCAAACGTTTTCTAATAAATGTGCCCTAGAATTTGCTCACGTATCTTTTTAAACAAATTTATAGCTATCAGGTACCAAGGTTTATACAATCATGCATGTCAGTGTCTTATTTCCATTGGGATTCTTTAGTATTCTTTCCCAGAATCTGGCCCATAACAGACGCTTAGCATCCAGGTACAATACCTGCTCACTGCCAAGTGAACAAGGGAAATAGGTATTAGGAGACATGAACCCACGTAAGGCACGAGCAACCCCTCTGACTGCTGGTGGAGCCAGCCACCCAGACGGAAATTCAAAGTTAGTGGTAGCTATTAATCAGACCTAACTGCAAATCTTACCTTTATCTAGAGTCAGTGTGGCACACAGTCTGCTGCATCATGGAAACAACGCAAGTCTCCTCCACCCGTCTCTCCTAACCACTCCTACTATGTAAGTAACTTGCTTCCTCAGTGGTAGTTCGTTCAACTCAAAATCACGACTCTTTTTCAATCCACGTGCGAAGGTTTATTATTCATTAGCGAGAATATTGTAAGTCTATCACGGTACGGTGCTAATATTTCAAGTTTGTTATGGTACGGTGTTAATATTTCAAGTTTGTTATGGTACGGTGTTAATATTTCAAGTTTGTTATGGTACTATGTTAACATTTCAAGTTTGTTATGGTACGGTGTTAACATTTCAAGTTTGTTATGGTACGGTGTTAACATTTCAAGTTTGTTATGGTACGGTGTTAATATTTCAAGTTCGTTATGGTACGATGTTAATATTTCAAGTTTGTTATGGTACGATGTTAATATTTCAAGTTTGTTATGGTACGGTGTTAATATTTCAAGTTTGTTATGGTACGGTGTTAACATTTCAACTTTGTTATGGTACGGTGTTAATATTTCAAGTTTGTTATGGTACGATGTTAATATTTCAAGTTTGTTATGGTACGATGTTAATATTTCAAGTTTGTTATGGTACGATGTTAATATTTCAAGTTTGTTATGGTACGGTGTTAATATTTCAAGTTTGTTATGGTACGGTGTTAATATTTCAAGTTTGTTATGGAACAGTGTTAATATTTCAAGTTTGTTATGGTACAGTGTTAATGTTTCAAGTTTGTTATGGTACAATGTTAATATTTCAAGTTTGTTATGGTACAGTGTTAATGTTTCAAGTTTGTTATGGAACAGTGTTAATGTTTCAAGTTTGTTATGGTACAGTGTTAATGTTTCAAGTTTGTTATGGTACAGTGTTAATGTTTCAAGTTTGTTATGGTACACCTGGAGTTTACCTGGAGAGAGTTCCGGAGGTCAACGCCCCCGCGGCCCGGTCTGTGACCAGGCCTCCTGGTGGATCAGAGCCTGATCAACCAGGCTGTTACTGCTGGCTGCACGCAAACCAACGTACGAGCCACAGCCCGACTGGTCAGGAACCGACTTTAGGTGCTTGTCCAGTGCCAGCTTGAAGACTGCCAGGGGTCTGTTGGTAATCCCCCTTATGTATGCTGGGAGGCAATTGAACAGTCTCGGGCCCCTGACACTTATTGTATGGTCTCTTAACGTGCTAGTGACACCCCTGCTTTTCATTGGGGGGATGTTGCATCGTCTGCCAAGTCTTTTGCTTTCGTAGTGAGTGATTTTCGTGTGCAAGTTCGGTACTAGTCCCTCTAGGATTTTCCAAGTGTATATAATCATGTATCTCTCCCGCCTGCGTTCCAGGGAATACAGGTTTAGGAACCTCAAGCGCTCCCAGTAATTGAGGTGTTTTATCTCCGTTATGTGCGCCGTGAAGGTTCTCTGTACATTTTCTATGTCAGCAATTTCACCTGCCTTGAAAGGTGCTGTTAGTGTGCAGCAACATTCCAGCCTAGATAGAACAAGTGACCTGAAGAGTGTCATCATGGGCTTGGCATCCCTAGTTTTGAAGGTTCTCATTATCCATCCTGTCATTCTTTTAGCAGATGTGATTGATACAATGTTATGGTCCTTGAAGGTGAGATCCTCCGACATGATCACTCCCAGGTCTTTGACGTTGGTGTTTCGCTCTATTTTGTGGCCAGAATTTGTTTTGTACTCTGATGACGATTTAATTTCCTCGTGTTAATGTTTCAAGTTTGCTATGGTACGGTGTTAATACTTCAAGTTTGTTAGGGTATGGTGTTAATATTTCAAGTTTGTTATGGTACGGTGTTAATATTTCAAGTTTGTTATGGTACGGTGTTAATATTTCAAGTTTGTTATGGTACGGTGTTTATATTTCAAGTTTGTTATGGTACGGTGTTAATATTTCAAGTTTGTTATGGTACGGTGTTAATATTTCAAGTTTGTTATGGTACGGTGTTAATATTTCAATTTTTGTTTATGGTCGGTGTTAATTTTTTCAAGTTTGTTATGGTACGGTGTTAATATTTCAATTTTTGTTTATGGTACAGTGTTAATATTTCAAATTTATGGTACAGTAATAATGTTTCAAGTTTGTTATGGTACAGTATTAATTTTTCAAGTTTGTTATGGTACAGTGTTAATATAACGAGTTTGTTTGGTGTGGTAGTGGCGTGGAGTAAATGATATGTTGTCAGCATAGTTGCTGATCCCTGTGTTATATAGCATAGCATATTAGTATCATCCATGTGCTTTAGATAGGAGATCCCTTGTAGGCCTGTGACTTTGTGTGACATCATGGGATGCGCATGTGTAGGCTCGTACCTCTGCCTCCCTCTCAGTCGGCGTAGACCTACAGGTGAAGACAGGCAGAGGCTGGGCTCCACATTCATCATCACAGTCTGACAATATATATGTTACCATCCAACAAGTGTGTCTACCTTCAACCCACGATATCTCCATTTAAGAACCCCTACGATAAATGGTGGCAGCGGTGGGATAGATTGATCCAGCGGAGTGGATAAGGTCTCCACTGTTGAAATAGCACCGACCCACTGGTCAGGTGGCACGTCATCCTGTACTTGAACAGGGTAAGGATAGTGAACTAGGTCAACGAGGTTGGTATTTGCTCTGAGACGAACACTGTGACCCAAAGTGTTAGCAAGGAGTAAATGGATCTTACTGTCTCTTACAATGTGTAAGGAAGGTTCAACAAATAAACCTTTGACCTTGCAGGAATCACTGTCAACTAGGACGTTATCACCATCTGGAACATTAGGAACAACAACAGACACTCTAGTGAGAGCACTAGCCGCAACAGAGACGTCTTTCTGCAAAATGCATGTGACATCAACAAGAGAAAGGCATTACTAGTTTCAAGTAATCGTTTTCTGACAAGGCATCCCCTGTGGAGAAACTACTACTCGAACTAGCAGTCATTGCAGCAGGGATAGGCTGTGCACTCAAGGCAGTCTGAGTGTCCTCGGACACTTGAGGCAATGGAACACTATCCTGCAAGTCTGAAGGTGTAGGTGGAACACAGATGGGAGTGACAGAATTACCAGTGCCTGACCGCTTGGGTACGCTACTGGAGAATGCATTGGCTTGTAAGGACTTAATGCATACATCATACTCTGCAGCAGTATGACAGATTTCTGAACCAAGCTGGTAACCCCAGAATGGAACGATCAAGTCGTCAATTTGGGCATGCCATCGATACGGGTCAAGCACAATGCGTAAGTCTCGCATGTAAGCAAATCCCAGTACAAGGTCACCAGGGAAAGTAATCTGGTCGACAACAAGAAAAGCAGCAGTAAAGTCTCTTCCTTGGATAGTAAAGGTGAGCGAAGTCTGACCTCGGACTCGCAGAAGGGAACCAGCTACTCCACTAAGGGAGGATACAGTAGTTGGTTCAACGAGGAGGACACGTCGTAACTGCTTCTCTTTAAACAAGCTAGACCTAATGATATTAACTTGCGCACCAGAGTTCCATGAACACATGAACGGGCGCATTATGGACAGAAGCTTGTACTAATGGACCAATCGTTTCGTTAGGAGTTATATGCAAACAGAAAGGTGGGTTGTCATCGGAGAAGGCATTTTCTACTTCATCCCCAAATTCCTCTACGTCAGAGATGTGTGAAGCAGCATCAACAGCAGGGCTGTCAATCTCAAGGCTGGCTAAGGCTTCATAGGAATTCTGGACTGTGATGGTGTACTCATTATCACCTACTACTGTCACGACTGGACGAGTAGACTTGGGCACTCGGATTCCCCCGAATTGGAAGAATGAGCCTGGTTCTGGTTAGTTTGTGAACCACGACGTCTGTTTCCTCTCCTGGCTCTGCGGTTGGAACGGCCACGGAAAGATCTAGAGTACTGCAGGTTGTAGAGAGCATTGCACTCAGAAGTGTCATGTCCATGAATTGTATGATAAGTACAGAAGGGAAGATCTGACTGGTACTCATCATCAGTACGACGCTTCTTAGGGTGACTGTCATGACAATTAATAGCGATATGGCCACGGTAACCACAATTGTAGCAAACTCTTTGACTGTGGGTACTGTACGTACTACGGGTGCTACGGGAATGATGGCTCTTAACACTTGCTTTGGATGATGGACGCGAGTGATTAAGGTTGGGAGTTTTGGTAGTAGCACAAACTAGAGGAAGTACAGGAGTGGACAAGTTGTTTGGCATAGACTTACGATAAGGGAAGGTTCCCTCGGGACACAAATTTCGTACATGGATTAGAGCTGCAAGCGGTCCCATAGTAGCATCTAGCGGACTTGAATTGTACACATACATAGATATCGGTGGCATTAGTTGTTTAATAACTCCAAATGCAGCTAATTTGGCAAACCCATCAAGGGCTGGTTTATCGTTATCTTTAAGGTACTTTGAATTTTGACCTGCTTTAACGAATGAGGACATTAGGTTATTAAGACGAAGAGCAAACTCATCTAATGACTCTTCTGGTCTCGGAGCTGTGCAAACTAATTCTTTGAGAACAATGAACGGATCGGTTTCTCGCACCGGTTCAAGATAATTGCGAATTAACTGTTCATAATCTTGCCACCTGGTTAGATCTTGGAAGTCCTTCATACGAATTAAGTTAAATACATTTGAGGCTGCTGGAGAACGGGCTAGACTCTCCTGCCATTGTAGAGGAATTCGATCCTCCCAGAGATGATAACCATTCTGCATACATAAACCTTACCCTCGCAGAATTGGGTTTAAGTGTAAACAGCCTGTATAATTAGATGTCCGAGATGAATGAAATTATCAACTATGTGTTTTGTTATTAGCTGATCAGTTTGTCAGAAATTTTCGTATTCGCGTTCCCTCCGTATTCTGAGAATTTGACAGTAATAGTCTGAGTGCACCAGATACCTTTGCTGTTAATTTCACCTTGTATATATATATATTTATTCTTCCTCAGAATCCGTAGAGTGCATGAATACAGATCGATCGATCAATTCCATCCATATTGTACAATGATTTGATCTTATAGTTTGTAATGTATTACGTTAAAAGTGATTACGTTAACACCCATTACGTAAAACTCATGTTGTAACATCCATTATGATACCATCCATTAGTTCTAAGTTATATATGAATTTGTTATTGTATAGAATCAGCCCAGAACCACCTGCCTGTTAAGCCTATAGATAGTAGTGTATGTCGAGACGACATACATAACATGACCGAGCTGTCAGCATAGTTGCTGATCCCTGTGTTATATAGCATAGCATATTAGTATCATCCATGTGCTTTAGATAGGAGATCCCTTGTAGGCCTGTGACTTTGTGTGATGTCACGGGATGCGCATGTGTAGGCTCGTACCTCTGCCTCCCTCTCAGTCGGCGTAGACCTACAGGTGAAGACAGGCAGAGGCTGGGCTCCACATTCATCATCACAGTCTGACAATATATATGTTACCATCCAACAAGTGTGTCTACCTTCAACCCACGATATCTCCATTTAAGAACCCCTACGATAATGTCTTCGGAGGCTTCTTACTTTATTTGTAAAGTCGTGGTGGGTACACAGGCTTGTGTGTTGTGCCCATGGCCCGGGTAGGGCCATGCTCATGAGGGAGAGAACTAGTAGGCCTTGTGTCTTGCTGCTAGGCCGCTGAGAGAGTGAGATCATGTGGGACCAGCATCCCACAGACCTGAGCAGGCCCAGAGGGCAGCACTTTAGTGGAGCAAAATATGAACTAAGCTGGCAGACAGCATAGGCTGTTTGTGCAGACAGTACAGGCTGTCTACATACGCTCGGCCACCTACCTCGCATCGGGACAATACTGGTGGTAAAAAAAAAACTCAGTCTCTCTCTCGTAGGAACAGGGCACAGAACACAAAATAAAAAACATATATATACATTTGGACATGAAAAAAAAACTTCCTACAGGGAGGGAAAAAAAAAAACATGTGGGGTGTGCTAAACATCGTGGTCAAAGGCAGTGAGCGTTGATGGACATCACTGCACCTGGGGCACGACATGCTGGTGCCCTCGAGTGAGGCATCGTCAAAACTCGGCAACTGGGCAGAACTTCTGGCAAGCGACTCAGGAGGATACTTCTCGACTGGTACTGTCACTGCCTGCGAGCGTGGAGTGAGTTGTGGAGCGAGTGGTGGCACAGACTGGGCAAAACATCTGGGAGTCGGAACATCATACACCAGACTGCAGTGAGCGAGCTAGCAGTCAAAGTGACATCATCTTCGTGCAGAGTGCTCACTGAAGCTTATGACATGAGGCTGACACAGCACCTGCCGACAGGGCTAACTGCGACTTGACGAGTGTCATTTTCTCGGCAGTTGGAGTTATAGCAGAGGTTAGTCTAAGTGTCCCCAGACTTGTTTCTCTACATATAACTGCACTCTGAAGGTCTGGAGGTGAAGTGAAACAAATCTCAATGGGAATCGTAGCAGGTACGATTCTGCAGAACATCTATGAGCGACGAGCATAAGAGCTTTCTGTACAAAGGGGCTCATACGCTCAGGGGCTGAGTAATATCAGCTGTCAAACGTGCTGGTCACACCAGGTGACAACACAAAGTGCTACACAGGGGACTGGCCGCAGACCACACTGGACACACGGAAAACTTTACACACACCCGCAGTACATGCAGTACAACATGGCTTAAACTAGCAAAAGATGCTTTTCTGTGCACAAAACTGACACTAAGCCATACACTAACATGTGAGAACACTGACAGAGAGGAATTAATTAACATGACATATATCTTCTCTCAATCTTCTCGACAATACTGAAATAATTACTAGAACACTCGATGTGACATCATGTGAGGTCAGGCGTGACATTGCGAGGTGACATCAGCAGCATTGTGACATCAGCAGACATCTCAAGGTGATGTCAGGCAGACATCATGACGTCATGAAGTCAGGCAGCAGCATCGGTGACGTCAATGTGATGTGGGCAGACCACAGCATGAGGCCTGGGACATCTAGCTTGGTAACCCATGTGGCTTGTAGATCCATGTGACATCGCCCACACCCCACATGGCGTTGGGATCCACATGGCATTGTGATCTATGTGGTATGCTGATCTACATGGCTTGCTGATCTGCATGGCTTGCTGATCCATGTGGCTTGCTGATCCATGTGGCTTAGTGATCCACATGGCTTGCTGATCCACGTGGCTTGCTGATCCACATGGCTTGCTGATCCACATGGCTTTGAGTGGCCTCAGGCACTCGGATACACAGCTCTGGAAATGAATCACACGAAAAACAGTAGAAACACAGCAGAGGGAGTGATGGCATGGTGGTGTATGGTAGGCTGGTGAGGTGTGAGTGTACAGCAGGGCGAGCATGGGCGAGGCAAGGAACGGCCACTTCCTCATCTTCCACAAACACGGAGACATGCACACTGGATGCAGAAATCACCACAAAACTCACCTCTGGCTTGCTGAAATAGCTGTGCTGAGCTGAACAACAACAGCAGAACATACAAGTGATGCTGAACACGTGACTTGAGAAACAGCGTGGGATGCTGTAGCGTGGGGTCACTGGGACGCCACTTACAATTCTCGAAGAAATTCGGTAAATTTCGGCTAGATCCTGCTTGTACCTGTCCCTGGATGCTGAAACGTGCAGACACAACATCAAGATAACTCGTTGAGAGACGGATGCTTCTTGTATAGGGTGATAAAGTGAAGATGACTTCATCCCTTCCTTCCTTCCTCTGTCCGGGCAAACACAACTGCTGCGACCACCGCTTTCCACTATTTATAACGAGTTTGTTTGGTGAGCTGAAAGCAGGGCGAGTGAATGATAGACGTCTTCGGAGGCTTCTTACTTTATTTGTAAAGTCGTGGTGGGTACACAGGTTTGTGTGTTGTGCCCATGGCCCGGGTAGGGCCATGCTCACGAGAGAGAGAACTAGTAGGCCTTGTGTCTTGCTGCTAGTCCGCTGAGAGAGTGGGAGCGTGTGGGACCAGCGTCCCACAGACCTGGGCAGGCCCAGAGGGCAGCACTTTAGTGGGCAAAATATGAACTAAGCTGGCAGACAGCATAGGCTGTCTGTGCAGACAGTACAAGCTGTCTACATTAATGTTTCAGATTTATGGTACAGTAATAATGTTTCAAGTTTGTTATGGTACAGTAATAATGTTTCAAGTTTGTTATGGCACAGCAATAATGTTTCAAATTTGTTATGGCACAGTGTTAATGTTTCAAATTTATGGTACAGTAATAATGTTTCAGGCTTGTTATGGTACAGTATTAATGCTTCAAATTTATGGTACAGTAATAATGTTTCAAGTTTGTTATGGTACAGTATCAATGTTTCAAGTTTGTTATGGTATAATATTAATGTTTCAAGTTTATTATGGTACAATATCAATATTTCAAGTTTGTTATGGTACAGTATCAATGTTTCAAGTTTGTTATGGTATAATATTAATGTTTCAAGTTTATTATGGTACAATATCAATATTTCAAGTTTGTTACGATACAGTAATAATGTTTCAAGTTTGTTATGGTACAATATTAATGTTTCAAGTTTCTAATGCTGTTAATGTTTCATGTTATTTTCACCTCATCACGGTGAAGCACTACACCCGTAGGGTTAATAAAGCGGAGGCCTGGTCATGGACCAGGTCATGGACCGGGCCGCGGGGGCGTTGATCCCCGGAATAACCTCCAGGGGATAATGAAGTCTGATGTAAGGGAAGAAGAGCTGCATCTCTTTGAATAAGGTGCTCTTCAGGAACATTAGGACACCTACCTCTTTAAAGGCCAAAACATGATTGTAGACTTTACCCTTTCTAGGTCTGGGAAAGTCTACGTGGCCAGTGCTTGTATTGTGCTAGCATGTGGCGAAGGTTATCACCTAATATATCTTATTAATATCAGCGTGAGAGAATCTTGGCGCGTGTATGTCATATCTACCTCAGTGTTGTGATATCTGCCTCATTGTTGGTCATCTCTCTCATTGTTGGTCCTCTCTACCTCGGTGTTGTGATTGCCTCATTGCTGGTCATCTCTCTCATTGTTGGTCCTCTCTACCTCAGTGTTGTGATATCTGCCTCATTGTTGGTCATCTCTCTCATTGTTGGTCATCTCTACCTCAGTGTTGGTCCTCTGTACGTCAGTGTTGTGATATCTGCCTCAGTGGTGGTCATAATACTGAGTGATACTGTCACAATTAACAACACCATGACCAACACTAAGTCTCCGCTGCTGCTGCTTATATTGACCCTCAGCTTAACATGCTTAGGTAAGATCTACTTCCTGCCTTATTATTATTATTATTATTATTATTATTATTATTATTATTATTATTATTATTATTATTATTATTATTATTATTATTATTATTATTATTAACATGGTAAAGCGTTAAACCTGTAAGGTTCACATAGCACCTTGTCCTTTCCCTGAGTCTGTACTTGTACTTCCCTGAGTCTGTTATCTGGTCTTCTCTGTGAGTGTACTTGTACTTCCCTGATTGTGTACTGTACCTGTACTTCCCTGATTGTGTACTGTACCTGTACTTCCCTGAGTGTGTACTTGTACTTCCCAGACTGTATACTTGCATTTCCCTTTGTGTACTAGTCCTTCCTTGAATCTGTACTTGTCTCTCCTCTGAGTATGTACTTGTCTTTACATGAGTCTGCAACTGTCCGTCCCTAAGTCACTACCTGAATCAATATAATTAAGTCAGGAAGAACGTATCTCAGAGTTCACAGGTACGCTCCTTGAGTTAGTAAAAGAGTTTTTTAAGACTGCAAGAAACCTCACACTTAATTAGAGTGAGAGCTCGATCTTCAGGCACGTAGAACAAATGCCCTGACCCGAGTGTACACCTAAGTGGGCAGTAATGAGGTTTCGTACCTGCTTCTTGCATACCTAAACGGGCTTGGAGTCTTCACTCAGCGACTGACTTTATAATGTTTATGATGTGATGTTTCAGTATGAATTGAGTAACTGATTAACACATAAATTATATCTATATACTGAAGGGTCGTCCTCTGGCCATGTGCGACAGCCTAGAGCCAGTGTTGGGATCGTGGGTGGTGAGGTGGCCACCAAGGGACAGTTCCCGTACCAGGTGAGGTGCTGGTATACGCTGTTACTTTCGTCAGAGAAACACACACACACACACACTCTGTGGTATGATCACATATTTACATTAACGGTTCTCAGTGTGGTTCTATAGACCTATATGCCTCGAGTGTTTTCTAGTTTATATTATCAAACCTTGGATATTCCTCTACTATCAAATGAGCATCCCACGCCAAGTGTTGTGGCATATAGAATAAAAGATAATGTAGTGACCCAACTTATACGAGGAAGGTTTAAAGATAGTGAACACGTGTACACTTATGTATATCCCACAGGTGAGCTTCCAGGAGAGGGTGCTCGGTGTGTGGATACACTTCTGTGGAGGTTCTATCATTGCACCTGGCTATGTTATCACCGCCGCTCACTGCGTCGAGGGAGCAGACTTCACCTCTCCACAAGGACTGCGGGTAAGATTTTAGTGGAGTGTGTATATAAAATAGGGAATAGTAACCACACAGTAAAGAGGTGCGGAGTGTGGGGTTGTATAAAGAATTAAATAACCCTTCTGATCATTCACTTTCTTTCACTTGGTAACTCAGTACCAATCCAACTCCTCAGATGGGACGAGGTGTCTACACACCTGTGAATGACTCTTGAACAAGGAACTGGTATTACCCTCTCCTTCCTTAGATCAAATCTGGTTACCCCTATTTCCCTAGGTGCTGTATATTCCCTACCGGTTTAGCGATTCCCTGTGAATATAACAACAACTAGATACAATTCACTCGCTGCGTGATCTAAAAAGTTGTATCCCAGTATTCCCTTCCCATCCCCCCCCCCCAAAAAAAAAAACCCAGCCCAGTCTATTTCATTACAAGCAAAATAAAACAGGATAGACTTCAACATAAGTTTTCAATGCAAATCAGAAAATATGATATTAATAATAATAATAATAATAATAATAATAATAATAATAATAATAATAATAATAATAATAATAATAATAATAATAGTTTATTTAGACATGATACATAGTTGTACAAGGAATTATAGCAGTTGGTTGTACATGACAAAAGCCCCTTGTATGCAGAACATCATGGACAAGCTTAAAATTAATTTAAAATTAACTAAGCTATGATAGATTCAGTGGTAAAAATTACTGTAAACAATTTACAATTTGAAGTACAACTGAGTATTTTAAACAATGAAATTTGAACAATTCAATCTTGAAACATAATTTGTAGTATTACAATGTATAATATAACAATGATCAATTTACTATATGTAGTCATACCATTTATTAATCAGATCAAATCGAATAAAATCAATGATTTGTAGTGCAGAAACAGTTCATATGGTCATTAGATGAGTTACTGTGCATTCAAGATAATAGATTATTCTATTATTATTCTATTATTACAAACATACTTTGATAGGGTCACGGGTTATACATTCATGAGATACAGTTATGAAATACAGTTATTCAATATTTATTGATCTTTTAGCATTTAATTATGGGGTTCTGAGGCTAGGGAAGTAACACAGTGTGTAATGATATTTTGAGGCAGTAGAAAGCGATTTGTTAACTTTGCAGGTAGAGTTACTTATTGAGTATTTAGTTTTGGGTGAGTCAGTGGTTTTTAAGAAGAGTCTCGAATTGATAAACAGACAGTGCTTCTTTGGTATTCACAGGTAATGAATTCCAAATTTTTGGGCATTGAGTTTTTACATAGTGTGAGATGGACACAGGGAACATCAAAGAGTGATCTGTGCCTTGTGTTGTGGTCATGTGTTCTCTTGAGGTTGGTAAGGAGAAGTTTGAGGGAAGGGTTTATATCTGAGTTTAGTTTTCTATGTATGTAGTAGGCACAGTATTAAGTATGGATGTTTTGTACGGTGAGTAAGTTTAGACTTTTGAATACTGGTGGAGTATGCTGCCTGGAGTGGGAATTTGTTATCATTCTGACTGCAGCCTTTTGCTGGGTAATTAATGGTCTGAGATGATTTATTGTTGTTGAGCCCCATGCACAAATTCCATAGGTGAGATAGGGGTAAATGAGTGAGTGATATAGGGCAAGGAGAGCTGAATGTGGAACATAGTACCGCATCTTCGATAGTATGCCTGCGGTCTTGGAGATTTTCTTGGAAATTTGTTGTACATGTGTTTGAAATTTGAGTCATTTATCTCGGTGGATTCCAAAGAATTTTCCCTCTGTGAGCTTTTTGATAGATGAACCGTTTATCATTATGTTTATGTTTATCATTATGTTTATCATTTGTAGTTCTGTTCCAAACTGCATGAAGTAAGCTTTGTCAATACTGAGAGTAAGCTTGTTAATCATCATCCAGGTAGATATTTTCTGTAATTTAGTATTTACAGTATTGGCTAGTATGACTGGGTTAGGTGAGAGAAGACGTATATTGTGTCATCTGCAGATAGTATGGGCTTGAGTGGTTGAGATACATTTGGTAGGTCGTTTATGTAAATGAGAAAGAGAAGTGGGCCAAGGACACTTCCCTGTGGGACACCAACTATAATTGGTTGTGTGGAAGAGTTAGCTCCATTTATGCACACATATTGGCTTCTGTTGCTAAGGTATGACTAGGTATTTCAAGAAGTGCCCTTTTATACCATAGTGTGATAATTTTATGTGCAACAAATTATGGTCAACTGTATCAAAAGCTTTATGTAAATTAATGAAGATTCCCAATGGGACTTCTTTTTTTCGAGTGCAGTGTATATTAGTTCCAGCATGTGTATAATAGCATCATTCGTATTTTTATTAGGCCTGAACCCAAACTGACAGGGGTTGAGTATGTTGTGGGAGATGAGGTAGGAATAGATTCGCTTATGAATTAATTTTTCAAAGATTTTAGAGAGCAGGGGTAAGTTGGATATTGGCCTATAGTTATTCAGGTCTGCTTGATCTCCTCCTTTATGTATCGGAGTGACCCTCGCTATTTTGAGCTTGTGGGGAAGGTAGAGTGTTGCAATAATTGGTGACAGCACTTGTGAAGCTTTTTTGTATATAAAGGGTGGTAAGTTATTTAAATCTCCTGCCTTGTTCTTTAATGTGTTGATAATAAGTGAGAAGGTGCCAGTGAGGTAGTCATTAGGTGGGGTATTTGACATTTTGATTTTACCCGCAAGGTTTTTTTCCTATGGTGGAGAAGAAAACATTGAGTCTGTCTGCTGTTTCAGTCGGTGGGAGTAGGGGTTCATCTAGTTTTGTTAATTTCATTGTTCTGTTCCCTGATATCATTTTTGTTCCTAGAATTTAAGATAGGGTTTTCCAGGTCTTTTTTATATCACCTTTTTAAGTTGAATAATCTGTTCTCATAATACAAATTTTTTGTCCTTATCAGGCTGGTTAGGATTGACGAGTAACGTTTTGTTTGGTCTCTGGTTATGTGACCCATTCTGCACTGTTTTTCATATAAGTGCTTTATATTTATGGATTTGAGGATGCTGAGTGTTAACCAGGGACTGTTCAATCTCTTAGCTGTGATCTGTTTAGTTTTTTAGGGTAATACTTGTTATAGTTGCAGGTACAGTGAGAGTAAAAGGTAGATGGGATACAATGAAAATAGAAGCAGCAAGTAAGAGAGAGGTGAAGGTGTATAAACTAAAAGAGGAGGCAGTTAGGGTAAGATATAAACAGCTATTGGAGGATAGATGGGCTAGTGAGAGTATAGGCAATAGGGTCGAAGATGTATGGGGTAGGTTTAAGAATGTAGTGTTAGAGTGTTCAGCAGAAGTTTGTGGTTACAGGAAAGTGGGTGTGGGAGGGAAGAAGAGCGATTGGTGGGATGATGATGCAAAGAGAGTAGTAAGGGAGAAAAAGTTAGCATATGTGAGGCTTTTACACAGTAGAAGTGATGCAAGGAGGGAAGAGTATATGGAGAGAAAAAGAGAGGTTAAGAGAGTGGTGAAGCAATCTAAAAAGAGAGCAAATGAGAGAGTGGGTGAGATGTTATCAACAAATTTTGTTGAAAATAAGAAAAAGTTTTGGAGTGAGACTAATAAGTTGAGGAAGCCTAGGGAACAAATGGATTTGACAGTTAAAAATAGGAGAGGAGAGTTATTAAATGGAGAGTTAGAGGTGTCGGGAAGATGGAGGGAATATTTTGAGGAATTGTTAAATGTTGAAAAGATAGGGAAGCTGTGATTTCGTGTATAGGGCAAGGAAGAATAACATCTTGTAGGAGTGAGGACGAGCTAGTTGTGAGTGTGGGGGAAGCTCGTGAGGCAGTGGGTAGAATGAAAGGGGGGGGGTAAGGCAGCTGGGATTGATGGGATAAAGATAGAAATGTTAAAAGTAGGTGGGGATATAGTTTTGGAGTGGTTGGTGCTATTATTTAATAAATGTATGGAAGAGGGTAAGGTGCCTAGGGATTGGCAGTGAGCATGCATAGTTCCTTTGTATAAAGGCAAAGGGGATAAAAAAGAGTGTAAAAATTATAGGGGAATAAGTCTGTTGAGTATACCTGGTAAAGTGTATGGTAGAGTTATTATTGAAAGAATTAAGAGTAAGATGGAGAGTATGATAGCAAATGAACAAGGAGGCTTTAGGGAAGGTAGGGGGTGTGTAGACCAAGTGTTTACAGTGAAACATAGGTGAACAGCATTTAGATAAGGGTAAAGAGGTTTTTGTGGCATTTATGGATTTGGAAAAGGCATATGACAGGGTGGATACGGGGGCAATGTGGTAGATGTTGCAGGTGTATGGTATAGGAGGTAGGTTACTGAAAGCAGTGAAGAGTTTTTATGAGGATAGTGAGGCTCAGGTTAGAGTATGTAGGAGAGAGGAAAATTATTTCCCAGTAAAGGTAGGTCTTAGACAAGGATGTGTGATGTTACCCTGGTTGTTCAATATGTTTATAGATGGGGTTGTAAGAGAAGTGAATGCGAGGGTCTTGGCAAGAGGTGTGAAGTTAAAAGATAAAGAATCAAACACAAAATGGGAGTCGTCACAGTTGCTCTTTGCTGATGACACTGCATTTGGGAGACTCTGAAGAGAAGTTGCAGAGGTTGGTAGATGAATTTGGTAGGGTATGTAAAAGAAGAAAATTAAAAGTGAATATAGGAAAGAGTAAGGTGATGAGGATAACAAAAAGATTAGGTGACGAAAGATTGGGTATCAGACTGGAGGGAGAGAGTATGGAGGAGGTGAATATATTCAGATATTTGGGAGTGGACGTGTCAGCAGATGGGTCTATGAAGGACGAGGTGAATCATAGAATTGATGAGGGGAAAATGGTGAGTGGTGCACTTAGGAGTCTGTAGAGACAAAGAACTTTGTCCATGAAAGGAAAGAGGGGAATGTAAGAGAGTATAATTGTGCCAACACTCCTCTATGGGTGTGAAGCATGGGTGATGAATGTTGCAATGAGGAGAAGGCTGGAGGCAGTGGAGATGTCATGTCTAAGGGCAATGTGTGGTGTGAATATAATGCAGAGAATTCTTAGTTTGGAAATTAGGAGAAGGTGTGGGATTACCAAAACTATTATCCAGAGGGCTGAGGAGGGGCTGTTGAGGTGGTTCGGACATGTAGAGAGAATGGAACAAAACAGAATGTCTTCGAGAGTGTATAAATCTGTAGTGGAGGGAAGGCAGGGTAGGGGTCGGCCTAGGAAGGGTTGGAGGGAGGGGGTAAAGGCGGTTTTGCGTGCGAAGGGCTTGGACTTCCAGCAAGCATGCGTGAGCGTATTTGACAGGAGTGAATGGAGACAAATGGTTTTTAATACTTGACGTGCTGTTGGAGTGTGAGCAAAGTAACATTTATGAAGGGATTCAGGGAAACCGGCAGGCCGGACTTGAGTCCTGGAGATGGGAAGTACAGTGCCTGCACTCTGACGGAGGGGTGTTAATGTTGCAGTTTTTATAAATGTAGTGTAAAACACCCCTCTGGCAAGACAGTGATGGAGTGAATGATGAAAGTTTTTCTTTTTCGGCCGATGTGCTAAAAAAAAATTACATCCCCTTTATTTATTCCTGTTTTCCATATATACATCTCAATCATATTCCCCCTAATTCTACCCCTTTCTAGAGAGTGCAGATTCAGGATCCTCAGTCTATCCTCATAGGGAAGATTTCTGATACATGGGATCAACTTTGTCATCCTCCTTTGCACGTTTTCCAGAGCATTTATATCCATTCTGTAATACGGTGACCAAAACTGTGCAGCATAATCTAGATGAGGCCTAACCAAGGATATATAGAATTGAAGAACAACCTGAGGACTCCTGTTATTTATGCTCCTTGATATGAAGCCAAGAATTCTTTTCGCTTTATTGTGACACTTATGCACTGTTGTCTTGGTTTTAGATTACTTCTAACCAGAACTCCCAATTCCTTTTTGCAATCATGAGTATTAAGACATACATTGTATAGTTTATATGTGGAATGGTTATTTTCTTGTCCAATATTTAGAACTTTGCATTTGTCTATATTAAACTGCATCTGCCACTTCTCCGATCACTGTATCAGTCTATTCAAAGCATCCTGGAATGCTCTAATGTCCTCTTTAGAATGAATTAGGCGACCTATTCTGGTGTTATCAGCAAACTTGATTATATCGCCATTTATACCCTCATCAATGTCGTTTATATTAATTGTGAACAACCCTTGTGGAACACCACTCGTGATGCGCCCCACTCTGATTTCTCCTCATTTATGCAAACTCTCTGCTGCCTATCTGTCAATCACGCCTCTTCACAGGAAAAAATTTCTCCTCCTATTCCTTGTGCCTTAATTTTCCTCAACAGCCTCTGAAGAGAAACTCTATCAAAAGCCTTACTGAAGTCCAAACACACAATATCATATTCATTACCATGATCTACCTCCTCAAATACCTTGGTGTAAAAAGTTAGTAATTTCATAAGACAGAAACGGCCGTTTGTAAAACCATGCTGAGATTCATTAATCAATTTATGCAATTCAAGATGGCCACGAATTGCTTCGACAATTATTGATTCCATAAATTTTCCCACTATGGAGGTAAGGCTTACTAGTCTATAGTTCGAAGCTAAGGACCTGTCTCCTACTTTGTAAACAGGTATTACATTTGACTAGCCAAAGGTATGCAAAGCTCCTCTTTACATTCCTTTAAAACCCTTGAAAACAGTTCATCAGGGCCTGGTCATATGTTCTGTTTTAATTTCTCTATTTGTCTGAGGACCATGTCACTAGTTACCCTAATCGTGCATAGTTTATCATCATCCTGTTCTACATAATTTATTATTTCTGGAATTTTTCTAGTATCTTCCTGTGTAAAAACTGAGAGGAAATAAAAGCTAAAAATTTCACACATTTACTTATGACTGTCAGTGATCTGACCTGAGTTACTTTTGAGTGGGCCTAACATGTCCCTAATCTTACTTCTATATACCTGAGAGAAACCTTTTGGGTTAGTCTTCAAATCCATTGCCACTTTAGCCTCATAATATCTTTTTTTTTTTTTTTTTTTTTTTTTTTTTACACAGGGTTTGACAAGGTTAAGGATCCCTAACTTTATTGACAGCTATTTACAGGTTAAGGATTCCTAACTTTATTGGCAAGCTAAGAGCTGTTACCTACATCAGCTCATTTGAAAGCATTTTTATTGTTATGAGACATACAAGTAGGGAACAGGATGAAGTTGGAGCCATCTGTGGGCCAGCATTTTCATTTGATCAACTGACTTTATCTCGTTGACATCATTATGCTGTACGAATGTGTTCCATACTCGAGTCATCCTGGGTATGTATGATCTCAGATGGAGTGATGTTCTGGAGAAGGGTACAGCCAGAGTGAAGTTGCTGCTTTCTGCCCGTCTTGTGGCATAAAAGCTTGTTTCACGCTGTCCTCGAAGTGGATCCAAGTGTGGTATTTTGACAATATTGGCCTTGTACATAACAGTAAGGCCACCCACATCCCTCCTATGTTGAAGGCTCTGCTGAAATGACAGATCTATCCAGGATGGGTCCAGGCGAGAGATGAGACGTCTTGCTCTGTTCTCTACTCTGTCAAGCAGTGGCAGATGAGAGAGGGGGCAGGCAAACCAAGAAAGTGGAGCATACTCAAGGTGTGAGCGTACTTGTGCCTCGTACAGGATCTTTTAGCTTTTCTTATTCCTTTTATTATTTCTCTCTTTAATTGAATATATTCATTTCTTAATTGTCCATCCCCTCTTTTGATACGCCTATATATGCCTCTCTTTTCACCAATGAGATGTTTTAATCTACTGTTTATCCATTTGGGATCATTTTTGGTTGATCTGATTTCCCTACTTGGAACATAAGTTGTTTAGGAAGTTAGAACTATGCTTTGAAAAACGTCATATTAGCAACCAACACCACATACCTGTCCCATAATCAGGTCGTTCCAATTTAGTCCACCCAGGTAATTTCTCAGCCCCATGAAATCGGCCAAGCGGAAGTCTGGGACAGAGACTTTTTTGCAGTTATTTGGGTAATTCCATGATATATTGAAAGTAAGTGATTTGTGATCGCTTTCCCCAAGCTCATCATTAACCTCAAGATTATTAATTAGTGATTCTTTGCTGGCAAGAACCAAGTCAAGCAGATTGTTTCCTCTAGTCTGTTCTGTCACAAACTGTTCTAAAAAGCAATCCTGAATCGTATAAAAAAAGTCACTAGGCTCAAGACTTCCTGCCATATTGTTTCGGGGGCCAACGCCCCCGCGGCCCGGTCTGAGACCAGGCACGTAGAGGAGACATGTAAAAGACTATCTATTAAGATCAAGGAACATACACACCCTTGTAGCAAAAACTTCCAAAGTAATACCTACCTATTGCATATGTACACACACCAAGAGAGATATGATGAAATATAATGAAGCCTAGCTGATCATCAGGGAGCTAGATTTATGGATATGCCACTGTTCAGAAATATCCCTGATAGTGATAACAAATTTGGTAGTGCAGAAAGCAAGAAATTATAACATATATGCTAAATTAGCACACATGCTTCTCGAACACGCGTCACCCCACCCCACCCTCCGAATATAGCCATCAGGTGACCTCATATCAGTTCAGCTCACCTGACCTCACTAAAGTTCAGCTTGCCGTGTATATACTTTTTCTTATATAAACGAATTTTTCTCATGATCCATGCATGGAGTGAACAAGATCCCAGGACCGAAATGTAGCCATAATACAATGTCCTAAGTGCTTGCTCACATGTCTTAAACCATCCTCAGACCAGCAACCAGGTGTTTGGACATATTAGTTATAGTATCCAAAAGTCTTAAAGTTCATTATACCCTCAACACTCTGATACCTACTGTATTATTAAATTAACTTCAGAGGAGAATAATAATCAATTATCATTTCTCAATATGCTGTTACTCAAAGGTGGTAGCAGAATTTCACTTAAGGTTTACCGAAAACCGACTTACAGGAATGATTTGCTGCATTCTTCTCTCGCCGTAACAACAGGACTAAGAAAGCAGTTATAGTTTTTTTTCCTCAGGGCTTTCGAAATTTACAATCCACAATTCTATGAAAAAAAATGCTCATACCTCACACATGCAGTCAACTAGCTGCACTTCTTACGCCTCATATGAGACTGCAGTAAGCATGTGGCACGCATCCTTGTGAAGACCTACAACACGGTTGAAGGAGAACCTCAAATATATCGTTCCGCTGATCAGCGACTTAACAACTAACAATAAACTAGTTAAAACAGCCATTAACTCTTCGACATTTATTAAGAACTTAGTGCAGATACATAAGTGACTTTATCATTAGCGAAGGAGTATGCATGCCAAGTGGGAGAGGAGGGCATGAGAAAAATTGTGTTGGTGCAGCACAAAGATCTCCGGAGCTAGGATACGAGCGCACAAATACGCCTGCAGCTGTGGCGATCACAGCATACACAGCACAAATACTCCCGTAGCCGTGGCGCCACGATCAACTCACAGCATATAATATCTCGAACACCTTATGAAATGGAATGCAGCCATGGTTGACGTTCGTGAAATTTATTTATTTATTCTCTATAAAGATTACAATGTTGAATTTACAGAATTTGGTGGTTGTGTGGTTTACATGTAGTTAAATAATGATTACAGAGTGTACCACTAGAACGCCTAGCATGGCTAGGCATTTCGGGCAGACTTAGTTTAATTCTTTATTTTAAAATATTACAAATTATGAGGTAAGTTGGTATTATGGCTAAGTGACTAAATACTAGTTTGTGAGTTTAGCAATGTGAATGCTTTTGTTTTGGCACAGTACATAGTTTCAGTATTGGAGTATCATAGGATTCATTATTTTAAGATTGAGATTAATATTTCTGTTTATGGTCAAATGGGTGAGTGAGCGTAAGTGTGAATCACCAGGTGGTATTCGTGTAGTTAGTTGATGGGGTGTATCAGAGAGATAAGATGTTTTCTAATGGTAGTTTTGAAGGTGATGAATGTGTCTGCAGTTCTAGAGTTCTCAGGTAGGGTGTTCCAGATTTTAGGGCCTTTGACATACATTGAATTTTTGTAAAGGTTTCGTCGGACACGGGGAATGTCGTAGAGATGTTTGTGTCTGGTGTTATGCCTGTGGGTTCTGTCACAACTATCAAGAAAGTGTTTTAGGTCAAGGTTGATATTGGAGTTTAAGGTCCTGTAGATGTAGATTGCACAGTAATAAGTGTGGATGTACTGAACAGGGAGTAAGTTTAGATCTATGAAGAGTGGGGGGGGGGGGGTGTTGCCAGGGATGGGATTTACTGATTATTATATAGTGTGAGAAGGGCATTTTGCGGCACGTAGTATCGTATCTTGGAAAGGATCCCAACCGTTTTGGATACTTTTTTGGTTATGTGTTGGATATGGGTGCTGAATTTCAGGTTGTTGTCAAGGTATAGGCCTAGGAATTTGCCCTCATTATGTCTGGTAATTAGAGTGTTGTCGATCTTAATGTTAATTTGTGCATCTCCTGCTCTGCTACCAAACATAATATAGTAGGTTTTGTCAGTGTTAAGCGTAAGTTTATTGGCTGTCATCCAAGTCGATATTTTGATCAGCTCCTCGTTAACAATGGTGTTGAGGGTGGCAAGATTAGGGTGAGAGATGACATAAGTCGTGTCGTCAGCAAAGAGAATGGGTTTCAGGTGTTGGGATACGTTTGGAAGATCATTGATGTACATGAGGAAGAGCAGGGGACCAAGGACACTTCCCTGCGGAACTCCAGTATCAAGTGGCCGTGTTGTTGATGCTGTGTCTTTAATGGTGACATACTGATACCTATTAGTAAGGTAAGATTTGAAATAAGCAAGCGCATGGCCTCTTATACCGTAATGGTCAAGTTTGTGGAGTAGGATGTCGTGGTCTACTGTGTCAAAAGCTTTTCTTAGGTCAATAAAAATTCCTAGTGGATATTCCTTATTTTCCAATGCTGTTTAAAGCAGATCTAGCATTTTTATGATTGCATCATCAGTGCTTTTATTTTTCCTGAATCCAAATTGGCAGGGGTTGAGTATGTTTTGTGTTGTTATAAATGAATATAGTCTCCTGTGCACGAGTTTCTCGAAGATTTTGGATAGCAATGGTAAGTTTGATATTGGCCTATAGTTGTTTAAGTCTGTAGGGCCACCACCTTTATGTATTGGTGTAACCCTTGCCATCTTGAGTAGTTTCGGGAAGGTGCTAGTTTCTAGTGACTTGTTAAAAAGTAATGAAATAGCATGCGAAAGGATATGGGGCCGCTCGCTTGTACAGTAATGGTGGGACATTAGACAGATTCCCTGAGTTGTTTTTAAGTGACTTTATAATCTCGGTGACTTCCGAGGGCTCAGTTGGTGCAAGATAGAAGGAATTTGGGAAATTCCCATCTAGGTAGTCCCCGGCATGGGCATTGGTATGTGGGATTTTATTGGCGAGATTAGATCCTATGGTTGAGAAGAAGTCGTTTATCTTGTTAGCTGTGTCAGTGGGATGTAGTGGTGTTTCATTAGGTTTAGTTAGGACAATATTCTTGTTTTTTTTCAGTTTGTGGGTCCCTAGAATCTGAGAGAGTTTTTTCCAGGTCTTTTTTATATCTCCTCTAGTGTCTGTGAATCTACTGGAGTAGTATAGTTGTTTGGCTTTCTTTATTACTTTGGTGAGAACTGATGAATAGTGTTTAAGAATATCTTTGTGTATTAAGCCCTGTCTATATTGCTTTTCATATTGGTGTTTCTTGTCAATGGATTTCAGAATGGTACTGGTTAGCCATGGGCAACCAAGCCGTTTGTTTGTGATCTGTTTCGTTTTTATAGGACAATGTTTGTTGTATAGTTTAAGTAATTTGTTAAGAAAAATGTCTGTCCAGTCATCAATACCATTGGCCTTGGAGAATTCTGTAGGCCAGTCAACAATCTCTAGGTCAGCTGTGAACTTCCTTATTGAGGCCTCGTCATGGAGTCTAAATGAGACTTTGTTGTATTCAAGTGGTGGTTTATTAATGTTTGTCAGGAGGAAGGTAGGGTAGTGGTCTGTAGTGCTATCTGTGATTATCCCTGATTTAAGGGGGGCTAGTATATTGGTCCATATGTGGTCTATTATGGTTGCACTTGTCTCAGTGAGCCTGGTTGGTTTAGTTATTGTTGGCATGAAAAGTGTGTTGTTCATAATGTTGATGAAATCAGTTACAGGCTGATCATCTAGTAAGCCAAGGTTGATGTTGAAGTCTCCAGCTATGAGAAGGTGGTGCTTATTCATTTGTCTGTTTGTTATTAGTGACTTTAATTTCTCACTGAAATTTGGGATGTTTGTGTGGGGTATCCGGTAAATGGCACCGATTGTTATAGGTGTCTTAAGGTTTTTTACAGTAAAATTAGCAAAAATGTATTCCCCATATTCATCACTAAAGCAAGTGGTGCTAATACAAGATAATTGGTTAGAGTAATAGATTGCAATACCACCCCCAACTTGGTTTGGTCTGCAGTTGTGAATTGCTGTGTATCCTGGTAGAGGGTAGATATCTATTGTGTCCTGCTTAAGCCAGGTCTCAGTAAGAATAATGCAGGAGAAGGGTGTCTGACGAAATGATTGGAGGCCGTCTAAATAGCTATTACCAACACTATCCCACAGACGTCCGGCAGTTTCACCATATCCAAACACTTGGTAAACAAAAAGTTACCCATATTGGAGACGGCCATCATGTGATAACTACCTAGAACATAGGAGCACTGCCGCAGGCCTTCTGGTCCATATTAGGCAGGTTCTCAAAGCCAAACTCTTCTCACTCACAGCATACCTTCACCTTCGCTTTGTTACCTGGCTTCCGCCACTACATACGCTCCATTCTCAGCTGTATCTATATTAGCACTGAAGTCACTCGTGCCGAAACGTTTCCTTTAATAAATACCATGAAGCGTACATTAAATGTATGTATTCACATATTTAGGTGATGCGCACCTCAGGTGATATGTTCACCCAATACTTTTTACCTGGAGTTTGAGAGTCTATTTTCTATAATAAGGAAAGAAAGCGAAATGTATAAAACAAGGGCATAAATTAATATATCTATATTCTATTAAGTTTCTCTAGTAATATGTACAAATTGGTATGCATGTTTGCAAGGCCTGATACATAAATTACGCAAGAAATTTTCCATGGACATAAGGCAACAAATTAGTTGGGTAGTTAAAGGAAATTTATCATAATGGAATATCTACGTTGTCCTAAAAATGGTTCGAGAGCTTCCAGTAAACATGCCCAGGAGCTGTGACACGGGTATGAAAAAAAAAATAAAAATAAAAATTGTTAGGTTAGTATTGCAATAAGAAAAGCTCTAAACCTGTGTGGATCACACAACACGCGTTTAAGGAATAAAACGAATTAAACATATGCCTGGAAAAATATCTGGAAACTGCCTCAGTTCACATCTAAATCAGGTTTACATCCTATTAGTTTAAAATAAAAACTTGCACTCCCATTCACAGCCTCAGTTGAACATGGTTCTGAGGACACAAAAAACTTCCATGGCCCAGAGCCCCTCCAACAAGGCACTTGCTCTGACAGCCTCTTCAAGTGCTGCCACATAATAGAAATGTCACAATTTAACTTTTTAGGATAGTCTAGGTTAGATCTCCATAATTTTCCACCTAAAACTATAATATTTATTGCAATTAATGTATAAATGTATAACATTCTGTAAAACCATTTGTAGTTAAGGTAAATAAAAATGATCTTATCAAAGCCTAGTTAGTGCTCGATGTTCTCTTACCAATATAGGTCACTATCATCATAACAAAGGTTTGGCACTCGAATTAGAGCACCAGGTTAAGTTTTTGCACATACGTATATGAATACTTTTAAAGAATATTCTTGATGACTCAGAGAGCAGTTAAGTTAGCTTTCTACATGTTAGGTGGAATAGCATATTAAGGAGGATCATTCCTGAAGCCAACAAACTTCCACAATGTCATACTAAGTAATAATTGTAAATAAGAATTGCATGTATTAGATCATGTTGTAAGCTACACACAACCTGAATTCACGTCCCCGCCTCCCAGTAGTCTGCCCCTCGCCTCTGATATTTGCTCCGCTCTTACCTTCAAAATTGTAGTGTATATTTTTTTATCTCCTTTGTTACGTCTGGAATTGCGAAAATTGTGAGAATATATATTTATAAGTATTGTTGCAGTCGTGTGTCTTGTGTGTATATAAAAGTGAAAGACCAGTAACACAAAAATTATGGTGAGCACTAAACCCGGAGGGATTATACAGCGTCTGGAGAATGTATAAGAAGGTATTTAGGCTTAATTCAGGGAATGGGAAAACAGACCCAATTCCCTAGATCAAGAGCTCCCTCACCTGCATCAACGAACTTTCCTTGACGGGACACACAAAAGCCAAATGTCTATCGATAAATGGCTTTGACAGATGGTAACTAATTAAAAAAAAGAGGAATGGCAGATTTATATATGTATATATATATTATATATATATATATATATATATATATATATATATATATATATATATATATATATATATATATATATATATATATATATATATATATATATATGTCGTGCCGAATATGTAAAACTGGTCAATTAGCAAGAATTCATTTAAAATTAAGTCCGTAATCAGTCCATCACCCTTGATGGGTGATGGACTGATTACGTCTTCACATCTCTACTGTGCCTGCCTACTTTCTGTATTCGACTGAAGAAGCCTACTGTGTAGGCGAAACGTTTCGGAATAAAGTTGCCTAACTGTTGCCTATGTGTCTTACCTACCAACCATGGGTTCGAGTCCTTGGCTAGTGCAGTGTTGTTATTGATATATATATATATATATATATATATATATATATATATATATATATATATTATATATATATATATATATATATATATATATATATATATATTATATATATATATAATATACATGTATATATATATGTCGTGCCGAATATGTAAATCTGGTCAATTAGCAAGAACTCATTTAAAATTAAGTCCTTTCTAAAATTTCCTCTTATACATTTAAAGATATATTTTTTTCATTAATGTTGATGCAAAAATTTATAATTTTGCACCAAAAGGAACTTAGAAAACTTACCTAACCTTATTATAACAAGAAAAATTTATTTTAGCCTAACCCAACTAAGTACATTTTAGATTTGTTTACAATAATTTAATACTAAACAAACACAGTGAAATATATTTTTTTCGTTAGGTTCAGAATGATTTTGGCGAAATTATTGCATACACAAATTTTCACTTGTCCTATATGGCAAGATGAGCGTTGCTATTTAAGCCAAGATCGCAAGTTCTGCCTATTCGGCACGACATATTATATATATATATATATATATTATATATATATATATAATATATATATATATATATATATATATATATATATATATATATATATATATATATATATTCTATTCAAATACTGTATGTTGTAATTTCTTATAAATTAAATTTTATTTTTCAAATGGCAACAAAATCGAAGTTGCATGGAAGGCTTAATGGACAACTACTATGTAGAACATCTGGGGTATATGGCTTGATGTGTTATATCACAATGTTATGTACTCACCTATATCTATGTATGAGTATGTGTGTGTGTTGCAGGTGGTGGCTGGGGAGCAAGAGCTTCACCAGGTGGACGGGGATGAGCAGGTGCAACACATCAGCTTCATCATTGAACATCCATTCTATGACCCGTAAGTTACCTACTCATATTTTCTCATAATTACACTACCGTGAATTACCTCCATCAACACCTTATCTGAGGTTCCTGGAGCTGTCCTGTACATCGATTTAATGTTCAAATTATGCAGAAATGCACATCCAACAATTTCGGCTCCTATTTGAGAGGTGTAAACCCAATATAACCTCTAGAGCGACGAAAATTCTTCTTATTTTCACTAACGTTTTCTTGGCTCATTCAAAAACACAATGGCGAGTGACCTCTGCGCAGGTGCAGAGCTTCCCATTTTTTATAATATAATTTTTATTAAATACAATATAAACCATCAATTTACATATAAAATACTGTATTTCCGTAAATATATACAGTATTTTCCACATGTGCTGTGATGTTCTGTTGTGTCTCGGTTGGCAGGGCATATAGCTCAGATACCGAGTGTCCGTGGTTCGATTCCCGGCACTGGTGGAAACATTGGGCATGTTTCAACTGCTGCCCTGTTCACCTAGCAAGCGAGTAGGTACTTGGGTATTAGTCGACTGGTGTGGGTCGTATCCTGGGTGGACAAGACTAAAGGACCCCAATGGAAATATGGCAGATAATCCTCGAGGACGCACTGACTTTATTGGGTTATCCTGGCTGCCGAACCCTCCTAGTTAAAAATTCGAGTAAAATCTTATTTTATCTTAATTAACTAATGGTCCAACTTGTGTGATAGTGGAGCTTTCATGTGTAAGAAACTGCACATCTGTTGGAACTCTCTGTAACCTATGCGGAATTAATGCTTTCCATGAATATAATTATTATGATTTTATTTACAAGTAGTGCTAAGCCCAGAAATATAATAATAATCTGGACTTGTTGGAAAGATTCAAGCTGAACTAAGATAAGTTTTCAGGTAACGTAGGAAGCACTGTGTGAACACCTGCCCTGCCTGATAGAGGTTGTTGGAAATGTATAATTAATATATTCTTGTCAGACGATTTGAATAATCAATACAATTTAGTTTGTTAAATAATGATATAATTTTGACAGGATTACCTATGAGAACGACATAGCCATCCTACGCCTGGAGGAGCCTCTTGTTTACACGCAGTGGGTAAACCAGATAGAACTGCCCCAGCCGGATACCAACTTTACTGCAGGTAATGTCTCCTACCCCCCCCCTCTCACACCTACACAGAAAGTGGAAAAATATGGAGAGTGAAACAGTGGAGGCAGGATCCATACATAGCTCTAAAATGAGGTACGATTAGGCTCTAAGAGCAGGGAAAGAGTGGACCTAGTAGCGACTAGCAAAGAGGCAGGGTCGAAAACTGTGAATCGACCCCTGCAACGATATATAGGTGAGTACACACACACTACAAACCTCACTTAAGGAAAAGGATCTCGGAGTGTGTATAATACCGAACACATCTCCCGAGGCGCACATCAACCAAATAACTGCTGCAGCATACGGGCGCCTGGCGAACCTAAGAACAGCATTCCGGTATCTCAGTAAGGAGTAGTTCCGGACCCTGTACACCGTGTACGTCAGGCCCATATTGCAGCATGTAGCTCCAAATTGGAACCCACACCTGGCCAAGCACGTTAGAATACTAGAGAAAGTCAAAAAGTTTGCACCGAGACTAATCCCGGAGCTAAGGGGCATGTCCTACAAGGAAAGATTAAGGGAACTCGACCTGACGACACTGGAAGACAGGGGGGACATAATAACGACATATAAAATACTGAGAGGAAGCGACAAGGTGGACTGAGACAGGATGTTCCAGAGATGGGACACAACAACAAGGGGTCACAATTGGAAGTTGAAGACTCAGATGAGCCACAGGGATGTTAGGAAATATTTCTTCAGTCATAGAGTTGTCAGGAAGTGGAATAGTCTGAAAAGTGAGGTAGTGGAGGCAGGTACCATACACATCTTTAAGAAGAGGTACGATAAAGCTCATGGAGCTGGGAGAGAGTAGACCTAGTAGCGACCAGTGAAGAGGCGGAGCCAGGAGCTATGAATCGACCCCTGTAACCACAATTAGGTGAATACACACACACACACACACACACACACACACACACACACACACACACACACACACACACACACACACATAAACACCTAGAAGTGATCATAGTGCCCAGCATATCGGTGGAGGCGCACAACCGAATAACATCTGTAGCCAATGTTTGTCTGACAAATCTAAGGGTAGATTTTTGGTATCTCAACAGTCATTCAAAATCCTCTATACAACATATGTCAGGATCATTTTGGAGTACACAGGTTCAACATGGAACTCACACCTGATGAAGAATGTTATGAAACTGAAGAAAGTGCAGAGGCATGCAATGAGACTACTGCTTGAGTTAAGAAGTATGAACTATGAGAGGCTAAAGAAAATGAACGTGAATATGTTAGAGAAAAGAACAATGGGAGACATAACAGAAAATACTCAGGGAAATTGATAGGGTAGACAGCGATACACGTTTTAAGAGGCGAGAAACAGGTACGTGGGGGCACAGTTGGAAGTTAAAGACACAGATATGTCACAGGAATGTCAGTAAGAATTTCTTCAGCCTGAGGGTGATGAGGAAGTTGAATTACCTTGAAGGTGTGGTGGAAGTAGGCTCCGTACATAGTTTTAATAGCAGGTATGACAGGGACCACGAGGCTAGATAGGAGTGAATCTACATGTAGCAAGCTGAGAGGTGGGGCTGAGAGCCAAGACTACCCCACTGAGAGGTGGGCTGAGAGCCAAGACTACCCCACTGAGAGGTGGGGCTGAGAGCCAAGACTACCCACTGTTTGTATGGTTTTTTTTTTTTGTTTTCATATTCAGTTTGATGTTAATGTTGCTTTATACGCCTTGTTCCTTTCCTATACTATACTGGATAGTTTGAAACATAGCATTATCTCTAGTTTACAGAACAGCTTGTGTCATAGTCCCTCTAGTACTTTACATGGCTGAACACATCTGAGCATTGCCCATATTAAGCCGCCGGCATCAGTTCAAAGTGAGACACCAGCCAGAGGCCATACTACACGTCTACGGAGTTCCCACATATTATCTCTGCAACAAACTTTGCCAGAGCAATGTCAACTATACAGTTTTCCTATTCAACCCACAGTTAACATTTGCAGTTCCTGAAACTGCAAGTGCTTTTATTCAGGATATTATGGCTCTGGTGGCCTGGTGGTTAACGCTCTCGCTTCACACGGTGAGGGCCTGGGTTCGATTCCCAGCCAGAGTAGAAACATTGGACGTGTTTCTTTCCACCTGTTGTCTATGTTCCCCATCAGTAAAATGGGTACCTGGGTGTTAGTCGACTGGTGTGGGTCGCATCCTGGGACACTGACCTAAGGAGGCCTGGTCACAGACCGGGCCGCGGGGGCGTTGACCCCCGGAACTCTCTCCAGATAAACTCTCTCCAGATAATTCTCTTGGATGATAGCATTGACAAGTTCCATTTCCTTTTCCATTTGGTCCACTTCTGCAAATGCCTCTGGCATAGTGCCGACTCGACTGACTTGGTTTTTTTCTGATGACCGTAATTTCAGGTGTTTTGGTTGGTGGTCATTTCGTTTTCAGTAGTTACAACTGAATTAGGTGCTACTGAATCCGTAAAAGAAACTTAAATAAAATACCCCATACTTAGGTAAGATAAGATAAGATAAGATAAGATTTTGTTCGGATTTTTAACCCCGGAGGGTTAGCCACCTAGGATAACCCAAGAAAGTCAGTGCGTCATCGAGGACTGTCTAACTTATTTCCATTGGGGTCCTTAATCTTGTCCCCCAGGATGCGACCCACACCAGTCGACTAACACCCAGGTACCTATTTGCTGCTAGGTGAACAGGACAACAGGTGTAAGGAAACGTGTCGGAATTTCCACCCGCCGGGAATCGAACCCGGGCCCTCCGTGTGTGAAGCGGGAGCTTTAGCCACCAGACCACCGGGCACACAGAAATCATATCAGCTGGGAGTTAAGCGAGCATACAAACCTCAGCTAGTACTCTGGGGCACTGACAGATACAAGGGCAGACTGATATGAGAGGCACCACACCACGAGCATATATTCAAGGTAAACACTAATGAGCCACGGGGACGACAGAATGCACTTTTACAGAATAAGGCTTATGAACGGAGCCAAACTTTAGGAGGAACGGCTGTTGTTTGTCCCATTGGAACACTGATGGGAGAAAAGGCAAGAAATTAAACAGAGAAGAGTGTGCGTCATGAAGGAGAGTGTACGAGGAATGAAGGATGCGAGTTAACATAAAATAGTGGGAAGGAAGGAAGGAAGGAAGGGAGGGAGGGAGGGAGGGAGGGAGGGAGGGAGGGAGGGAGGGAGGGAGGAAGGGAGGAAGGGAGGGAGAAAGGGAGGGAGAAAGGGAGGGAGAAAGGGAGGGAGGGAGGGAGGGATCGGTTAAGACGAGTGCTGGGAATAATAGGCAACGTATGTCACCTGTCACCGCCCAGCACACCCCTTCATCCCCACCTCTCCTCAACTATCACAACCCTTCCCCCGTAACCACAACATTGCTCAACCAACGCCACCTCTCATAACCACCATCACTCCTCCATTGTCGATATATCCAATTTTGCTAAACAGGACACTCCTTCCTTGCTTTCTCCATCACAACTCTTCCACCTCCACCATCCCTCCTCCCCACTACTCTGGGCGAGGAGGGAGAAGGAATTCTTTATAATTCTGGGAAAGTGACAAGCCTATAAGGGGGGATGGGTAATCATCAAATTTGATCCAATGGAAGGGTAGATCGAATATCTTGGATCACGAGTCCTCCAGTGAAAAGATTGGAACTTCAACTTCAGATATATTTTGTGACTCAGGAGACGTACTTAACATGGGCAAAAACACCAAAGTAAAGACGAAACTGGCCAGCCTCGCTATCACATTACTACTTATCAAGGTCATTTCAGATCAAGCTACAGATTTACTACCAATGAAGGCACGGCCAGGCATGGAGCTGCTTTGGAAGTGAGGTCTTCCTTTGAGATCTCACCAAACTGTACATTAATTTTAACTGTTTTTCTTCAGCACATTTTGACGAATAAGGTAGGCCATGGGATCACCCATTAGTGCTGTCCTTGCCGACCTCTATATGGGGTACCCAGAAGTAGGAAGATTCTCCGGCATCATCCCTTCAAACCTCACATGTGGATGACGACCTGGTAATCACGCCCAGATGCTTCAACCTTGAGAATTACAGAAGTAGTTATAACAAGGTTGAACATTCAATACAATTTATAGTCTTAGAAGAAAGATACAACATCCTCTAGTTTCTTGACTTCGAACTTCAAGTTCAAAGTTTGCTGCAAGCCTACCAGCAAGAATGACCTACTTCAGTATATTCCTCCCATCAGAATAACAATATTAAAAGTCATTTTCTGACTGGGTTTGTTTTGGGAGCCAACAGTGGCATCATTAGTAATGTCTTCATACATTTCTTCCAGGATTGTAGACAAAGGGCCCAAGAAATACTGTCTACACCTGATTATTATTTATATAAAGGGGGAAGGGGGAAAAACCCCTTGGATTTACAGCCCCCCAGGGGGGGGGGATGTGGGGGGCATTGGTTAATTCGGGGAACTGGAGCCAGATTAAATTTCCCTAAATCAAGGCCCTCTGTGGAGAAATTTTCTCCAGGAGGGGGTATCAGCCCCCTTCAGCCCTTTCAGCCCCTTCAGCCCCTTTCACCCTGAGGGCCAAGCCCTCTCAGGGGGGCGAGCGTCTTGTTTACTGCTACAGTGAGAATTATCCAGATCTACCAAACGTAGTAAAAGTGACCTCTTCCTTGCAGCGGTGTTAAAAGTGTTTTTTTTATAAGAGACAGTACATTCTTACTTAGCAGGAAAATTAAAGGAAACCTGCTCCCCTTTTTACCATGGTAAAAATAGTGGACTTTTGTCTATGTTTAAGACAGCAAAATCAACTTTTGCTTTGTTCATCGAGAAAGGGGAAAGGAAGCAAAAATTTACTAGGTCGCTTTTTTTATGCTAGGGCGTGAGTTTGGGGGCGGTGGGCATCCCCAGATTAATTTGACTCTATACGAGGCCCTGACGCCAGGAAAACCAAAAAAAACCCTTTTTCTGTGCTTTTTTATGGACAAAGTGTCTACAAAAAACTTAAACACTTCAGAGAAGTGTGATCAATTCTTATGATATTGTGGAACAATTATTGTGAACAGTGTAACAACGGTGTTGCGATCCAACAGAGTGTGTGCGACATTCTTCAAAGAAACTATTCTTCAACAACTCAAGGAACCCCGGGCGTAATTACAGGTCAGATAAATTTACCCAGGTAAGTGTTCTAATCGGATGTTTTTCTTTGACTGTGAGTTGGATAAAACGTGAGTTAGTCACTTTCAAACCCGGTGATATGGGACCATTGGCCCCAAACAAGTCGTACATCGCAGCAACCAGTGTAAAAATATGCTGACATAACACCCCTAGGGTAATTTAAATCATAAAAATTTATTTTTCTTGACAGCCCATGTTGAGATGGTTTCGACACTTTAGATCTCGCTCGGGGGCGGCTTTGCAGGGATATTTCTTTTAAATTAAGTTAATCTTTAACTTAACGGGTAAGCCTTTTCAAAACAGAATTGTCGTGCCGAACCAAAAGACCACATGTGGTCCAAATAGTTTACTACGTGTACAAAAACTTGAGCCAGCCTTCAAAAAAAGCTGGTAAAACAGGTTTTAAAATATAAATCAGTTAAAGTCCCTCCAGCCCAAATCACGGGAATGGGCAGCCAAAAAAAAACGGGCGCTCCCCCACATTCACCCAAAGAAAAGGGGAGCGGGTGACTCCCCCAACAAAACGGGAGGGGTGACCCCCCCCCACCCGCACCCACTGCCCAATCTCGGAATGCTGACCAAGACAACAACCCAAGATTTCGTTTGTCTATGTGTGTATATACACATTGTTTATAATTTTTATAGCAGAAATTAAGAGACAAGATTGTGTTAAAGTTTGTTTTTATAGATCTCCTTTAAATTTTAAAAGGAAACTATAATAAAGTGTAAGCTTTCAAATATATTTAACGTAAAATTTAAATTTGAAAGTAATATTCACGGGTAAATTTTCAGTTATACAGTGACATTTTAGTGTATAGTAAATTTGAAGTGTTAAAATTCTTATTTCGATTAATCATCGTGGTCGGGTGAACAGCAAACTCAAGCCAAAACACCCAGACAATGTCCCCCTGTACCCTTTTCATGGTCATTGACCCTGAGGTTAAGCTTAGTGGGCGTAGTGTCTGACTCGATTTTTGCTGACTTAAGCATAACAAAAATCGCTGTTAAGATACAGTGTTTTTTAAAAACTCTAAGTGGGGGCTAAAATTTTTTCAGTATACATTAAAATGGCTTTTTTAAAAAACTCATTTTCAGCTTTACAGAAAAGATTACACAATTAAAATCTAATTTCATCTGTATAGGTTTAATCAAGATAAAAACAAAAGATTTTGATGATCTTGGGTTCAATTGAATTTTTACAAAATGTCGGGAAAAATAATTAATTCAGATTTAAAACACCCATTATAAAAATAAATTTCTTGAATCAGATCCATCTGAGGATGAAATTAAAATGTTTTGGAATTTTTTAGTAATCAAAAAATTAAGGTGGACAAGTACGGCTATCTGCGCAAAACTCTGTCACAGGCCCTATGTAATAGTGGTCAAAAACCTGTTACCCCGTAACAACAATGTCCCCATTACCAAGTTACCTACTTGTCATTCCCTTTTTTTCCAAGGTCAAAATTTTATGAAATTCATTTGGGTTTTCAATCCATAGAAAAATTCACGAACTGACATAGAAAATTTGCAAAGTTCAATTCCCTTTAAAATGTCTTGTAAAAGGGAACCCTATGAACTGTTAAGTCATTCGGTGGTTAAAGGCAATTATCAAATAGCCTTTACGTGTCTTAGCAGACAATTACTTCGATGTGAAAAGGTAGATTAGACATATTAAAAACAAGCTTGAAGCCCCCCAAACATTGTTTTTCGACTTACAGGCATTTAGAAATTTAATTAGAAAAAGTCTCAGATCTCTAGATCTAAATATACCTAAAACAATGTGATTGGTTTTTCAGTGGTATTGTACAAGATAAGTTGTCACCCAAACCATTAACGATTAAATATTTGTTCAATAAACGCTATTTCCTTTTGAAAAAATTAGCAGGGTTTACAAACAAAAGTTTCATGCAGCAAGCAACGGGAAAAAGACGAAAAATCCACAAATCCCGTGGTAAAAAACCTTCAACTCTATAAAAAGAGTTACTACCCCACTAAACCACATAAGGGAAATCCCATATAGGGTTTATCAATTGTAAAAAACAGACGTAAACAAACGTCCACACAAAAGTACTCCAAAATGTTTCTTTGTATGGAACACTTGGGGACATATTGATTCAAACCTCAATGGGGAAAGTAAAAAAACGTGTTCATCCCGCGAAAAGGTGCATCAAGTGTTTTGGTGAACCCAAGGGAGGGAAAGCTCCGAAGAAGTGTTTTAAATGCAGGGGATGCATCAACAGATTATGCCCAAAAACTTTTGCTGAAAGCAAAAAAATTCCCAAAAAATCAGGAAGTCAAAAAGCAAAGCATTAAATGGAGAGATAAGTTTAAAGCAATGCCTCCCGATAGCTCGAGTTCAGTATCTAATAAATTACACAAAACCAAAGTGCAACACTTTGCAAGGCTCCAAAGGTCCTTCATAAGAAAACAGTGTTGAGAAACGAATAAAAAACCCATGCCAAATACGTTAATAAGTGGTTTTTTCCACAATTTGGTAAACAACATATACCTACCAGAAAACACGTTTGGCTGAAACAGGAAAAAAAACAGTAAAGCTGTGATAGTAATGATTTCCTAAGTCTGTGCTCCCGGATTTTTAAAAGAAAACAGTTGCAGCACTGAAAGAGTAAGGCAAATTTTCCTGTCCTACATACAGACGGCACAAATTAGTCCAAAGATTTAATCTTGGGGGGTGATTATTTCATGTTTTTTTTGCAAAATATAGTAAGTAAAATGATTTCACTTGTGAAAAACAGCAGAAGGCCCCATGATTGTGGTCCCATTCCCCCTCAAAGTGGGAAAAAGCTGGTTGATCAGTGGAAAATGTACAACGAGAATAACCGCTGTTTATGACCACAGCAAAAATTTCATTACTGGAAAAAATGAATGAAAAAGTTGATAAGTTGTGGGGTTTAGATGCGATAGGTATTGAGTAAATAAAACCAAGCCCCCAAGAGTCTGACTTAAGCCAATATTTGGACACTGTCAAATAAAGATGGACATATTGGGGTTAGGGTTTCCATGGGAAATTAAATCCCCCCCACTGTAGCAATTTTCGCTGGCCTTTTTTGGAAGATGAAGCACAAATACATGAGCTCAGGAAGAATCCAAGTTACTGATGTCTATTATAATATCATCAAAACAGTTGGACAATAAATTCATTAGGAAATAGTCGAAGAAAGTTTAAAACAAACGTAATTATCTCCCGCCCATGGGTCAGAAAGATTTGAAACCCCTCCCTACGTGTTGTTTTAAATTGCCGCGCACAGCAATAAAGATGTAGCAAGTCTTAATGCTGTCTGTGACCGGACCCTCATAACTGGAAACTTGGGCGTGCTTAGAAATTTCGCACAAACCCATATGCCCACAGGCTGATATTTCCCAAGGGTTTTTAAGAGTAGGGGCTACAAGAAAAAGATAGAGATTATACTCGATTTTGTGGCCGAAAATCCACATGATCCCCAAAGTCCTGTGAAAACTTATCGCCAAATCGTATTTTTTGGTGCAACACCCCCCATTCTTTCTAGAAGTACTCTAAATACCTTTAAAAAAATTGAAAGTCCCTTCAAAGAAACTTAAAAAAAAGTTTCTATGTGGACAATCTTCAAGGGATTGAATAAAGAGGAGATTTTAAAAACCCTTTTAAAAAGAAACTAACAAGGAGATGAAAGAAGCCAAAAAATGCCTCTAGGATGTGGAATACAAATTCAAAACAAAAAAGGGAAACTTATCAAAGAAGATTTCTCTGAAACTGAATTTTGTTTTTCAACAATATGGGGGACTTATTTGGAACACACAAAAATATTTTTAGTCTCAAAAAAAATAAACAAAAAAATCATGCAGTACCTACTAAGTATTTTTGTCAAGGGATCACGTGTTTTGATCCTCTAGGACTCGTCCCCAATTACCCAAAAGGGGTAAATGCTTTTTCAAATGCATGGAAACCAAAAATTTGGTGGGGGAGAATTGCCTTAGAATGAGTCAAGCATGGGATGAAAATTCCAGGGAGTTTTAAACAACTTCTCAAATTTCTTTCCCGACAAATAGGCAAGAGGGAAACAATCAATTACATGTGTCTGTGATGCGTCAACCAGGGTTATGCGCTGTAGTTACTAGTAATGTGAAGGAATCCAAAATTTCTTCAAAAGGCCGGGGGCCCCTTTAAGGTCAGAACAGTACCACAATTGGAACTGACAGCACCTTGTAGGTACAAAAAATTTGGTCTATCTCAACAAAGTACTTTATCATTTTCCCATTTAGAAAACCGTGTTTTGGGTGATAAAGAAGCAGTTCTCCCTTTATTTTTATTTTAAACAAAAGAAGCGCTAAGCCACAAGGGCTATACCGCTGCAGGGGAGGGAAGGAAGCAAGGAATTGATGGCGAAGGGAGGGGGGGGTGTCACGGTTTCCCCCGAAAACAGCGGGGCGGGGATAGTACGGGGGGGTAGAAGGTACAAGAGATTGGAAAAGGGT
>NC_069411.1:10537975-10625390 GCF_026875155.1 Cherax quadricarinatus | reverse complement strand
CCTTGGTTAAAAATACCGACAAGTTGGTTTAGAAAGACACGTAAGCAAACACTATAACATTTTTAAATTAGAAACTTTGGGTTTGGGACCTTGATCACTTTAAATACAGAGGTGGGAAGACTTATATATAGGCGTCCAATCACTTCCCTTTTAAAAATGTTTCCTCCCTCTGTATTTGAGTGATAAAGGTCCAAAAACCGAAACGTTTTCTAATAAATAGATAGTGTTTGCTTACGTGTTTTCTAAACCATTATTTTGGTATATAGGGGTCTCTCAAGGAAGTGAAGCAGGGGTTTCATGAAACAAGGGGTTTTCAACAACCTGCCTGAGGACAATGCAGGGGGTAAAATTGATTTCAAAAATGCGTTCAATCTCCTGAAAAAGACGTGGTATTGCAGCAGTACAAGAACTTTCCTAGCCCTTTCATTTTTGTTTCAGGGGGGTTAGAAAGGAATCAATGCTTCTCTTTGGGAGCATGAATCACATCATCGGGGGGGTGTCCCCGGGGAATCCTCTTTTCTGTAAAGCATTTAGGGAAATCCAGTCAAACTGCCCAGCGGCTAAACATTGGTTCCTAGATATGGCCCTAGCAGGTAAAAAAGGAGTCCCCCTACATGACCTTACACAGGTAATGACACGGGGAAGGGAAAATGGGCTCATCCTGAATCCCCCCAAATGTGAAATATCTCAGTCGTAAAAGTGATAAAGCAGTAGATCAAAACTAAGGGCAGCTTTCATTCCCCCCACAAATAGTTTTTGCTGGGAGCACCTCTGGGAAGCAATGCCATTGACACAATTCTCAGGAAGAAATTGGGAAGATTAAGGAAATGGAACAACGAATAGGCAATTGGGACACCCACGATCCCCTTGTCCCTTTCACAAATGTTTGATCTCCCCAGGTTGACATATTTCCAAGGGCTGTGACCTTCATTAAAACCCCATACTGCACGAATATGAAGATTCTGAGGCAGATTTTTACGAAAGTATTAAACCTTACCTAGAAGAGGGGCAGGGGAACAAGCCCCTTTCCAGTCAGACTAGGAGGCATTGGTGTCGCAAGTCTCACAAAATTGCGTTACCTGTTTTTTCGTCCTCGTGTATTTGCTCCAGAGGTTGTAACAAAATTCCCCCCTAAAACATCTTAGGGACAAGTTGGGTCAGGCCAAAAATTCATTGACGGAGCAATGATCTGGGATAATTAAGGGTCTAAAAACCAGACCTGCTCCCCCCAAAACAACTAAAACAAGCATGGGATGGCCCAATACGGGAAAAATATTGCCCAACAATGCTTCAGAGTGTGTCGGGAAAGGATAGAGCCGCCCCCGGGCAGTGAGACCCCCTCTGCTGGGGACTTTATGTTGGCTGTTCCCAAAACCACCCTTGGCACACGCCTCGACCCACAGACCCCCCGCATTGGTTTTTGCCCTTCGACTTGCCGCCCCCTTTCTCGTGACCCCGGTGTATTTGTGCAGTAAACGCAGACCGTTTCGGGTACCATGGTTTTGTGTCCCGAAAAACCGGGGAAATTTGCAAGAATGAGGAGGTTAATAACATTTAAAGAGGAGCCTACAACGCTGGAGCCCGCAGTAAGGGACCCACCCCAACTATGCAAATCTGAGGCACCAAAGCGCCCCACTGGTATCCCCCTTTTAAAGCCTGGACAGATGGGAAGCAGGGGGTGGGGGACTATACATGTGATCTCCCTTGGGGCTGTACCTATCTCCAAAAACCCCGGGAGGAAGAGGGGCAGCTGCCAGCTTCAGGGAGTCCCAAAAGTCTAGAAAATAGGAAAATTTCCCCCATATTTTTTGTTTTTTCCCCAAGGCTCAGAGCCCCTTGGCTCATGGGGAAAAAATGCATTTTTCCCTTAAGGAGCTGGGAAAAAGATATCAGGGAAAATAGGGATCCCAGGGCAGAGTTTTCTGTTCCAGCGGCTCTGCGGGTTCAAAAGGGTTAATGCATGGCTTTTTGGGGGCACACCCCCCAGCCTGAGGACTGGATGAGTTTTCCCCTTTCGGTGATACACTTAACAACTGTGCGTAATCCACCTTTATATCAACAATGTATTTTTAAAATCTTCTGTACCTTTTTATGTAATAAAATATATATATATTATATAAAATATTTATAAAAATTTTATATATATATAATATTTTTATATAGTATATATAAATGCTAGTCGTTATTTTCATGTCAAAAACCCAACAAAAAGGGAAACTTTGATTGTCATTTTGTCATTTAACGAGTTATAAAAATAGCTGCCACATTATTTGCTTGGACATCTGGTATAAAGGAAAAACTTTTAAAAAAAAAATGGAAATGTTTATATTTTTTTTTTTTTCCCCGATGGTGTTCAAATTGAATATTGAAATTAAACAAAGAAATAGTTTGATGTAACAAAAAAATTGCTAAAAGTATTTTCACATCCCAAAAAAGTAATTTTATGAAAGGGAATTAATTGTAGCTTCAGGTTTAGTGCAACAAGCAAATGTCAGAGCCATATGGCTCAGCCTTTTGCATGCAGCCATATGGATGCCCCCTTAGCATGCAGCCTTTGGCTTATCAGGGATAAGGGTTTTGTTAAACATCGTTTCAGTAATAAAGTTCACTAATTGAATTTATTTTATACATGGAAATTCCGGGGGTTGCGTTTTTATTTTTTAAAAAGATGAACCAGGAGTAAACGGGAAAAATGCATAGGAATAAAATTAAAGAAGGCGGCAACAGAAAGGAAGGAGCAGAAAAAAGGTCAAGGAAAGTTGGTGGGTCAAAGTTGGTTTCTTGCCATTATAAATCCAAGAACTTGACTCAGGGCTCGAGTGTTTAAGTTGTTACGGACTTGTACCTGCTTGATGAGTCAGAAATTAAGACGTCCAGTTTGCTGGGATTTTGTAGTGAAGAGTGCGTTAATGTAAAAGCTAAAATGAAGTGTTAGGTGGCCTGGGATCACTTATTTTGAACCCGGCAAATAATGTTACTGGCACAGTGGGGGGGTAAAACTTTCTTGAGAAAAAAAGCTAGCAGGAAGTAAAAGGGATCCCAAAACTCGAAAGACAGTTTTTTGTGTGTATGGGGTAAAAAAGAGAGTACAGTACCGTTGTTACTGTCAAAATTTGCCCCAGTTGCTGCCCTTTTTTTTGGGGGAAATTAAAAATTTTTTTTTTTTTTTTTTTTATTTTTTTTGGGTTTTTTGGTTTTTTTTTTTTTTTTTTGGGGTTTTTTTTTTAAAAATTTTTTTTTTTTTTTTTGTTTTGGGGGGGGGGTGGGGGAGGGTGTTATATTTTTTTTTTTTTTTTTTTTTGGGGGGGGGGGGGGGGGGGGGTTGGTTTTTGGGTTTTTGGTTTTATTTGGTGTAGTGTGGTGTTGGTTTTTTTGTTTTTGTGTAAATTTGAGTTTTGGTTTGGTTAAAATTATTTTGGATCCCTCGAGCAAATTTTTTGGGATTTTTAAAAAACCTAAACAGAAAATTTACCAGACGAAAAAAGGGGGGGTAACAGAAAATGTAGGGGGAAAAATTCCTGTTTACAAAAATCAGGGAAAAAAAGTCACCTACCCTTGTTGTAGCAAATGTGACCCAGCATATACTTTTTGTGCCGAATAACCCCACTCCCAAAGAAAACCCTTGCTCCACACACTTGTTAGGGGTATGTTTTTCCCCTGGTTTTTTTAAAAGGTAGTGCTACACCTTTGGGATCCCCAGAAGAAACGGAAGTGTGAAGCAGGATAAAAGATGAGGACCGAAATCGTAAAAAAGATTGCAAACAAAAACCCTACCACGGGGGGGATTTTTAACCCCCTAGCTGGAGATTGTTTCAAAAACTTGCATTTGTTTCCACTGGTGCCTATGCTAACCTTCCTATGGTGTAAAATATACCCGTTGGACAATTTATTGTGGCAAACTGGGCCCGTGGCTAACGCGCGGTCTGGAGTTTTGGGCTTTCTGACCGCGGGGTTTAATCCCCCCGTGGTATGGGTTTTATAAAGTAGCCCCCAAAGGGGCAAGATGGTGGAAATAGAAAAATCAGCGGACAGAAGGGACAAGGAGGGGGGGGAGCTGGAAGTTTCTTGCAGAGGGAAACCAAACCACCGGGGGGCCGGGGATGAAATAAAAAACAAAGGAGTGCTTAAATCGGATCAGAATATGGAGGGATAAGAAAGGGAAGAAAGAGGGGAGGTCGTAAATTTTCATGGCTCAGGAGGCTGAAGGGGGAACCTTATGTTCACACATGAAAATTTTTTATTTTTCGTTCGATTTTTTTCTTTTTTTTTTTACGTAAAGAAACACCTTTAAAAGTAATGTGACCAAATTTCAATAAAAATAACTCAAAAAAAACTGAAAAAAAAATTATTTACTAATAATCATACATATTGAAAAGTAACTTGGAATGGGGCTTGGAGAAACGTTTTTGGGATTATTCGATAAAAAAAAGCTAAAATGTATTCTAACGGGTTTGCGTTCTGTAATTTTTCCCTTTTTTCTTCTTAAAAAAAATAAAAATTTTGTATGGTTTTGACTTTCCCAAAAATTTGACTTTTGCCCTCACATAAATCAAAAAAAAAATTTGATATTTCAAAAAACAAACCGTTAGCTTGTAAAAACAATCTTTCCTTTTGTTCTCTGTGAATTTCATTTCATTCCTGCTATTTTTAAGAAGGTACCTTATATGTGAATAACTTACTTCCCAGATAATCCCCGGGAAAAAGCCGGACCCCCTTTTTTTTTTTTTTTTTCGAGAAAATAAAATTTTTCTCAGTCTCATAAAGCATTCGAGTGTATTTTAGTTATCCTGTTCTTTACTTTAAAATAAGGACCCCGGGGTGAGAGAAAGGAAAGGAAGCCCCTTTTGAGAAAGGGAATTAATTCCCCATGGAGCGCTTGGGAAAAGCCTATATTATTCATTCTGGGATTTACCATACTTCTTTGTTATTTATATTGTTTATTATGTCGATATTTGAGTCATGTGATAGATAATTAAGCCGTAGAAGCTTAATACGCGTTTATATTGAAGCCATATCCCCGGCCACCCCGAGCTGGTAATTTTCCATGACGTCAGCAAATGGTGTCGGAGGATTCCTGTTGGTTTGGAACTCTCCGTAAAAGTCCCACCCAATGTTATTATGTACCAAATCGTACAATAATTATCTTTAGAAAGAATAATACAATAAATACACGAAAAAAAACGGAAAAAAAAAATAAATTGACGAACAGTGAGGAGCACACCTGCCGCGGGTGGTGACGTACCCTAGGTGTATTTAAATGAAACCAAAATTCTTGTAGGAATGGTCGTAGAACAATACTCAAGAAAAGAGGAGTAGCAGCCCAGCCACACCGTGAGCGAAGACGTCGTCGTTTCTGCACTTTCAGCTGAGCAACTCGAACACTGTTGCTCGAGAATTTACTTGGGTTATCTGAGTATTTTCTTCACCAGAGCTGAGAGGTAGACTTTGCTTGCAGTCACACTTCCGAGCCCCATCCCATCAAGAGGGAAGCTGTGACCTTGCTTGCTTGTTCACCCCTCTCATCCCCATCCCCACTCCTTCCCCATCATCCCCTGCACCCCATACATCAACACTGGCCCACACACTTAACACACACATACATTGCTATCCTTCAGACTGTCCTAATCTTATTATTTTTTCGGCAACTTGCTTTGGCGAGTTAACACAAGGCATTTTGACCATGCTGGTAGCCCTGTGGTTTTAAAATCCAGCCGATCTTTGCCTGTGGCCCTTTCCCTCACTACTCCGGGTAGGCTATCTTAGTGGGCTGACCTCATAAGTCAGTGAAAATAGGATGTTAGGCTAACATTAAGGAAAGATACCTTTATTGTTAAGGCAACTCCTCTGCACAGATGCAACCTTTCCCAGGCAACATGGCGAGGATCGTGTAAGATTACGTATTGTTGGGAAATCAAATGTCCATAGAAAGACATTCCTCAAATGTATTTGCTCTACTTCAACTGTTGCTCCATGGATGTTTTTTTCAAACCCACGCTGGAGCAGTACTTCTCCTTCTCGGAAGAAGAGTTTACTTCAACTCCTAAAGCCATGAACCTTGGATAAACTGAAAACTTCGGTGTTATCCCAGTGCACCTGACACTATCAAGCCAAGGACTGTGTTGTGGCCAAATCACAGTTTAATGAAACACAGCACTGTTAATGAAAATTGTTGATAACATTAATGCCGAGAATTCTGACCTTAGGGCTGTCAGATAGCACACAAATTCCGAATTCACAATCAACAATAAAGTAACTTTAAAAATTTAATACTCGAGACACTGAGGAGGCCGAAACTTGTTGTCAAAATGGCTTCAAATGTTTCAGTACCAGGATGAATATCTGACCAAATTGCTTATAGGAACGTTTGTCATGTGACACAATGTTTCAGTGTTATGCCTTTGGTCATAACAACAACAAATGCAGTACACATGGGCAAAATTGTAGCATGCTCTGGCCAACATTCCTATCGTGATTGTACCAATAAAAATAAACCTAAATGTGTCCTTGTAATGGAAACCATCATGCTGTTTCTGCTATTTGTCCTGAAAGAAAAAAGGAAATGCAGAAAAGTCTTGGGTCGCCAAGAACAATCCACATCTAAGAAGACACTCCCCAGGCAATCCGCCAACCATGTCCAAACTTCCTTCCCAGCTCTGCTGATCAAGTGGACTCCTCAGGTCTCTACCAATGGTTCCAATGTTTGGAATCTGCCCTCTTGAGCGCCCCAATCTAACCCTCACTTACAACAACACAACAACAAGGTTCAGTCGCATCTCAATGTGTCTCAGGTATCCACTAGACGGGATATAACGAGAGCACAACTAATGTACTTGGTGGCCAAAGACACAACAGTGGTGATATTCAACTCTGCTCCGTGTTTTAAATGAATCTGTTAATGCTAATGGATCACTCCCATCACATTATCCCTGAAAAGTGAAGGCCATTATGACCCAGCCTTCTCATAAACAAGAATATGTACCATACTCTACATCAAAAAATAAGCCTAAGTCATCCCTGCCCCAGGATCGCCAACCTCGAAACCCAGTTGTCAACGTCCTCTCAACCCATAAGTCACACCTGAACATAACAATGCCCCAGAAATTGGTGCATACTCTCCCGCTAATTGTAGCTGATCCTGTTGAACAGAACTTCCCAAGGTAACTCACCTATGCCTATCTAAAATTCACTTGGGAGCCTACACATCTCCCTTTAACTCTCACCGAGCCTCTGCTTCCCTAAACTGAGATAGCATACCTCATTTATGATGATGACTCTAAAACGGACTCTAACGATTCTAACGACTCTAACGATTCTAATATCTGTTAATATAACTTCCGCTAAGTGAAGATGATGGCATTTTTAATACACAAGCATCCACGCAAAAGTTCTCTCCTCCCCTTGACGAGTCCAGCAGAATGTGATAGATACAACAACTGACATTACTTGCAGCGTTCAGAACGCAGTGTACGATCGAAGAATAGAAATAATGGGGATTACAATCTTCCAACTTAATGTTCAACATTTCTTAATAACCGTCTACCTTCTTGAGGTGAACTACATAACTATAATCCCGATGGTTATATTTTTGACGAGACAGCTGCAAGAGTTGGATCAACATATTAAAGTTTAGTGGATACTGTACTGTGGAGAAATCCGAGAGGACCGTTTAGGTGGTGTACCATCTTGGTTAAATTTAGGATATACATTTAAAAATATTCATGTTGATGAAGATAACATTCTTGCAATAGAACTAACAACGTCGCATGGACAACTAGTAATAGGAACTGGATATTTTCCCCCGAGACAGCCATATATAGAGTCAATTCCTCTACATAGGATATTAAGCAGAAATTCATTCCAACAATTCTAGCTGGAGATTTTAATGCTCATCACCCTGCCCTCTTTAACTGTGGAGCTGGTATTCCACTGGGTGAATATCATGACAGCTAGAAACTTGTCATTTCAAGGCCCATTCTTCAAATCGTACATTGGACCTGAATCCAGGAAAACCAGATATTGTACGACAAACAAGACTGTGAACATCTTTCACTGTCGTATATCTCCTGGTGGAAATGTAGGATCTGACCATATCCCTGTGTTACGCGCCCCTACTTCACTCCATTATGTTACAAAAATAAAAGGCCTTGTTAAAATAAGTTCTGTAATAATATATCGCGAACCACTTTATTACAGCTAGATAAAGCAGGTTTCGACCTATATATTATTAACGGGTACAGTATGAATCAAAAGTACTCTTCATTGATTAAATTGTATATTAATACTCTTTCCCCCATGATTATTCTAACTATAATATTTATATTATATTATTATTAGGTTAGGTATTACGAATGTGTACACAACTGTAGTGACCAAATGGTGGTTCTAGAAATTGACGCCACGCGTCGCCTTCTGGCATAGCTGAAGTCTGACTATGGAAGTAGTTGAGAGGGGGGGGGGGCTGAGTCAGTCCAGCACCTAGCTCCACTCGGTACGGGTTCTTCAACCCAAAGCCTCTCCTAGCTTAAACTAAATACTTTATACAAAGTCTTGCTGTTGCCAAAAGTCTGGTAATTAAAGTCCTTATAAAAATACTATTTTCGTTACACTAGAAGAAGACCTTTCTAAAAGAGTAGATTAATTAATTGAAATTATTTTTATCATACTCTGTGTTAAAGAGAATTTGAACTTAAGATTGGGTTTCTTGCTGTATAGTGTTTTCATTTATAATTGCTTGTGGTTATTTTTAATTCACTAACCCAATACCATGAAGCTAAATGATTGTAATAAAAATAAAGCTAACACAAAAAATGGAGTTATTTGTGCCCCTATTGTACGGTGAAGATTAAGTCGTAACAAATGGGTTGTCTTTCCGGAGCTACTTACCCTGAGAGTACATATTTGTTTTGCATTAAAATAAGCTCCCTTGCGGAGAATTAAGAAAATGGATCAGAAATTAAGTCATTATTAGATGAATTAACAGAGGCTACTCTTGACACTTTTAAAATTACAGACTTTTGCAAAAAGCTAGACAGTTAGATATACCTTATAATAGAATACCATAAGCGCAGAGAACTCTTAGGTCCCTAATTAAGATAGATTATTTCCGAAAACCCAAGCAATGCCAGAACTAGATTCGGAAGATAGTTTTATTTTCTCAGATTGAGGAAGTAAAATCCACCACCCGGACGGAACTGTCATAAATAATAAGATTGAACCAGGTTTACAATGGCCTTTATTGTATTTCTTACTACTCAGTCAGTCTCAAAGCTCCCTCCCCCGTTCATTTCCCCCGGAGTATTATCGGTGGTTGGAACGAAACCTCAGTCCAAATGACGGGGATAATTTTAGACTGTGCTCTTCCCAAAATACTTCCGGAGAAGACCCCGAATTCCCTTCGTTCTTTAACTCTTTGGAATTTCACTCCGAACAACTAGAGAGAAATAGAAACGCATATTACTATTACAAACTCTCAAAACGAAGCTAAAGACGTCTAAACGAGGAAGAATTTGGCGTGAAAGGTGTTCGTTTTTGAAAAAAGCAAGGGAGTTCCGGAAGAAAGAGACGTGAAGACACGGTAACCGGGTTTGACCTTGCAAAAGCAGCTTCTAATGGTACCTAATTTAACGAGAACATACTTAGAAGAATTCTTTTGAAATTTTTGAGAATCAGGCACGTTTCAATGGGCTGGCCCAAAGACAATGGCCACAATTGCAGCACACATCCTATATGGAAAGGCGCTAGTCTTGTGTCGCCTCCTACCATATGAGTTTTATGTCCAGTAAGACGTAGTAAAGAGAACTATTTTAGAAGCATATGACATGCTCCCTATTAGTTACTACCAAATAGCTTTTCGTTCCATGAAATGGCAAACAGGACAACTTATTAGATTTGCCCGAGGAAAGCATGGCTTTGAACGTTTGGTGGTCGAGCTTCTCGGGTCACGACTTTAAAAATCTATCACAATTTAATGTTACTAGAAGATTTGTATGCAAATTTTCCAGAGGGAGTTCGCCAGTAACTGTATGCCATCCGCAAACACGTTGTTAGAGACTGCCGCGCATGGCAGACAACTTCGAGATTTCCCAGAGGTTTGGTAACAATCTGAAAGCAGCCAGTTATCAAACCAGCACGAGACCCGAACACTGCAAGCCTTCTTCGGTAAGCGTGAGAAGACGAACCTACCCCAAACCGCCCGTTCACTCCCGTGTAACAATAAACCCGAAGTAAAACACCAAATTCAATCGAGCCCATCCTATAGACCAGAATAAGGTCCCATGGGAAAAATTAAATGTTCGTACTGTTTCGAAGCTGGGACATTTCAATCACCAATGCTTTAAGCGTGATAGGGACCAGGGAATGAGTCCCATCCTTAGATTGCCCACACAAATCATATCTCTACGACTCATCCAAGGAAGTCCGAGCCAAGAGTAGACGCTCTGTCCCAAGAAAATGAACAGATCCTCCTAGTTGACTAAGCATGAATATGGTATCATCGTCGAACTTGTCCAATAGAGCTATGAGTCCTTACTTTGTCCAAAACAAAGTAGGAATCAGCGATAGCCAGTTGTTTGCAAGTAAATTCCTTAGGGATACGGGGTCCTACTTAACATTATTAAGAGAAGGAATGTATCATCCCGCGCCAGATTCATATACGGGGGTTTCGAACGCTCTGTTGAAGCTTATGGTGGCCCACTACACCGAGTACCCCTGTACAAGTTATATGTTGAAACTCCTATTTTTACAGGCTGACGTCACGGAGTGTCTCCAACTATGGGGTTTGAAATTTAAAAACTTCCCATAAAAGACCGTAGACCTATTTTGATTGGAACGCCTTAGCGGAAGAAGAATATGGAAAGAGCCCATAGTTATGGAAAAATCCAACCGTAGGAAAATTAACGTCATCGAAGCCCGACGAACGGAACCTACCTCTTTCCTCTGAGCGTAGTAACCCGGGCGATGACCAAACAGTCGCGTTTTCTCCAGTGGGTATCGGAGAAGCCCATGGACGAGACGGTCGACGTAGGAGTAAGAGACATATTCAACGAAAGCTCGAGTGTAGAGCCCCCAATCCACCCAGAACCGATACAATTCCTAAGTCGTGGTTTCCGAAAATAGATTTATCCGAAGGCGGATCTAGTAAAGAGACACCAAATAGACCCTCTTAAGTGATCTCAGGAAGCTTGCTGTGTTGGGAGAAAAGCCCTTAAAAGTGACAGCTCTTACTATTTTGGGAGAAGACTTACTGAAAAGAAACTAGGATCTCCTTAAAAGTGATCATCTACTGGTCTTGCCTACACCCGTTTAGAATTTAGCATGTAAGTTTTTTTCTCATGACATCCTCAAGGTGGGACATCGGGACAAAAGGAAGATCGTGTAGTTTTTTAGGGCGTTGGCACTTCAACATGGCCAAAAATGAAGGAAGAGTGGAACGGTAATGTAAAAAAGCTGGTGTTCTGGTTGTCAACTAGTAGGGCAAACCTGCACAAATCCACCACCGCTCCGTTGAACCCTATACAAGTAACAGGCGAACCTCTTTCAGTCATGGTGATCGACTGTGTCTGCCCGCTACCCAAGACTCGACGAGGCAACCAGTTTCCTGTTCACTATCATGGACACAGTTCACAGGTACCCGGAAGCAGTCCTCTCAGAGGATTAATGCTCGCCTAATAAGAGAGCACTGATTAAGTTCTCTCACTTGGATTTTCCAAGAGAAGTTCAATCGGATCAAGGTCGAATTTTAGCTTCAAAATTTTTCCGTGAAGCCTTGTCTCAGTTAGGGGTCAAGACGGTTTAACGCGACGGCCTATGCGACCCAATCACAAGGCGTGGGTTGGAAAGGTTCCATCAAACCTTTGAAGATTATGATGAGGTCCTATTGTTTACCGTATTCCAAGATTGGGATGAAGTATTCCCTACTCTGTTTGCCCTAAGCAGAAGGCGAAAAAGACAACTTGAAGTTTTCGCCATTTGAGTAATATATGGCATCAAATTTAGAGGACCAGTACAGGATCTCAAAGAAGCATGGACCGGGAAGAACGCCGACTTTTAGGAGCTCTCCTACCTTAATGAAAGAACGCCTGAGCTAGCTAGAGAATTGGCCGCCGAAAACTTACGACAAGCACAGAGTAAAGATGAAGGAGGAATACGATCGCGAACTAAACTTCGTTCATTTGAACCACAAGATCAAGTTCGGTTCACGATTTCATCAGGACATGCTCTACAGCCCAAAATTGAAGGTCCTTTAGAAATCGTGAAGCGCCAAAGTGACGTGAACTACTTTGGTAAGGACGCCGAAGAAGAGGAACTCACAACGACGTATCCACATTAACCAACTTAAACCCATCAGAATCGTTTTCACCAGTTTCTACTATAACACCTCTGAACCAAGAAACGGGTACCAGTAAGTTCATATGAAATGATAGGAATAACATTCTTCTGAACAATTCGACAGCCTTAAAGAATTTAAAATTCTCTACTGATAAATCTGAAGTGACAAAGGACACGAAATAAAATCCCTGATTGAAGGCAAATCTCCACCTGTTCAACGACGTCCCCAAAAAAACCGTGTACGTTGGGTTGCACGATGTTACTACTCCGAGAACCTACTCCAATCAAGCAATCTCCCAACAGAGGAGGTCCCCAATAAACGAAGGTGAGCTAGAGCAGAGGTGAACTTCATACTCTCACACGGTTGATATAACCCAGTAACAGTCCTTGGGCATCCCCGTTCATTCTAGTCCCCAAACCAGATGGGACTTCCCGTATTGCACGGAAATTTTAGAAAAGTCCAATGCTTGTAACAGTGCCTGATGGTTTTCCCATACCCAGAATTGACGACTTAATAGACAAGGTCCTCGAGAGCTAAGTATATCATAAATTGGACTTGTAAGAGGTATACCAAGTCCCGAAGTCACCAATAGCTCAAGAGATATCGGCTTTTACGATACCTGGTGGCCAAAACAAGTATTGCGTTATCCCTTTCGGCTTCTGTAACGCGGCCCCTCTAAGTCCAGCGTATTAGAACATACTTACGGGCGGATTGACGGAGTAGAAGCTTACTTAGACGACTTAGTCGTATACAGCGACAGTGGCCCCAACACCTAGAACCGCTTAAAGTCTTGTTTGAACGCCTTAAGTAGAGACATAATTTTACAGTGACGTTTGTCCAAGTGGTGAGTTTGCCAGTACGAAATAAATACTAGATTTCGGATTGGACAAAGGTAAGTCGCTCCTTTGAACGCCAAAGAAAAGGCCCTCTTTATAATTTCTACCCCTAAGGATAGGAAAAGCAATCAAGATTTTTAGGATTGCCGGGTTACCACCGTCGTTCTGTCCGAATTTTGCACAGGTAGCTATTCCCAACGATTAACAATGACCAAAAAACAATAGTTTTCATGGACTCAGGTCTGTGAAATTTGCTTTTAATATCGCTTAAAAAGATTACTATCCTCTCCCCATAATTGCTAAGTCCTTATTTTAATAAACCATTCCACCTTACCAAATAGAAGCCAGTGGCGTATGCTTTGGGTGCCTGCATTGTTACAGAGGCACCAATTCTGACCTATTTCAACCTGTTCTTAATTTTTCTTCTAAGTTAAAGAAACACCAATATTATACCGACTATAGAAAAAAACCTTAGCTCTTCGTTGTATGCCTAAGCATTTTGATGATATTAAGGATCCTTCTACCTACCCATCAGAAACGTTGTAACTCCGATCATAATCCATTGACCTTCATAAATTCTATGAAATCGAAGAATGCCAGAATACTTCGTTGGGCTTTGAGATTCATCCCTTCTCTATTACCATTTCCCATATAAAAGGAAAACATAATCTCATTGCTGATGCCCCTCCTAGGCTTGAAATTTTATTAATATACATTTACTTTAACAGTATGAGTCGTACTTTTATGACCATCAATGTTGTGAAAGCTGGAGGATGGATGTAGACTGCTGTCTAATGTTACAGACCTCTGCTACTATGACAGATGCTACCCACCACAGAGAGTAAAGTCAATGGCGACCATCATCACGAGGGGGGAGGTGTTACGCGCCCTACTTCACTCCATTATAAACAAAAAATAAAAGGCCTGTTAAAATACGTTCTGTAATAATATCTGCGAACCACTTTATTACTAGCTAATAAAGCAGGTTCGACTATAATTATATCGGGAACAGTAAAAGAATCAAAAGGTTACTCTCATTGTATATTAATATATATTATATCTTTCCCCATGATTATTAAAACTATAATATTATATTTATATTATTATTAGGTTAGGTAAGTACAGAATGTGTACCACTACTGTAGTGACCAAATGGGTGGTTCCTAGAATTGACGCCACGCGTCCCTTCCTGGCAGAGCTAAGTCTGACAATGAATAGTTTTGAGTTGAGTCAGTCAGCTCCTACTCTGACTCGGTAAGGGTCTTCAACCCAAGCTCCTAGCTTAAAACTAAAACTTTATACAAAGTCTTTTGCCTTTAGGCCAAAAGTCTGGTAATATCATGTCACTTATAAAATAACTATTTCGTACCCTAGACCTTTCTAAAAGAGTAGAATTTAATTGAAATTATTTTTATCATACGCTGTGTAATGAGAATTTGAACTTAAGATTGGGTTTCTTGCAGTATAGTGTTTCATTTAAATTGCTTGTGGTATTTTTAATTCACTAACCAATACCAATGAAGCTAAAATGATGGTAATAAAATAAGCTAACCAAAAAAATGGAGTTATTTGTGCCCCTATTGTATACGGTGAAGATTAAGTCGAAACACCTTTTATATATACAACTACAAACTTCCCATTTAGAATCCCAGTAACCTCCTAAACGCAATCTAACACCCTAGGACTTGAACCCCTTCAGGGCATATCTGGTGAGGATGAAATTGTGTCTTGGAAAATCTACCATTCCAGTGCAATTGATCATGGCAAGTCAGGTCCCCTGCACAATCGAATAATTGAAGCTACCGAATGCAACTGCCAATTACATCCACAAAGATAATACCAACAATATAACCTACTAGGGAAAATAGAGACACTATAAATTACCAGCAGAATGTCGAAGGCATCTTCCAACGCGACAAACCACCATCAGCTACACTGCACCGATTAAGGCATGGAATTAATTAACATGAGTTAGTCATCACAAACGGGACTTATGGAAATTGCTAGTTCTTCAAGCTAATCAGTACAAACGTGAACCAGCAAAATTTTGGAGTAAGATCCGACAACTTTTAGGGGCAAAGCACAAGGCTCCTAACTACCTAGTTCATACCTTCACTGATGAGGATGATGAAGATGTTGAAATTAAACTTGACGATCCACAGGACCAGGCTAATTTGATGGGTGATGTATGGGAGAAAATTCTCTCCCACAATAACAGTCGTCAATTTAACAATAATCATTATCAGTTGGTAAATGAATGGAGAGATGAGAACTTGGATGATCTACAACCACTACCTTCAATCGATACTTCAACTCTTGAAGATACCCACCCGCTTACTAGACCTATTACATTACTAGAGATGAGTCAGGTTATTGGAAGAATGCGCAATAGAGCCCCTGGCCTCTCTGGAATAACAATGAAACAAATAAAGTTCCTCCCCAGAAATTGTGAACAGTCTTTGGTAAATATTTTTAATGCCATCTTGGCCTCAGGACATTTTCCAGTGGTTTTTAAGACTGCTAGGATGATCTTTCTAGGTAAGCCCAATAAAGACATCCACCAACCTGGGAACTATAGACCTATATCTTTACTTGAAGTCACTGGAAAAGTTCTTGAGAAGGTCCTTTCCAACAGATTGAACTACTATATGGAGTTTAATCACTTTTTTACTGAAAAATAATTTGGCTTTAGAACACATAGAGGTACCAATCATGCAATAAATGTTATTTTCGATACTGTAGCAATCCTAAAACATCAGGGGAATCTTGCCTTAATTGCCACCAGAGATGTTCATAAAGCTTTTGATAGCTTATGGCATGATGGCCTTATATACAAACTCATTGACCTACCAGACCATAACTGGACTTTTCTCAGAGTAATATATAATTTCTTAACTCAAAGAAAAATCATTCCCACCTTTCATGGCAGGTCGACAGAGTCTTTTATACCGACGGCTGGTGTCCCACAAGGTTCTTGTCTCAGTCCACTTCTGTTTAACATTTATGTGAACGACCTTCCTCAACCAGAGTTTAGTGATACGATTGTGACACAGTTTGCAGATGATGTTATTCATGTCGTCTCATCAACTCCGGTAACAGGAAAATACAAGTATGAGAGAGTCATAGAAAAAATGAATATTGAACTTCGTCGAACATCTAACTGGGAAAAGAAATGGAGAATTACGACTAATCCTGACAAGGTCCTTGTTAGCACGATAGGATGTTTTGCATCAACCATCGAAGATAAAGGGGGTATCTCCATCAGAGGTACACCTGTAGCCATTAGAAATCCTAACAAGATTTTGGGATACGAAATAGACAGGCTGCTCCACTCAACATCTCATGTAACTAAAAAGATCAACATAGCCAAAGCCGGTCTTAGCAGTCTCTTTCGATTCAATCAAGCCCCTCAACATGTCAAAAAACATCTGTATAAAATGTTAATAAGACCTATACTCGAATACCCTTGTGTCCCAATGTCATTAACAACAAATACAAATATGCTACGGTTACAAAGGGTCCAGAATAGAGCTCTTCGCTTCCTTACCGATACCAGGAGGAGAGACAGAATAAAAATGGCAGATTTACACATACAACAAGATATTACTGCCATAAATGTACGCCTTTACGCCCTAAAAAAGAAACAACTCTATACAATGCAAGAACTATACATGCCACATAGAGAACATCCTATACAAGTGGTAAATACCACGGATTAATATCATCAATACCCCTCCTCACAGGACTCAAAGAATGACTCTCCCACAGAGGGTCCGTCGTTTTATACATAAAGATGATTGCCATCGACCCATGATATTGAGCAACCTCCCTGATGAAGAAGATTGGGTAACACCAGAACCCTTCTATGTATACTGAGAACATCATCGCCCCCAATTAGGGAGACATCTTATATAACAATCTAATGTAAAAATTATGCTATTTACCATGGCTGGACACCACCTGTAAGAAGCCATTGTCACGGAATTCTATAAACTGACCAGAAAATTATTGCCTTCATTGTCGCATAAATATCCGTTGTGCAATCGCAAAAAAAAAAAAAAAAAAAAAAAAAAAAAAAAAAAAGCAATTGCAACTTGTATAATTACTACCAGTTCAGAGTCATGTACTTATATATCTGTTATATCTATGTGACTCTGATGGGTTAGTCTTATACCCCTTAAAGAATATCTTATCATTTCACGTACACTTTTTAAATTACACCAAAGTGGTTGGGCCACTTACCTTTTATATCCTACCTCTCTCCCCCCTCCCACCCTTTTCCAAAATTTCTATCCTTACCCATCCTTCTTCCTTACCCATCTCACCAAAGCTCTGGTCTGGACAAGAACAAGAACAAGAACTCGCCTCCTCAGATGTTCACCGCTGCCCTCTCACATCGCCATCTACACCTGCAGTACTTCGGTACCACTGGCGCCAAAGTGGTTGGGCCACCTACCTTTCTCCCTCCTCCTCTCCTCCTCCCTCCCATCCTTTTCCATCCTTCCCCAGCCTTCTTCCTCCCCATCTTACCACAGCTCTGGTGGTGCTGACTAAACTAAGAAAAAGGTACAAGTAAAATACCTGAAGACAATAACCTTGTCTGTGGAAAATACTGTATATATTTTCCAGAAATACAGTAGTTATATGTAAATAGATGGCCATACTGTATTTAATAAAATTTATGTTATCGAAAACGGGAAGCTGTGTCTGCGCAGAAGGGTCGCCATTATTGTTTGAATTGAACAGACGTTGTGAATAATGGGAAGAATTTTTCGTGCTCTAGAGATTAAAATTGGGCTGACACCTCTCAAATAGGAGGCGAAATTGTTGGATGTGCATTCCTACATAATTTGAGTATCAGGCGAAAGGACAGACAACTCCAGGAACCTCAAGTAAGCTGTCTAATTTATGTTTAAATTCTGGCCAGTAAATTTTTCATAAATGTAGGCAAAAGGGAGGGGGGGGTCCTGTACATGACACATTAATCTCCAGTCAAACTGGTGAGTGTTATGATTAAGATATATTCTCCTTCTGTTATATAAATGTGTTTATATATAATTCTTTATTAATTTAATATACAGTCCACAAATTTATATATTTACCAGCATTCCTGGTGATGTATTTTTCATTTGTAATTAATAGGTCCAGAGCAACTTGTGGATAAGACATTTGTAGGTATCGAAGGGGGACATTTTTTTGCGACCTAGGTGTCCCAAATTCCTACTTTGTCTATGTAACTCTGATAAATAATAATTATCTTTGCTCATTTACTGTTATGTATTTAATGATACATTCAGATTAAATGCAATTTTCCACATTATCTACGTTATATTAAAAATACATTTTACAAACACTTTCGATCTCCTTACTAATCTGTATACAAGTTTAAATTATATCACCAGAAATGAATCCGTATTACAATATAAGTGAAGTATGATTCTCTATGAAAATCCCCTAGACTAACAAAGCCTATTATTTATAAAGTATATCATAATACCTTACTCCTGGTACATATCTCCTATAGTATAATAATAAGATATCTTTTACATTGTTTAATAATAAGGAATTAAAAGGACCCCAGTGGAAATAAGTCACTCTGTCTGATACTTAGGGGTTATCCTAGGTTCTCTACACATATGCTGGTAAGTATTATAATCTGTGTAACTGTATTTGAGTATACCTGAATCAACTTACTTTAGGTAGAATAAACGCACCTTCAGGGTTACCAGAAAACATGAATATATGGTCCACATAACCTCAAGGCCATCAGAAAACATGAAGGTAGGGTCCACACACCTTCAGAGCCACAAGAAGACAGGAACATAGGGTCTACACACCTTCAGGGCCACCAGAAGACATGAAGATGGGGTCCACACACCTTCAGGGCCACCAGACGTCATGAAGACAGGGTCAACACATTCAGGGCCACCAGAGAACATGAAGGCAGGGTCGACACACCTTCAGGGATACCAGAAGACATGACAGTAGGGTCCAAACACCTTCAGGCCCCCCAGAAGACATGGAGGTAGAGTCACCACATCATCAGGGCCACAAGAAGACATGAAGGTAGCGTTCACAATCCTTTAGGGACACCGGAAGACATGAAGGCAGAGTCCACATACCTTCAGGGCAACTAGAAGACATGAAGGTAGGGTCCACATACCTTCAGGGCTACCAGAAATCATGAAGGTAGGGTTCACATACCTTCAGGGCCACTAGAAGATATGTAGGTAGAGTCCACATACCTTCAGGGCTACCAGAAGTCATGAAGGTAGGGTCCACATACCTTCAGGGCCACCAGAAGACATAAAGGTAGGGTCCACATACCTTCAGGGCCACCAGAAGTCATAAAGGTAGAGTCCGCATACCTTCAGGACCACCATAAGACATTAAGGTGGGGTCCACACACCTTCAGAGCCACCAGAATACAAGAAGGTAGGATTCACACACCTTCAGAGCTACCAGAATACATGAAGGTAGGATTCACACACCTTCAGAGCCACCAGAAGACATGAAGGTAGGGTCCACACACCTTTAGGGCCATCACAATACATGAAGGTAGGATTCACACACCTTTAGAGCCACCAGAAGACATGAAGGTAGGATTCACACACCTTCAGAGCCACCAGAATACATGAAGGTAGGATTCACACACCTTCAGAGCCACCAGAATACATGAAGGTAGGATTCACACACCTTCAGAGCCACCAGAATACATGAAGGTAGGGTCCAAACACCATCAGGGCCACCAGAATACATAAAGGTTGGGTCCACACACCTTCAGAGCCACCAGAATACAAAAAGGTAGGATTCACACACCTTCAGAGCCACCAGAAGACATGAAGGTAGGGCCCACACACCTTCAGAGCCACCAGAATACATGAAGGTAGAGCCCACACACCTTCAGAGCCACCAGAAGACATGAAGGTAGGATTCACACACCTTCAGAGCCACCAGAATACACGAAGGTAGGATTCACACACCTTCAGAGCCACAAGAAGACATGAAGGTAGGATTCACACACCTTCAGAGCCACCAGAATACATGAAGGTAGGGTCCACACAACATCAGGGCCACCAGAAGACATGAAGGTATGATTCACACACCTTCAGAGCCACCAGAAGACATGAAGGTGGGGTCCACACACACCTTCAGGGCCACCAGAAGACATGAAGGTAGGATTCACACACCTTCAGAGCCACCAGAATACATGAAGGTAGGATTCACACACCTTCAGAGCCACCAGAAGACATGAAGGTAGGGTCCACACACCTTCAGGGCCATCACAATACATGAAGGTAGGATTCACACACCTTTAGAGCCACCAGAAGACATGAAGGTAGGATTCTCACACACTTCAGAGCCACCAGAATACATGAAGGTAGGATTCACACACCTTCAGAGCCACCAGAATACATGAAGGTAGGGTCCAAACACCATCAGGGCCACCAGAATACATAAAGGTTGGGTCCACACACCTTCAGAGCCACCAGAAGACATGAAGGTAGGGTCCACACACCTTCAGAGCCACCAGAATACATGAAGGTAGAGCCCACACACCTTCAGAGCCAACAGAATACATGAAAGTAGAGTCCACACACCTTCAGAGCCAGCAGAATACATGAGGTAGATTCACACACTTTCATGGCCACCAGAATACATGAAGATAGGGTCCAAACACCTTCAGAGTCACCAGAAGACATACACTGCACTCGAAAAAAAGTCCTGTTGGGAATCTTCATTGATTTATGTAAAGCTTTCAATACAGTTGACCATGATTTGTTGCACATAAAATTATCATACTCTGGTATAAAAGGACACTCCCTCAAATACCTAAAGTCATACCTTAGCAACAGTAGCCAATATATGTACGCAAATGGTGCTAACTCTTCAACACAACCAATTACAGTTTGTGTACCACAGGGAAGTGTCCTTGGCCCTCTTCTCTTTCTTATTTATATAAACGACCTACCAAATGCATCTCAACTACTCAAACCCACCACTATCTGCAGCTGACACTACACATGTCTTCTCTCACCCAAACCCAGTCATACTAGCCAATACTGTAGATACTGAATTACATAAAATAACTACCTGGATGATGATTAACAAACTTAGTCTCAATATTGACAAAACCTACTACATTCAGTTTGGGAACAGAACTACAAATGTTCCACTTAACATAATGATTAACGGTTCACCTATCAAAAAGCCCACAGAGGGAAAATTCTTAGGAATCCACATAGATAATAGACTCAAATTTCAAACACATGTACAACAAATTTTCAAGAAAATCTCTAAGACCGTAGGCATACTATCGAAGATACGGTACATGTTCCACTATCAGCCCTCCTTGCATTATATCACTCACTCATTTACCCCTATCTTACCTATGGAATCTATGCATGGGACTCAACAACAATAAATCATCTCAGACCATTAATTACCCAGCAAAAGGCTGCAGTCAGAATGATAACAAATTCCCTCTCCTGACAGCACACTCCACCAATATTCAAAAGTCTAAACTTACTCACCGTACAAAACATCCATACTTATTATTGTGCCTACTACATAACATAGAACACTAAACTCAGATATAAACCCTCCCCTTAAACTTCTTACCAACCTTAACAGAACACACGACCATAACACGGATCCCTCTTTGATATTCCTCGTGTCCATCTCACACTATGTAAAAACTCAATGCACGTAAAACGCCCAAAAAATTGGAATTCATTACCTGTGAATACCAAAGAAACACTTTCTGTTTATCAATTCAAGACTCTTCTTAAAAACCACTTACTCACCCAAAACTAAATACATAATACTTAACTCTACCTACAAAGTGAACAAATCACTTTCTACTGCCTCAAAATATCATTACACCCTGTGTTACTCCTCTAGCCTCAGAACCCCATAATTAAATGCTCAAAGATCAATAAATATTGAATAACTGTATTTAATAACTATTTCATAAATGTATAACCCGTCACAATATCAAAATGTTTTTAATTGCATTACCTAATAGAATAATCCATTCTCTGGAATGCACAGTAACTCATCCAATTACCTGGAGTTTACCTGGAGAGAGCTCCGGGGGTCAACGCCCCCGCGGCCCGGTCTGTGACCAGGCCTCCTGGTGGATCAGAGCCTGATCAACCAGGCTGTTGCTGCTGGCTGCACGCAAACCAACGTACGAGCCACAGCCCGGCTGATCAGGAACTGACTTTAGGTGCTTGTCCAGTGCCAGCTTGAAGACTGCCAGGGGTCTGTTGGTAATCCCCCTTATGTGTGCTTGGAGGCAGTTGAACAGTCTCGGGCCCCTGGCACTTATTGTATGGTCTCTTAACGTGCTAGTGACACCCCTGCTTTTCATTGGGGGGATGGTGCATCGTCTGCCAAGTCTTTTGCTTTCGTAGTGAGTGATTTTCGTGTGCAAGTTCGGTACTAGTCCCTCTAGGATTTTCCAGGTGTATATAATCATGTATCTCTCCCTCCTGCGTTCCAGGGAATACAGGTTTAGGAACCTCAAGCGCTCCCAATAATTGAGGTGTTTAATCTCCGTTATGCACGCCGTGAAAGTTCTCTGTACATTTTCTAGGTCGGCAATTTCACCTGCCTTGAAAGGTGCTGTTAGTGTGCAGCAATATTCCAGCCTAGATAGAACAAGTGACCTGAAGAGTGTCATCATGGGCTTGGCCTCCCTAGTTTTGAAGGTTCTCATTATTAATGACCTTCCAAACGTATCCCAACACCTGAAACCCATTCTCTTTGCTGATGACACGACTTATGTCATCTCTCACCCTAATCTTGCCACCCTCAACACCATTGTGAATGAGGAGCTGATAAAAATATCGACTTGAATGACAGCCAATAAACTTACGCTTAACACTGACAAAACCTACTATATTATGTTTGGTAGCAGAGCAGGAGATGCACAAATTAACATTAAGATTGACAACACTCTAATTACCAAAAATAAGGGGGGAAAATTCCTGGGCTTAAACCTTGACAACAACCTAAAATTTCAGCACCCCATATCCAGCTTTATAGAAAAAAAAAAGAAATCCAAAATTTGGGAAATCCTCCCAAGATACATACTATGGCCGAAAAAATCCCCTTCTCAAAACTACACCACTCATTTATTTATCCATACCCCACCTATCTATTTGTTTTGGGGAAAAATTTGCAGCAACACACCTAAAGCCAATAAAAACCCAACAAAAAGTTTGCAGTAAAAATAATCACAAAACCCCCCAACCCGGGCAACACCCCCCAAACCATTTCTTCATAGATCTAAACTACCCCCAAGTTCAGTCCCATCCACACTTACTACTGGGGCATCTACATCAAACAGGGCCTTAAACCTAAAAATAAAACCTTGACCAAAACGCTTTTTCTTGATAGTTGTGACAGAACCCACAGGCATAACACCAACATAAACTTCTCTACGACATTCCCCGGGGTCCCAAAAAAACCCTTTTACAAAAATTCAAGAAAGTAAAAGGGCCCAAAAATTCGGGAATACCCTACCTGAAACTCTAGAAATGCAACACATTCATCACCTTCAAAACTACCATTAGAAAACTCTTATCCCCCTAATACACCCCTCAACTAACATACGAAAAACCAAACCTGGGGTTCACACTTACCTCACTCACTCATTTAAACCAAAACGAAATATTAATCTCGCCCCTTAAAATAAAAAATCCTGTGATACTCCAATACTAAAACAATGACTGGGCCAAAAAAAAAACTTTTCACATTGCTAAACTCAAAAAAACTATATTTAGTCGGGCCATAAAAACCAATTTTCCCTAATAATTTGTAACTTTTTTACAATTAAGAATAAAACAAGCATGCCCGAAAAGGGCCTAGCCATGCTAAGCGTTCTAGGTAAAACCCCTTAATCAAAAATTTTTCTTTCATGTAAACCCCAAAACCCTGGGCCAAAATTTTTGTAAACTCACTTTTTAACCTTTAAAGAATAAACTTTGAATTGGGAAATTTAAAAAGAATTGAATCCATTCCTGTCATTTTTTCCCCAGCAGATGCGAAATTTATACAATGTTAGGTCCTTGAAGGTTAATCCCCCGACATGATCACTCCCAGGTCTTTTTAAAGGTTTTTTTTTTTTTCGCTCTTTTTTTTGTGGGCCCAAATTTTTTTTGTACTCTGATGAAAATTTTTTTCCTATGGTTTTAAACCCTATTCCCAGTTTAAATTTAAAAATTTTTCATCGGGGTTTAACTTCATTTGTTTTTTTGCAGGGCCCCCGAAAGATTTGGGTTTATTCCGCCTGGACTTTGCATTTTCCCCCAATGGGAAAAACATTTTTCATCAGATTCGGGTGTCATTCCAAAGGGAAACACGGTGGGTTTGGCTGACATCCTTGCTATGTCGGGTATGAGGAAGAGGGAAAAAGAATGGGGGGGGCGAGTACTGTGGCCCTTTTGGAACGAGCTTTTAACCGAAACCGCCTCGGACTTTTTTGACGACTACTTTTCCCGTGTTCGTTAGTGAGGAAATTATAGATCCAAACACCGCTTTTCCTGTTATTCCCCTTTAAACCGCATTTTGGGGCGCCCATTCCGGGCCCTGGTTTACACTTTTCGAAGGCTTTTTCAAATTTTGTATATTTTTACAACTGCATTTTTTTTGTCTTCTAGTGCATTTTTGACCTTGGGCTAGTGATTTCCCAAAAGTTGAGCCCCGACAGGGGCGACCTGTTTTTAAACCCATGTTTCCCTGGGTTTTTGTAACCCGATGGGTTTTTTAATGGGGGGAGATCTTTTCTTCTTTGGAAACCCTTTTTAAAGATTTTTATGATATGGGATTTTAGTGCTATTGGTCTGTATTCTTTGCTGTTGCCCTTACGCCCCCTTTTTGGAGTGGGGGCCCAAAGACGTTGTTTTTTTGTAAATGTGGGAAAGACCCCCCCCTGTCCCCCTGCCCCTTTTCCAAAGGATGGAAAAGGCTCGTGATAGGGCTTCTTGCATTCTTGATGAAAACAGAGGGTTTCCCTGATCTGGCCCTGGGTCAGAGTGCATGGGGATGTCATTTAACGCCTGTTTTGAAATCATTTTTGGGGTCAGGGTAACCTCGGAAAGGGTTGGTTTAAACCCAAAATTTTTTGGCCCCCTCATAAAAAAAACATTTTGATCTCGACTCTCAGTCGGGTTAAACGGCCCTTTCAAAAAAATGAGTCATATTGGGGGCTTGATACTCACTCCCTTTTCCTTCTGTCCCTCTGTGTAGGGCCCCTCTTGTTTAAGTAGGGGGCCCCAAAACTTTGGCGTTTTCTCGATTTTGATTTGGCATAGGGGAAGAAATTTCTTTGGGTTTCTTTTGATTTCATTTATGGCTTTTTGTTTTTTCCCGCGAAACCTTTACTCCCAAAGGATTCTTTTAAACTTAATTTTTATGCTTTCTATTTCTCCCGACCAGTGGGGCCCCTACGCATTTCAAAATATATTTTTCCTCTTTTTTGCCGCTCGTTATCTTTTTCCGTCGCCTGAAAAGGGGGCGCCTTCTCTTTCTTTTACATCACTCCTCCTTTTTCTTAGAGGAATAAGTCTTGGCATACATCGATGCCAAACCCAGGGTTTAATTTTTTCTAGGCATAATTGGGGTCTTGTTGCTTAGTTTTATCTTTCCCCGGGCCCTTTTTCGGTTTTGGACTTGTTACTTTATCCCCCCCTTAAAAGTTTTTTTTTTTTTGAAGTTTAATTTTTGGGGAAAGCTCCCTCGTGACTAACCCCATTTTGTCGTCTGGGGGCCCCCCCGCATACATTGAATGAACCCCAATTAAGTTGTTATCTGAGTATATTGGGTTTTTGATATGGTGACATTTTCTTATCAGACATCATTGTTTTGTGGGAAGATGGGGGTCTATGTATTCTCCCGTTCCCAAAATAAAACTCTATTATTTGCTGGTTTAAAAAAGAATTTGTGCAAGATTTAAAACTCGCGTGGTTGAATTTCACAGAGCTGCCTCCTGGGGTTTTTTACTGAAACAATAATTTTCTATATTCCCCATTTTAGGGGCCTTTAAATTGAAATCCCCCAGGGCAAGATGTTGGGTGGAGGGGCTTGGAAGTTTTTCCCCGAAAAGTGTCAAAATTTTAAAAAGCTGTTCCCGAAAATTGCGGGATGTTTTCATTTTGGAGGCCCTTTTAGACACCACAATGACTAGGTTTTTGGGTTTTCCGGGCCTTTACCCGCTAAAACTTTCCCCTACATCATTTTTAGGCATTTAGCATTTTTGTGCAAACAATACTCTGCAAAAGTACAAGGGGCCAAACCCCCCCCTTTTCCTGTTCACTTCTGTCACATCTGTATGTTGTAAAACCCGGGGGTCCAAAAATTTTGTTGTCCAATTTAACCTTAGGGGGGTCCCGTGAAAGCCGTTTAACAATTTTCCTTTTTCCCTGCAAGCATTTCCAAAGGATGAAAGGGATTTTGTTGGGTTTTTTCTGGGTTTAGACCCTGTATATTTGGGAAAGAAGAATGTTACGGAAATGGTTTGGAAATTTTTTGGGACTGGGGGGGGGGGGTTTTTTTTTTTTTCCCGGGATTTGTAAACTTATCTGTTGGGTTTTTAGTGAAGGGCCCTCGACTGTTTTTCCAAATCCAGGAATGACTGGATTTTGGGGTACGAATTTTTGCCAATTTTCCCGCTGTGCTGACATCCTGTCCATGTCGGGTAGAGGGTGAGGGAAAAAGATGGGGGCGAGAAATGTGCCTTGGGAACAGGGAAACTTTTCACCGAAACTTTCCTCGACTTTACTCTGTTGACGATACTCTCTTTGTTCGTTAGTGAGGAAAATTTTAGATCCAAACGACCGACTTTTTTTCCCGTTATTCCTTTAGCAAAGCATTTTTGTTTCGCTATTAAAGCCATTGTCACACCCCCCGCGTCAAAAATGTTTCTGGGGTGATAAAATTAATGAATTTAGAAACCCAAATCACCAGAAATTTTTCAAGAAAAAGGCTAAATATTTTTTTCCACAGGGTAATTACAGACCATTCTGGAGAAAAAAACCCCACTTTTTTTAGCTTAAATAAAGCATTACCACATATGTGCATGTGTGTGTTTTTTGCCCTGGTAAACCCCCTTTGTTTTTACTCCCCTTAGTTGGGGGTTGCGGGGGGCGAGTCCGAGCTCCTGGCCCCGGGCCCCTTTCAATATCTCTAAAGGGCACTCTCCCTGAGCCTTTAGCTTTATCATACCTCCCGCTTAAAAACTATTTATGGGGTCTTGCCCTCCACAAAATCACTTCCCAAACATTCCCCCTACTGACTACCTGGGCTGAAGAAATACTTCCTAAAACCCCCGTATTCCCTTTTGTTCTTCAGCTTCCAAAATGTGCCCCCTTGTTACTGTTTCCAAAACTCTGGGGAAAACCTGTGTGTGGTGTGTGTGGTGTGTTGTTGGTGTTGTGTGGGGTGGTGTGTTTTTTGTGTGTGTGGGTGTGTGTGTGTGTTGTTGTGTGTGTTTGGTGTTTTGTATGATTTTGGGGGAGTGTGTGTGTGTGTGGTTTGGGGGTGTTGGTGGGGTGGGTGTGTTTAGTATGTTGTTTTGTGGGATGAGTGGGGTGTGTTTGGGGTGGTTTGGGATGTGTTTGTATGAATTTGGGGTTTTGTGTGTGTGGGTGGGGTGTGTGTGTTTATGTGTGTTTTGTATGAATTTGTATGTGTGGGGGTGTGTGTGTGTGTTTTTTATGTGTGTGTGTGTTTTAAAGAATTTTGGGATGGTGTGTTGTAGAGAGAGACTCAGCAATCAACAAATTTTCAAACCCAAAAACTCCCCCCAGTTGTGGAAACCCGGGGGGGGGAATGAAGTTTCTCATTACCCCTAAAATTTTTTCATGATTTGGGAGCCATGTATAAAAAGTAAGTAACCATTTTTACCCGTATTCATTACCTTTTTTAACTTTTGAGTTCATTACCTTTGTAACTTGTGGTTCATTACCTTGTACCCCAGTTTTAACCCTCAAAAATTTTGGGGGCCCGGGCCCGGACCCATTGTGAACCCCCTGTAAAACTGTAAAAACCTTTGTAAAATTTTTCATGATTGTGACTAGACCTACCTGGAGTTCATTACCTTTGTAAATTGTGAGTTCATTACCTTTGTAAATTGTGAATTCATTACCTCTGTAACTTGCTCAGCTATCAAAACTTTGAGGCCCAGTCCCTGGACCAATTATGTACCTCTGTAATCTTTTGACTACCGCCCACAGGATGGGTATGGGGTGCATAATAAACATATTAAACTAACTAACTAACTTACGCCATGGTCACACTTGTCGAAGACTTTTGCTGTTTCTGCACTACAAATCATTGATTTTGTTCGATTTGATCTGATTAATAAATTGTATGACTGCATATAGTAAATTGATCATTGTTTTAATAAACATTGTAATGCTACAAATCTGTACAACTATAATGCTTCAAAAATGAAATATTCAAAATTCATTGTTTAAAATACTACTCAATTGCACTTCAAATTGTAAATTGTTTACTGTAATTTTTAGCACTGAATCTATCATAGCTTAATTAATCTCAAGTTAATTTTAAGCCTGCCCATAATGCTCTACATACAAGGGTCTTTTGGCATGTACACCCAACTACTATAATTCCATGTATCATGTCTAAATAAACTATTATTATTATTATTATTATTATTATTATTATTATTATTATTATTATTATTATTATTATTATTATTATTATTATTATTATTTTTATTATTATTATATACGGAAGGGTCCCACACCTTTTTTTTTTCAGGGCCACCAGAATACATGAAGAATGGTCCACACTACACCTTAATGCCACCAAATTCATGACAGTAGGTTCACACCCCTTCAGGGCCACCAGAATACATGAAGGTAGGGTCCACACGCCTTCAGGGCCACCAGAATACATGACAGTAGGGTTCACACCTCTTCAGGGCCACCGGAATACATGAAGGTAGGGTCCACACGCCTTCAGGGCCACCAGAATACATGAAGGTAGGGTCCACACGCCTTCAGGGCCACCAGAATACATGAAGGTAGGATCCACACACCTTCAGGGCCACCAGAATACATGAGGATAGGGTCCACATACCTTCAGGGCCACCAGAATACATGAAGGTAGGATCCACACACCACACACCAGGAGGTTGGGGCTCAGGTCACAAGAAGTTGTGGGCAGCCAAGGACCACTGAGACTCTACATTACAACGCACAAGCCACCTACCTTTCAGTACATAATAAACCCACACATAATTTCACACAAAATTACACACACACACACACACACACACACACACACACAGTGGAGACAGTGTAGTGGGTCACAAGCGCCAGGCTCCGAGGATCTTAGTGCTTTTAGGGCGTGTTTTAGCAGCTAGAAGCAACCAGTGTTAGTGACAACGTCAGTGAACAACCCTACATTAGTATTACGGGTACACAGAAGTGAGTTGTATTTCTGGGACATATAAACAACTGACGTGCTCACACACACGAACGCGCGCACACACATACACACTGGGGGCCGGGAGCTGGGTCTCGGACACCTGAAACCACATCTGGGGTGAGTGCACACAAGCTGGATCCTTGGGATTTGAACCGCCTCTCCACGTGACCCCCACAGGACCCTCATCCCTACCTTTTTCTCTCGCCATAACCTTCTTCCCTTCCCCTACTGATCACTCACTCACTACTCTCTCTTCTCTCTCTTCTCTCTCTCTTCACTCTCACTCCTCTCTCTCTCTCTTCTCTCTTCTCTGCTCTCTCACTCTCTCTCTCTCTCCCTCTCTCTCTCTCTCTCTCTCTCTCTCTCTCTCTCTTCTCTCCCTCTCTCTCCCTCTCTCTCCTCTCTTCCCTCTCTCTCCTCTCCCCCCTCTCTCTCCCTCTCTCCCTCTCTCTCCCTCTCTCCTTCTCCCTCATCTCTCTCTCTCTCTCTCTCTGCTCCCTCACTCTCTCTCTCTCTCCCTCACTCTCTCTCTCTCTCTTCTCTCTCCTCCTCTCTCTCTTTCTCTCTCTTCTCTCCCTCTCTCTCTCCTTCTCTCTCTCTCTCTCTCTCCCCTCTCTTTCTCTTCCCTCTCTCTCCCTCTCTCTTCCCTCTCTCTCCATCTTTCTTCTCTCCCTCTCTCTTCTCTCTCTCTTCTTCTCTCTCTCTCTTCACTCTCACACACACATCTCTCTCTCTCTCTCTCTCTCTTCACCCTCACACTCCCTCACACACACAACTCCACCAACAAACCCACACACAACACAACACCCACACACAACACCTAACACAACCCACACATCATCTCATCACACACTCCCACACACACACCCTCAATCACACAACCACAACAACCACCACACACCCACACACACACCCACACACTCACCTCACCCATCACACTCCCAACACACACACCCCCACACCCACACACAACCATCATCACACACCCAACACACACCCACACCCACACACAACACCCACACAAAACACAACCCAACACACCACCCACACACCCACACCCACACACACACCACTACACACACCTCACTCTCTCCACCTACACACCCAAACACACCCATACCAACACCACCACACCCACACCCATCACACAACCACACCACTCCCACAACCACACCCACATCCCACACACACTCCTTTCTCCTCTCTCCTCCTATCCCTCCACACTCCCTCTCACACACAACACTACACCACACTACACACCCACACACACTCCCCTCTCTCATCCTTATTTTTACCCCCCTTTCCTCCTTCTCTCCACTCCTCTCTCCACCAACCCACTCCCACACACACACCACACTCTCCCTCCTCTCTCTCCCTCCTCTCCTCTCCCTCTCTACACAAACCTCTCTCATCTCCCTCACTCTCTCCCTCTCTCTCCCAACAAACACCCCCAACATCCTCTCTCTCTCCCCTCTCCCTCTTCCTCTCCCTCTCTCTCTCCCTCTCTCTCTCCCTCTCTCTCGTCACCCCACTCTTCCCCCTCCCTCTCTCTCTCCCTCTCTCTCCCTCTCTCTCTCCCTCTCTTCTCCCTCTCTCTATCTCTCCCTCTCTCTCTCCCTCTTCTCTCCCTCTTCTTCCCTCTCTCTCTCCTCCTCTTCTCCCTCTCTCTATTCCTCTCTCTCTCCCTTTTCTCTCCCACTCTCCCTCACTCCCTAAACCAATCTCTCACCTCCTCTTCTCTAAAGGCTCCTCTCTCCATCTCTCATTTCTCCTCTCTCATGCCTTTTCCTCTCGCCCTCCTTTCTCCCTCTCTCTCTCTTTCTCTCCCTCTCCTCTCCCTCTCTTTCTCCCTCTCTCTACCCTTTCTCTCCCCTACAATTTCTCTTCTTCCCCCTTGATCTTATCCCTCACCCCTTACTCTCTCCTCTCTCTCCCTCTTTCTACCCTTTCTCCTCCTCTCTCTCCCTCTTTCTACCCTTTCTCTCTCCTCTCTCTTACCCTTTCATCTTCTCCCCCCCACACCCTCCCTCCGCTCAAGCCTTCTGTCTTCGGTAAAAAAAAAAAAAAATAAAAAAAAAAAAAGAAAATATGGGTTGCCTTATGAGGTCGGAAAATCCAGAGATTGGTAGACGATCCTGGGAGGAAAAGACTGGGAGTTAGTGCTCCAAACAAGGGAGAGAGAGTGGGGGTAGGAAAGATAGTGGAGCTTGGTAAGAAATGGAGGAAGCGATAGCTGAAGAGTGCAGGAAGTGGGAAGTTACAGGTCTTACAGCAGAGGCTAGGATTACAGTGCTTAGAGAGAAACTGCAAAAGACTGAAACAGATTAGAGAAGATAAATGACAATTCAGATGTGTACATCAGAAATTCAAAGTCGGCGCAGAAAGGGGATGGTAAGCAACAACGGAGACATACCGTTCACAAAGGCCCTATCAGAACCCACGTTGGGCCAGGGAAAAGACGATGAGCACACTGAGATCAGCGACAGGGTGAAGACAATGCATGGAAATTCCAAGTCAGGCGCAGGACAAGGGGATGGTAAGCAACAACGGAGGACATGCCGTACTCGAAGGCCCTTTCAGTCCCACGTGGGGCCAGGGAAAAGGCGATGAGCACACTAAGTCAAGCTGACAGGTCCGAAGGACCAATGAAGTTTTGTTATATGCAGACGATTCTAACAGCCAATGCAGTAGCAAGGGACAGCTGGCAGGAAAGACAGTCATCTGAGAATAGAAGTTTCAGATATGGACAGGGACTGAAGGCAAGAAACATCGTCAATGGAATAAATAAAATGCTCAGAGAAGCAGATGGAGATCAGTGGGGGAGGAAAGGGCAGAGGTCAGTATTGTGTCGGGCTCCAAGTAGCCAAGGAGGGCCAACTTGAAGAAAATAAAAACAGGAGGAGAAACAAAATGATTGAGGCTCATGAAAAACACATAGGGGAGGCAATATGACCAGGTGACAAATTTTCAGAGAATTGGTGGTTTGGAGTGGAGGATACGGCCTGTCAGAGTAAACTTTCAAGAAAGTATCAGTTCGAATCAGGATTCTGCAAGAGAAAGCAAGAGCTGAGGCAAAGAGGGGTACCAGAGAGTATACTTCGACACGCGACAGACACAAGAAGAAAAGGACTACATGAAAGAGGAGTGGTACAGAGACGCAGGAGGCGAGAAGCATGGGAAAATGGCAGGACCCAGGGACACAGGAGGAAGGGCAAACACAACCCCACAGAATCTTCCACCAAAAGTACCCCACCCGAACATTCCCAAGCAACTGAGCAACTTACTACACCCACTCCACTGTTCCTCTGCCACCATCCCATTCACAAACCTCACCATCAAAACATAACCCCCACCTACACCACGCCCCATATAGGCCCCCACCAAGGCTCCGCTCCCCAAACCCCAATATACTTGCATGACCACAATGATAGAAAAGAAACTAAAGGTTGGTCACAAACGCGGAGGGAATAACGAATAAACATGAGGTGTGGAATGAAAATCAGTGAAAAATCCCAGAATCCAAAGCAAGTCACAGAAACAATAAACGAGCTGAGACAATAACAGACACATCTTCCCAAAAGGTATCAGATCCTGAGGAAAGATAGAAGGAGTAGAGGGGGAGGACCAGGGGTTGACTGCTCATAAATCACCAATGGGGATTTGTGGAAATGGAAGGCATGGACATGATTGGAGAAGAGGACTTACATTGTGTTCCCCCCACCATTCCCCGTGGAGAACATAAAGTAGACATTGGGGAGTGATGTATAAACCCACCACAGACTGTCAGGAGGCCAAGAGAGGAGTACGAAGAAAAACAACAGGGTGGTGGTGGACACTTGGCAGAGGTGGCAAGAAGAGATCACTCCGAGCAGAGCAAAGTTACTGGTAATGGGCGATTTCATCCACAGGGAGATTGGATGGGAAAACCTGGTGCACATTGGGAGGTACCGAAACTGGAGAGCCAAGATGTTGGATTTGGTGGTTACTTGAAAAACTCATGCATCAACTTGTCAGGGACCACAACCAGAAGAGAGAGGGGAGGATGAGACAAGACTGGATCCTTGTGTTCATCCCTGGCAGTTCAGACATCGAGGACATCACCTTACAAGAAGCCCCTGGAGCCTGCGCGATCATGTGGTTCTGAGCTTTTGAATATATAGTAGAGTTACAAGTGGAGAAGGTTACAGAAACTGAAGTGGGAAGGCCCAACTATAAAAGGGGGGACTACACAGGTATGAGAATAACTTCCTGCAGGATGGTTCAGTGGACAGAGAAATGTAGAAAAATCAGTAACGAGGATGATGGGAAATGTGGCAACAAAGTGCCAAGGAGGCAGAGGAAAGTTTTGTTCCCCAAGGGAAACAGAAATAATAGGAAAGACCAAAACGAGGTCCTTGGTTTACCCGAAGGTGTAGGGGAGGCAAAACTAAGTGCAACAGAGGAATGTAAAAGGTACAGGAGGCTAGGACCCAGGAAAACAGGAGATAGTAGAAGAGCCAGGAAACGTGTATGCGCTGTTAAGGAGGGAGGCCCATCGACAGTATGAAAACGACATAGCATCGAAAGTCCAAATTTGACCCGGAAATGCTGTAAACGCCACATTAGGAGGAAGACAAACAGTCAAGGACCAGGTGATAAGGATGAGGAAAGAAAGGTGGAGAACTCACAGAAAAGATAACCCCCCCCCCACCCCCCTTTTTTCCCCCCCCCCCCCCCCCCCCCCCCCCCCCCCCAAGAGTTATGTGAGGAGCTCAACACGAGATTTAAGGAAGTATTTACAGTAGAGACAGGAAGGACTCCACTGGGGGGGACGGGACCAGATGGGGACACCAAAAGGAATACACCAACAAGTGTTGGACGACATACTTACAGATGAGGTGGAGGTTAAGTAATACTGCTAGGGACAATCGATACCTCTTTTCACAAACCAAAGGCAATGGGACGGTCACATCTCTCCTGGGTCCTTAGAGAAGGGGGGGGTGGAGAGCAGATATGTTGTGGTACCACTTACCTCAATCTTCAACACATCCCTGGAAATGGGCAAACTTCCTGAGGTATGAAGACGGTGCCAATGTGTTCCCATTCAAAAAGGAGACAGAAAAAGAGGGCACTAAATATTGACCTGTGTCATTGGACGTGTTTAGTAGCAAAAATTATGGAGAGATTATCTGGAGGAGAGTGGTGGAGCACCTGGAACGGAACTGGAGTATAAATGCCAACCAGCACGGCTTCCGGAAGGCAATCTGTGGCACAAACCTTCTGGAGTTTATGATAAAATAAACGATGTAAGAAAGTGAAGAGGGGTGGGTTGATTGCATCTTCTTGGACTGCACAAGAAGGCCTTTTGGACAACAGTTACCTCACAAGAGATTAGTGCAGAAGCTAGAGCATCAGGCGCATATACAGGAAGCGGCACTGCAATGGATCAATCAGAAATACCTGTCTGGGTGGCAACAAAGTGTCATGGTACGTAATGTTGTATATCAGTGGGCACTGTGACGGAGCGGGGTACCCACTCAGGGGGTGGTCTAGGACCAGTGTATTTTTGGTATATGTGAAGTCATGACGGAAGGGTTAGACTCAGAAGTGTTCCTGTTTTGCAGATGTTGTGAAGTTAATGAGGAGAATTACAATCTGATGAGGACCAGGCAGGACTCTCAAAGAGGACTGACACAGATGGACAACTGGTCAGCAAATGGCTTCTCGAATTTAATCCTGCCTAATGCAAAGTCATGAAGATAGGGGAAGGGCACACAGAAGAACCAACAGACAGAGTATAGGCTCGGTGGCCAAAGAACTGACAAACCTCACTCAAGGAGGAAAGATCTTGGGGTGAGTATAACACCGAGCATGTCTACGGAAGCACACTCTTGCAGATAAATGCTGCTGCATATGGGCGCCTGGCAACCTTGAGAACAGCATCCGACACTTAGTAAGGACTCATTCATGTACACTGTTACACCGATGTATGTCAGGCCCATACTGGAAGTATGCACAAGCAACTCTGTTTGGAACCCGCACTTGATAAAAGCACATCAAGATAAGAAACTAGAGAAAGTACAAAGGTTTGCAAACCAGGTTAGTTCGAGCTAAGGGGGAATGTCACTATGAAGAAAGATTACGGCAAATCCGGCCCTGACGGGACTCACTGGAGGAAAGGGAGGGTCAGGGGAGAAAGGATAACGACATATAAATTACTGCGTTGAATAGACAGGTGGACCAAGCGACAGGATGTTCCAGGTAGGGGGACATCAAAACAAGAGGCCACAATGGAAGTGAAGGACACAAATGAGTCAGGGAGATAGTAGGAAGTATGTCATCAGTCTTAGAGTTGCTATCTAGGCAGTCGGAATAGCCTAGAAAATGCACGTAGTGGAGGCAGGAACCATACACAGTTTTAAGACGAGGTTTGATAAAGCTCATGGAGCGGGGAGAGAGAGGGTCTAGTAGCAACCAGTGAAGTGGCGGAGGCCAATGGAGCTAGGACTCGACCCCTGCAACCACAAATAGGTGAGTACAAATAGGTGAGTACACACACACACACACACACACACACACACACTCGTTCACCCTCTCCCTCCCCACCCCTCCCCACTCCTCTTCCACATAGTCACAGTTCCTCCACTACCTTCCCCCCCACACTCTGACATACACACTACTAACCTAACATACAGAGCTACATAGGTTTCCCACTCTGAGGCAATCTGGATAAAACAAAAATGGGTTGCCAGAGAGCAACAAGAAAAACCAAGGGACAGGAGGAGGAAGCTGCAAAGGAAGATTGGGCAGCAGAGCTCATAAAAAGGGATCATGAATGTGAAAAGAAACTAGAAGAACTCAGCATGAGAATGAAAGAGAGGATAGATATGGAAAGCAGGAAGTGAGAGGTGCATGTCAAAGCAGCAGAGGCTAGGATACAGAGTTTAGAAGAGGAACTGAAAAATCTGAAACAGCCTAAAGAACTAAAGAACATTTTGGGATTGACAACAGAGACTGCTACCTCAGCCACAAATAAGGGGACAGTAGGGAAAGAAGGAACATAACTGCATGGAGAAGCTCTATCAGAGGAGACTGTAGTAAATGAAAGAGCTAAGCTTTATGTGGAAGCCCTAACAGACAACAACAGAGCCCATGGAAAGCCAAGAAGGGAAAATGACAGGCCACTGAGCCCAAGTACATTAGCTAGTGAAACTGAAGAAAGGAAAGCTGCAGTGGAGGAAACCAAATTAAATGAGGGGATACACAGGGATATGCAGTGGGAGAATGAAAGGGTGAGGTCAGTCTTTGTGAATGGGCTCCAGGAAGTTGAAGGGGAAACATATGAAGCAAGAAAACAAGGGGAAAAAAAAGCAATTGAAAGCATCATGAAAGCAATAGGAGAAGACGACATGACCCAGCTGGAAAATTTTCGGAGAATAGGGGGGTTTGTAAAAAAAAGAACCTGGCCAGTGAAAGTGACCTTCAAGGCAGAAGCGACTCAGAACAGGATCCTGCAGGAGAAAGCACGATTAAGGGACATGCCGGCATACAGGAAGGTGTATCTTGACCGCGACAGAACACAAGAAAGGCAGAAGCTGAGAGAGATGGTACAAAGGTGAAAGGAGGAAAGAGAGGGGATGGAGAAGACAGACAGGAGATCCCAGACCCAGGAAGAAGATCAAATACAGCCTCCCTCACAACTTCCTATAGAAGCCTCCCAACCAGATCAACCCCAGTGCAACCAAACATTCTAAATCAAAACACCCATGCCACATCCAATGCCCCCACCCACTACATTACAAACTCCACCCCCACAGCAACAACCCATAGTTCCTTATCAGGTCTCCCACTTCCCCAACCCCAATACACCTCCCAGACCACAGTCTTAGAAAAGAAGTTGAAGGTGTGGTATACGAATGCAGATGGAATAACAAACAAGTATGAGGAGTGGCACGAAAGAATCAAGGAGACATCCCCAGACATAATAGCACTCACAGAAACAAAACTCACCAGAATAATAACAGATTCAATCTTTCCATTTGGATATCAAATCCTCAGGAAAGACAGAGGGAGGAGAGGGGGAGGAGGAGTTGCACTGCTCATTAAAAACCAGAGGGGTTTTGAGAAAATGGAAGGAATGGATGGCATGGGCGAAAGGGACTCCTTAGTAGGAACAATCCAGTCTGAGGGACATAAGGTGTTAATTGCAGTAATGTACAACCCACCACAGAACTGCAGGAGGCCAAGAGAAGAATATGATGAGAGCAACAGAGCAATGATCGACACACTAGCCGAGGTGGCCAGGAGAGCACACATGGGGGCAGCAAAGTTACTTGTTATGGTTGATTTCAATCACAAGGAGATTGACTGGGAAAACCTGGAGACCCATGGGGGTCCCGAAACATGGGGAGCCAAGATGATGGATGTGGTACTGGAAAACCTCATGCATCAACATGTTAGAGACACTACCAGAGAGAGAGAAGAGGATGAACCAGCAAGACTGGACCTTGTATTCACGTTCAGTAGTTCGGACATCGAGGGTATCATGTATGAAAGGTATCATGTATGAAAGGCCCCTGGGAGCTAGTGATCATGTGGTTCTGTGCTTCGACTACATAGTTGAGCTCCAAGTGGAGAGAGTAGCAGGAATAGGGTGGGAAAAACCAAACTACTAAAGGGGAAACTACTCAGGCATGAGGAACTTCCTTCAAGACATTCAGTGGGAGAGGGAACTGACAGGAAAACCAGTACAAGAAATGATGGACTATGTGGCAACAAAATGCAAGGAGGCAGAGGAAAGGTTTGTTCCCAAGGGAAACAGAAATAATGGGAAGAACAGAACGAGTCCTTGGTTCACCCAAAGGTGTAGGGAGGCAAAAACTAGGTGTACTAGAGAATGGAAAAGGTACAGAAGACAGAGAACTCAGAAGAGCCAGAAACGAATATGCACAGATAAGAAGGGAGGCTCAGAGACAATATGAAAATGACATAGCATCAAAAGTAAAGACTGACCCGAAGCTGTTGTACAGCCATATCAGGAGGAAAACAACAGTCAAGGACCAGGTAATCAGACTGAGGAAGGGTGATGGGGAATTCACAACAAACGACCGAGAGGTATGTCAGGAGCTCAACACAAGATTTAAAGAGGTATTTACAGTGGAAACCAGTAGGACTCCAGGAAATCAGAACAGGGGGGCACACCAGCAAGTGCTGGATGAGGTACATTTAACCAAGTAGGAGGTGAAGAAGCTGCTATGCGAACTTGACACCTCAAAGGCGGTGGGACCAGACAACATCTCTCCATGGGTCCTTATAGAGGGAGCAGAGATATTGTGTGAGCCATTAACAAAGATCTTCAACACATCATTTGAAACTGGGCAACTCCCTGAGGTATGGAAAATGGCAAATGTAGTCCCAATTTTTAAAAAGGGAGACAGACATGAGGCACTAAACTACAGACCTGTATCACTAACGTGTATAGTATGCAAGGTCATGGAGAAGATCATCAGGAGGAGAGTGGTGGAACACCTGGAAAGAAACAAGTGTATAATTGACAACCAGCAAGGTTTCAGGGAAGGAAAATCCTGTGTCACAAACCTAATAGAGTTTTATGACAAGGTGACAGAAGTAAGACAAGAGAGAGAGGGGTGGATAGACTGCATATTTTTGGACTGCAAGAAGGCCTTCGACACAGTTCCTCACAAGAGGTTACTGCAAAAGCTAGAGGATCAGGCACGCATAACAGGAAAGGCACTGCAATGGATCAGAGAATACCTGACAGGGAGGCAACAACGAGTCATGGTACGCGACGAGGTGTCAGAGTGGGCGCCTGTGACAAGCGAGGTTCCACAGGGATCAGTCCTAGGACCTGTGCTGTTCTTGGTATATGTGAACGACATAACGGAAGGGATAGACTCAGAAGTGTCCTTGATTGCAGATGATGCGAAGTTAATGAGAAGAATCAAATCGGATGAGGATCAGGCAGGACTACAAAGAGACCTGGACAGGCTACAAGCCTGGTCCAGCAACTGGCTCCTTGAGTTTAACCCTGCCAAATGCAAAGTCACGAAGATTGGGGAAGGGCAAAGAAGACCGCAGACACAATATAGTTTAGATGGCCAAAGACTGCAAACCTCACTCAGGGAAAAAGATCTGGGAGTGAGTATAACACCGAGCATATCTCCTGAGGCGGACATCAATCAGATAACTGCTGCAGCATACGGGCGCCTGGCAAACCTACGGATAGCGTTCCGATACCTCAGTAAGGATTTGTTTAAGACTCTGTATACCATTTACGTCAGGCCCATACTGGAGTATGCAGCACAAGTTTGGAATCCACACCTAGTCAAGCAAGTCAAGAAATTAGAGAAAGTGCAATGGTTTGCAACAAGACTAGTCCCAGAGCTACGGGGATTGTCCTACGAAGAAAGGTTGAGGGAAATCGGCCTGACGACACTGGAGGACAGGAGGGTCAGGGGAGACATGATAACGACATATAAAATACTGCGCGGAATAGACAAGGTGGACAAAGTCGGGATGTTCCAGAGAAGGGACACAGACACAAGAGGTCACAATTGGAAGTTGAAGACTCAGATGAATCTAAGGGATGTTAGGAAGTATTTCTTCAGTCATAGAGTAGTCAGGCCATTGAATAGCCTAGAAAGTGACGTAGTGGAGGCGGGAACCATACATAGTTTTAAGGCGAGGTATAATAGAGCTCATGGGGCAAGGAGAGAGAGGACCTAGTAGCAATCAGCGAAGAGGCAGGGCCAGGAGCTGTGAGTCGACCCCTGCAACCACAAATAGGTGAGTACAAATAGGTGAGTACCAGAATACATGAAGGTAGGGTCCACACACCTTCAGGGTCACCAGAATACATGAAGGTAGGGTCCACACACCTTCAGGGCCACCAGAATACGTGAAGGTAGGGTTAAGATTAGATAAGATAAGATTTCGTTCGGATTTTTAACCCCGGAGGGTTAGCCACCCAGGATAACCCAAGAAAGTCAGTGCGTCATCGAGGACTGTCTAACTTATTTTCATTGGGGTCCTTAATCTTGTCCCCCAGGATGCGACCCACACCAGTCGACTAACACCCAGGTACCTATTTGCTGCTAGGTGAACAGGACAACAGGTGTAAGGAAACGTGTCGAAATGTTTCCACCCGCCGGGAATCGAACCCGGGCCCTCTGTGTGCGAAGCAGGAGCTTTAGCCACCAGGCCACCGGGCACCTTCATGGCCAACAGAATACATGAAGGTAGGGTCCACACACCTTCTGGGCTACAGATGAGCTAGAGAGAGGAGACAGCGGAGAAGAAAGCGATTACATAGCGGGAACGCTTCACACTTGAGGTCCCAAAGTGGTAATTGCAGTGATGTATAACCCACCACAGAACAGCAGGAGGCCAAGGCAATAGTATGATTAGAGGAACAGTTAGTTTAATATCTTTATTATGCACCCCATACCCATCCTGTGGGCGGTAGTCACCCCATACCCATCCTGTGGGCGGTAGTCAAAAGATTACAAAGGTACATAATGGGTCCAGGGACTGGACCCCAAAGTTATGATAGCTGAACTAGTTACAAAGGTAATGAACTCCAGGTAGATCTGGTCACAATCATGACCAAGTTACAGAGGTAATGAATCAGTCTCACTCCTATACATGGTTACAGTCATGAACAAATTACAAAGTAATGAGCCACTGATACGTCCACACCTGGTCACAATTGTAAGAGTTATAAATACAAATGTTAAGTGTATTCAACCCACACGAGCGCACGCGCACACACATACACATCACGAGGGCGTCGCCACAGACACATGCACATCGAGCGTATAATTATATGAAGTAACACAAGCATGCTCACTCCACACACTACACACACACACACACACACACACACACACACGCACACACACACACACACACACGACATCACACACACATCACAGCACCACACCATACGCACACGACTCACACACGTGGTAATGCATTATTTATAGCTAGCAAAGCAGGGTTTTCTCGCAATGGTCTGTAATATACCACTGTGGATAAAATACTTTAAGAGCAATAGAGCGATGGTTGACACACTGGCTGCAGTGGCCAGAAGAGCTCATGCATGCAGGGCAGACAAGCTCCTGATCATGGGTGACTTTACCAAGGAAATCGATTGGAGAACTTGGAGCCACATGGGGTTCAAGGTACATAGAGGGCTAAGACGATGGAGGTGGTACTGCAAAACTTCATATACCAACACGTAAGGCACACTACAAGAGAGAGAGGAGAGGATAAACCAGCAAGACTGGACCTAGTATTCACCATGAGTAGTGCAGATAATTGAGCGACATCACCATATGAAACACCCGTGTGCCTGGTTGCTAAAGCTCCCGCTTCACACACACGGCCGGGTTCGACTTCTCGGAGGTGTTGGGAACAATAGACACGTTTCCTTACACCTGTTGTCCTGTTCACCTAGCAGCAAATAGGTACCTGGGTGTTAGTCGACTGGTGCGGGTCGCATCCTGGGGGACAAGATTAAGGACCCCAATGGAAATAAGTTACACAGTCCCCGATGAAGCACTGACTTTCTTGGGTTATCCTGGGTGGCTAACCCTCCGGGGTTAAAAATCTGAAGGAAATCTCTTATTCTCTTGGGGCCAGCGATCATGTGGTTTTAAGCTTCGAATACACGGTAGAGCTACAAGTGGAGGGGGGAGCAGGAGGGCCAGGGCGAATGAAGCCAAACTACAAGAAAGGGGACTACACGGCAATGAGGAACTTCGTGAACGGGGTTCAGTGGGACAGAGAACTGGCAGGGAAGAGAGTTGATGAGATGATGGAATATGTAACAACAGTGTGCGAGGAGGCTGAGGAAAGGTTTGTACCCAAGGGTAACAGGAATAATGAAAAAGCCAGGATGAGCCCATGGTTTACCCAAAGGTGCAGGGAGGCAACAACCAAGTGTGCTAGGGAATGGAAGAAATATAGAATTCAAAGGGCCCAGGAGAATAAGGAGAGCAGTCATAGAGCCATAAATGAATATACACAGATAAGGAGGGAGGCCCAACGACAGTATGAAAACGACATAGCAGTGAAAGCCAGAGCTGACCCGAAGCTGTTATACAGCCACATCAGGAGGAAAACAACAGTCAAGGACCAGGTAATCAGGCTAAGAAAGGAAGGAGGAGAGACAACAAGAAATAACCATGAAGTATGTGAGGAACTCAACAAGAGATTCAAAGAAGTGTTCACAGAGGAGACAGAAGGGGCTCCAGAAAGACGGAGAGATGGGGTACACCACCAAGTGCTGGACACAGTACACACAACCGTGGAAGAAGTGAAGAGGCTTCTGAGTGAGCTAGATACCTCAAAGGCAATGGGGCCAGATAACACCTCTCCATGGGTCCTGAGAGAGGGAGCAGAGGCACTATGTGTACCCCTAACAACAATATTCAATACATCTATCGAAACAGGGAGATTGCCAGAGGCATGGAAGACAGCAAATGTAGTCCCAATCTTTAAAAAAGGAGACAGACATAAAGCACTAAACTACAGACCAGTGTCACTGACATGTATAGTATGCAAAGTCATGGAGAAGATTATCAGAAGAGTGGTGGAACACCTAGAAAGGAATGATCTCATCAACAGCAGCCAACATGGTTTCAGGGACGGGAAATCCTGTGTCACAAACCTACTGGAGTTCCATGGCATGGTGACAGCAGTTTCTTGGAATGCAAGAAGGCGTTTGACGCAGTTCCACACAAGAGATTAGTGCAAAAACTGGAGGATCAAGCAGGGATAACAGGGAAAGCACTACGATGGATCAGGGAACACTTGTCAGGAAGACAGCAGCGAGTCATGGTACGTGGTGAGGTGTCAGAGTGGGTGCCTGTAACCAGCGGGGTCCCACAGGGGTCAGTCTTAGGACCAGTGCTGTTTCTGGTATTTGTGAACGACATGACGGAAGGAATAGACTCCGAGGTGTCCCTGTTTGCAGATGACGTGAAGTTGATGAGAAGAATTAATTCGATTGAAGACCAGGCAAAACTACAAAGGGATCTGGACAGGCTGCAGACCTGGTCCAGCAATTGGCTCCTGGAGTTCAACCCCACCAAGCGCAAAGTCATGAAGACTCTGAAAACTCTAAGAAAACTCTAGAAAACTCTAGAACTGCAGACACATTCATCACTTTCAAAACTACAGTTAGAAAACATCTTATCTTTCTGATCCACCCCGACAACTAACTACATGATAACCACCTGGTGGTTCACAATTACACTCACTCACCCACTGACTATAAACCCAGAAATATTAATCTTAATCTTAAAATAATAAATCCTAACTAGTCATAAGTTTGCCTATGATACTCCAATATAGACACTTCGTATTGTGCCAAAACAAAAACATCCACATTGCTAAACTCACAAATTATGATGTAGTCACTTAGCCTTAATACCATAATCTGTAAGGATTTAATGTTAAGAATTAATCTAAGTCTGCTTGAAATTCCTAGCCATGCTAGGTGTCCTAGTTGCCCCCTCTGTAATTAGTATTTTATAACATGTAAACCACACAGTATCCAAAACCTGTAAACCCCACATTGTAACCCTTATAGAGAATAAACTTGAATTGAATTGAATTGGGGAAGGGCAAGGAAGACCGCAGACAGAGTACAGTCTAGGGGGCCAGAGACTACAAACCTCACTCAAGGAAAAAGATCTTGGGGTGAGTATAACACCAGGCACATCTCCTGAAGCGCACATCAACCAAATAACTGCTGCAGCATATGGGCGTCTAGCAAACCTCAGAACAGCATTCCAACATCTTAATAAGGAATCGTTCAGGACCCTGTACACCGTGTACGTTAGGTCTATATTGGAGTATGCGGCACCAGTTTGGAACCCATACCTAGCCAAGCACGTAAAGAAACTAGAGAAAGTGCAGAGGTTTGCAACAAGACTAGTCCCAGAGCTAAGGGGTATGTCCTATGAGGAGAGGTTAAGGGAAATCGACCTGACGACACTGGAGGACAGGAGAGATAGGGGGGGGACATGATAACAACATACAAAATACTGAGAGGAATTGACAAGTGGACAAAGACAGGATGTTCCAGAGATTGGACACAGTAACAAGGGGACACAGTTGGAAGTTGAAGACACAGATGAATCACAGAGATGATAGGAAGTATTTATTCAGTCACAGAGTAGTCAGTAAGTGGAATAGTTTGGGAAGCAATGTAGTGGTGGCAGGATCCATACATAGCTTTAAGCAGAGATATGATAAAGCTCACGGTTCAGGGAGAGTGACCTAGTAGCGACCAGTGAAGAGGCGGGGCCAGGAGCTAGGACTCGATCCCTGCAACCTCAACTAGGTGAGAACTAGGTGAGTATAGAATACATGAATTCCTGAATTTCAGCACCCATATCCAACACATATGAAAAAAAAAAAGTATCCAAAACAGTTGGGATCCTCTCAAAGATACGATACTACGTGCCGCAAAATGCCCTTCTCACACTATACCATTCACTCATTTATCCATACCTCACTATGCTATTTGTGCTTGGGGATCACCTGCAGCAATACACCTAAAGCCAATAATAACCCAACAAAAAACCGCAGTAAGAATAATCACTAAATCCCATCCCTGGCAACACCCCCCCAACTATTCATAGATCTAAACTTACTCCCTGTTCATAGCATCCACACTTACTACTGTGCAATCTACATATACAGGACCTTAAATTCCAATATTAGCCTTGACCTAAAATGCTTTCATGATAGTTGTGACAGGACCCACGAGCATAACACCAGACACAAACATCTCTATGACATTCCCCGTGTCCTACTAAACCTTTACAAAAGTTCAATGTATGTCAAAGGCCCTAAAATCTGGAACACCCTACCTGAAAACTCAAGAACTGCAGACATCAAAACTACCATTACAAAACATCTTATCTCCCTGATACACCCCATCAACTAACTACATAAAAACCACCTGGTGATTCACACCTGCACTCACTCACTCACCCATATGACTGTAAGCACAAAAAAACGTATTTTAATCTTAAAATAATGATTCCTAACTAGTCACAAGTTTGCCTGTGATACTCCAATATAGAAACTATGTATTGTGCAAAAACAAAAGCATTCACATTTGCTAAACTCACAAACTAGAATTTAGTCACTTAGTATTTAGTCAACTTAATCCACAATTTTTAATAATTTAGGGTTAAGAATTAATCTAAGTTTGCCCGAAATGCCTAGCTATGCTAGGTGTTCTAGTGGCCCTCTCTGTAATTAGTATTTTATTACATGTAAACCACACAATAACCAAAATCTGTAAACCCCGCATTGTAATCCTTATAGAGAATAAACATTGATTTGATTTGATTTGATTTGATTTGATGAAGGTATGGGCCACACACCTTCAGGGCCACCACAATACATGAAGGGAGGGTCCATGCGCCTTCAGGAGCACCAGAAGACATGAAGGTAGGGTCCACACACCTTCAGGGCGACCAGAAGACATGAAGGAAGAGTCCACACACCTTCAGGGCCACCAGAATACATGAAGTTAGGGTCCACACATATTCAGGGCTACCAGAATACGAGAAGGAAGAGTCCACACACCATCAGGGCCACCAGAATACATGAAGGTATGGTTCACACACTTTCAAGGCCACCAGAATACATGAAGGTAGGGTCAACACACCTTCAAAGCCACCAGAATACAAGAAGGTAGGGTCCACACACCGTCAGGGGCACCAAAATACACGAAGGTAGGGTCCACACACCATCAGGGCCACCAGAATACATGAAGGTAGGGTTTACATACCTTCAAGGCCACCAGAATACATGAAGGTAGGGTCCACACACCATCAGGGCCACCAGAATACATGAAGGTACGGTTCACACACCTTCAAGGCCACCAGAATACATGAAAGTACGGTCAAACCACAATCAGGGCCACCAGAATACATGAAGGTAGGGTTCACACACCTTCAAGGCCACCAGAATACATGAAGGTAGGGTCCACACACCTTCAGGGCCACCACAATACATGAAGGGAGGGTCCATACGCATTCAGGGCCACCAGAAGACATGAAGGTAGGGTCCACACACCATCAGAGCCACCAGAATACAGGAAGGTAGGGTCCACACACCATCAGGGCCACCAGAATACATGAAGGTAGGGTCCACACACCATCAGGGCCTCCAGAATACATGAAGGTAAGGTTCACACACCTTCAAGAACAACAGAATACATGAAGGTAGGGTCCACACACCTTCAGGGCGACAAGAAGACATGAAAGTAGGGTCCACACACCTTCAGGGCCACCAGAATACGAGAAGGAAGAGTCCACACACCATCAGGGCCACAATAATACATGAAGGTAGGGTCCACTCACATTCAAAGCCACCAAAATACATGAAGGTAGGGTCCAAACACCGTCAGGGGCACCAGAATACATGAAGGTAAGGTCCACATTCCATCAGGGCCACCAGAATACATGAAGGTAGGGTTTACACACCTTCAAGGCAACCAGAATACATGAAGGTAGGGACACACACCATCAGGGCCACCAGAATACATGAAGGTACGGTTCACACACCTTCAAGGCCACCAGAATACATGAAAGTATGGTCAAACCACAATCAGGGCCACCAGAATACATGAAGGTAGGGTTCACACACCTTCAAGGCCACCAGAATACATGAAGGTAGGGTCCACACACCTTCGAAGCCACCAGAAAACATGAAGGTAGGGTCCACACACCATCAGGGCGACCAGAATACATGAAGGTAGGGTCCACACACCATCAGGGCCACCAGAATACATGAAGGTAGGGTTTACACACCTTCAAGGCCACCAGAATACATGAAAGTAGGGTCAAACCACAATCAGGCCCACCAGAATACATGAAGGTAGGGTTCACACACCTTCAAGGCCACAAGAATACATGAAGGTAGGGACCAAACACCATCAGGGCCACCAGAATACATGAAGGTAGGGTCCACACACCATCAGGGCCACCAGAATACATGAAGGTAGGGTCCACACACCAACAGGGCCACCAGAATACATAAAGGTAGGGTCCACACACCATCAGGGCCACCAGAATACATGAAGGTAGGGTCCACACACCATCATGGCCACCAGAATACATGAAGGTAGGGTCCACACACCATCAGGGCCACCAGAATACATGAAGGTAGAGTCCACACACCATAAGGGCCACCAGAATACATGAAGGTAGGGACCAAACACCATCAGGGCCACCAGAATACATGAAGGTAGGGTCCACACATTATCAGGGCCACCAGAATTCATGATGGTAGGAACTACACACCAACAGGGCCACCAGAATACATGAAGGAAGGGACCAAACACCTTCAAGGTCACCAGAATGCATGAAGGTAGGGTCCAAACACCAACAGGGCCACCAGAATACATGAAGGTAGGGTCCACACACCAACAGGGCCACCAGAATACATGAAGGTAGGGACCAAACACCTTGAAGGCCACCAGAATACATGAAGGTAGGGTCCACACACCATCAGGGCCAGCACAATACATGAAGGTAGGTCCACACACCATCAGGGCCACCAGAATACATGAAGGTAGGGTACACACACCATCAGGACCACCAGAATACATGACGGTAGGGTTCACACACCTTCAAGGCCACCAGAATACATAAAGGTAGAGTTCACACACCTTCAAGGTCACCAGAATACATGAAGGCACGGTCCACACACCATCAGGGCCACCAGAATACATGAAGGTAGGGTGCACACACCATCAGGGCCATCAGAATACATGAAGGTAGAGTCCATACACCATCAGGGCCACCAGAGTACATGAAGGTAGGGACTAAACACCATCAGGGCCACCAGAATACATGAAGGTAGGGTCGACACACCATCAGGGCCACCAGAATACATGAGGGGAGGGTCCACACACCATCAGGGCCACCAGAATACATGAAGGTATGGTCCACACACCATCAGGGCCACCAGAATACATGAAGGTAGAGTCCACACACCATCAGGGCCAGCAGAATACATGAAGGTAGGGACCGAACACCATCAGGGCCACCAGAATACATAAAGGTAGGGTCCACACACCATCAGGGCCACCAGAATACATGAAGGTAGGGACCAAACACCTTCAAGGCCACCAGAATACATGAAGGTAGGGTACACACACCTTCAGGGCCACCAGAATACATGATGGTAGGGTCCACACACCATCAGGGCCACCAGAATACAGGAAGGTAGGGTTCACACACCTTCAGGGCGACCAGAATAAAAGAAGGTAGGGTCCACACACCATCAGGGCCACCAGAATACATGAAGGTAGGGTTTGCACACCTTCAAGGCCACCATAATACATGAAGGTAGGGTCAACACACCATCAGGGCCACCAGAATACATGAAGGTAGGGTTCACACACCTTCAGGGCCACCGGAATACATTAAGTTAGGGTACACACACCATCAGGGCCACCAGAATACATGAAGGTAGGGTCCACACGCCTTCAGGGCCACCAGAATACATGAAGGTAGGGTTCACACACCTTCAAGGCCACCAGAATATATGAAGGTAGGGTCCACACACCATCAGGGCCACAAGAATACATGAAGGTAGGGTACACACACTCTCAGAGCCACCAGAATGCATGAAGGTTGGGTCCACACACCATCAGGGCCACCAGAATACATGAAGGTAGGGTTCACACACCTTCAAGGCCACCAGAATACATGAAGGTAGGGTTCACAAACTCTCAGGGCCACCAGAATGCATTGAAGGTGGGGTCCACACACCATCAGGGCCACCAGAATACATGAAGGTAGGGTTCACACACCATCAGGGCCACCAGAATACATGAATGTAGGGTTCACACACCTTCAAGGCCACCAGAATACATGAAGGTAGGGTTCACAAACTCTCAGAGGCACCAGAATGCATTGAAGGTGGGGTGCACACACCATCAGGGCCACCAGAATACAGGAAGGTAGGGTTCACACACCTTCAGGGCCACCAGAATAAATGAAGGTAGGGTTCGCACACCTTCAAGGCCACCATAATACATGAAGGTAGGGTCAACACAACATCAGGGCCACCAGAATACATGAAGGTAGGGTTCACACACCTTCAGGGCCACCGGAATACATTAAGTTAGGCTACACACACCATCAGGGCCACCAGAATACATGAAGGTACGGTCCACACACCATCAGGGAAACCAGAATACATGAAGGTAGGGTGCACACACCATCAGAGCCACCAGAATACTTGAAGGTAGAGTCCACACACCCTCAGGGCCACCGGAGTACATGAAGGAAGGGACCAAACACCATCAGGGCCACCAGAATACATGAAGGTAGGGTCCACACACCATCAGGGCCACCAGAATACATAAAGGTAGGGTCCACACACCATCAGGGCCACCAGAATACATGAAGGAAGGGACCAAACACCATCAGGGCCACCAAAATACATGAAGGTAGGGTCCACACACCATCAGGGCCACCAGAATACATGAAGGTAGGGACGAAACACCTTCAAGGCCACCAGAATACATGAAGGTAGGGTCAACACACCATCAGGGCCACCAGAATACATGAAGGTAGGGTCCACACATCATCAGGGCCACCAGAACACATGAAGGTAGGGTTCACACACCATCAGGGCCACCAGAACACATGAAGGTAGGGTCTACACACCATCAGGGTCACCAGAACACATCAAGGTAGGGTTCACACACCATCAGGGCCACAAGCACACATTAAGGTAGGGTTCACACACCATCAGGGCCACCAGAACACATGAAGGTAGGGTCCACACACCATCAGGGCCACCGGAATACATTAAGTTAGGGTACACACACCATCAGGGCCACCAGAATACATGAAGGTAAGGTTCACACCTTCAAGACCAACAGAATACATAAAGGTAGGGTCCACACACCTTCAGGGCGACCAGAAGACTTGAAAGTAGGGTCCACACACCTTCAGGGCCACCAGAATACGAGAAGGAAGAGTCCACACACTATCAGGGCCACAATAATACATGAAGGTATGGTTCACACACCTTCAAGGCCACCAGAATACTTGAAGGTAGGGTCCACACACCTTCAAAGCCACCAGAATACATGAAGGTAGGGTCCAAACACCGTCAGGGGCACCAGAATACATGAAGATAAGGTCCACATACCATCAGGGCCACCAGAAGACATGAAGGTAGGGTTTACACACCTTCAAGGCCACCAGAATACATGAATGTAGGGTCCACACACCATCAGGGCCACCAGAATACATGAAGGTACGGTTCACACACCTTCAAGGCCACCAGAATACATGAAAGTACGGTCAAACCACAATCAGGGCCACCAGAATACATGAAGGTAGGGTTCACACACCTTCAAGGCCACCAGAATACATGAAGGTATTGTCCACACACCTTCAGGGGCACCAGAAGACATGAAGGTAGGGTCCACACACCTTCGAAGCCACCAGAAAACATGAAGGTAGGGTCCACACACCATCAGGGCCACCAGAGTACATGAAGGTAGGGTCCACACACCATCAGGGCCACCAGAATACATGAAGGTAGGGTTTACACACCTTCAATTCCACCAGAATACATGAAAGTAGGGTCAAACCACAATCAGGGCCACCAGAATACATGAAGGTAGGGTTCACACACCTTCAAGGCCACAAGAATACTTGAAGGTAGGGACCAAACACCATCAGGGCCACCAGAATACATGAAGGTACGGTCCACACACCATCAGGGCCACCAGAATACATGGAGGTAGGGTCCACACACCAACAGGGCCACAAGAATACATGAAGGTAGGGACCAAACACCTTCAAGGCCACCAGAATACATGAAGGTAGGGTCCACACACCATCAGGGCCACCAGAATAAAGGAAGGTAAGGTCCACACACCATCAGGGCCACCAGAATACATGAAGGTAGGGTCCACACACCATCTGGGCCACCAGAATACATGAAGGTAAGGTTCACACACCTTCAAGACCACCAGAATACAGGAAGGTAGGGTCCACACACCTTCAGGGCGACCAGAAGATATGAAGGTAGGGTCCACACACCTTCAGGGCCACCAGAATACATGAAGGTATGGTCCACACACATTCAGGGCCACCGGAATACGAGAAGGAAGAGTCCACACACCATCAGGGCCACCAGAATACATGAAGGTATGGTTCACACACCTTCAAGACCACCAGAATACATGAAGGTAGAGTCCACACACCTTCAAAACCACCAGAATAAATGAAGGTAGGGTCCACATACCGTCAGGGGCACCAAAATACACGAAGGTAGGGTCCACACACCATCAGGGCCACCAGAATACATGAAGGTAGGGTTTACACACCTTCAAGGCCACCAGAATGCATGAAGGTAGGGTCCACACAGCATCAGGGCCACCAGAATACATGAAGGTACGGTTCACACACCTTCAAGGCCACCAGAATACATGAAAGTACGGTCAAACCACAATCAGGGCCACCAGAGTACGTGAAGGTAGGGTTCACACACCTTCAAGGCCACCAGAATACATGAAGGTAGGGTCCGCACACCTTCGGGCCTAATCATACATGAAGGGAGGGTCCATACGCATTCTAGGCACCAGAAGACATAAAGGTAAGGTCCACACACCTTCAGAGCCACCAGAATACAGGAAGGTAGGGTCCACACACCATCAGGGTCACCAGAATACATGAAGGTAGGGTCCACACACCATCACAGCCACCAGAATACATGAAGGTAAGGTTCACACACCTTCAAGACCACCAAAATACATGAAGGTAGGGTCCACACACCTTCAGGGCGACCAGAAGACATGAAAGTAGGGTCCACACACCTTCAGGGCCACCAGAATACGAGAAGGAAGAGTCCACACACCATCAGGGCCACCAGAATACATGAAGGTATGGTTCACACACCTTCAAGGCCACCAGAATACTTGAAGGTAGGGTCCACACACCTTCAAAGCCACCAGAATACATGAAGGTAAGGTCCACACACCATCAGGGCCACCAGAATACATGAAGGTAGGGTTTACACACCTTCAAGGCCACCAGAATACATGAAGGTAGGGTCCACACACCATCAGGGCCACCAGAATACATGATGGTACGGTTCACACACATTCAAGGCCACCAGAATTCATGAAAGTACGGTCAAACCACAATCAGGGCCACCAGAATACATGAAGGTAGGGTTCACACACCTTCAAGGCCTCCAGAATACATGAAGATAGGGTCCACACACCTTCAGGGGCACAAGAAGACATGAAGGTAGGGTCCACACCACTTCGAAGCCACCAGAAAACATGTAGGTAGGGTCCACACACCATCAGGACCAGCAGAATACATGAAGGTAGGGTTTACACACCTTCAAGGCCACCAGAATACATGAAAGTAGGGTCAAACCACAATCAGGGCCACCAGAATACATGAAGGTAGGGTTCACACACCTTCAAGGCCACCAAGAATACATGAAGGTAGGGTCCAACACCTCAGGGCCACCAGAATACATGAAGGTAGGGTCCACCATCAGGGCCACCAGAATACATGAAGGTAGGGTCCACACCAATCAGGGCCACGCAGAATACATGAAGGTAGGGACCAAACACACCTTAAAGGGGCCACCAGAATACATGAAGGTAGGGTCCACACACCATCAGGGCCACCAGAATACATGAAGGTAGGGTCCACACACCATCAGGGCCACCAGAATACATGAAGGTAGGGTCCACACACCATCAGGGCCACAGAATACATGAAACGTAGGGTCCACACACCTTCACGGCCACCAGAATACATGAAGGTAGAGTCCACACACCATCAGGGCCACAGAATACATGAAGGTATGGTTCACGCCACTTCTAGGCCACCAGAATACATGAAGTAGGGCCCAAACCACAATCAGGGCCACAGAATACATGAAGGTAAGGTTCGCACACCTTCAAGGCCACCAGAATACATGAAGGTAGGGTCCACACACCTTCAAAGCCACCAAAAAAACATGGAAGGGTGGGTCCACACACCATCAGGGCCCCCAGAATACTTGAAGGTAGGGTCCACACACCATCAGGGCCACCAGAAAACATGACGGTAGGGTTCACACACATTCAAGGCCTCAAGAATACATGAAAGTAGGGTCCACACACCATCAGGGAAACCAGAATACATGAAGGTAGGGACCAAACACCATCAGGGCGACCAGAATACATGAAGGTAGGGTCCACACACCATCAGGGCCACCAGAATACAGAAGGTAGGGTCCACACACCAACAGGGCCACCAGAATACGTGAAGGTAGGGACCAAACACCTTCAAGGCCACCAGAATACATGAAGGTAGGGTCCACACACCAACAGGGCCACCAGAATACATAAAGGTAGGGTCCACACACCATCAGGGCCACCAGAATACATGAAGGTAGGGTCCACACACCATCATGGCCACCAGAATACATGAAGGTAGGGTCCACACACCATCAGGGCCACCAGAATACATGAAGGTAGAGTCCACACACCATAAGGGCCACCAGAATACATGAAGGTAGGGACCAAACACCATCAGGGCCACCAGAATACATGAAGGAAGGGACCAAACACCTTCAAGGCCACCAGAATGCATGAAGGTAGGGTCCAAACACCATCAGGGCCACCAGAATACATGAAGGTAGGGTCCACACACCAACAGGGCCACCAGAATTCATGAAGGTAGGGACCAAACACCTTGAAGGCCACCAGAATACATGAAGGTAGGGTCCACACACCATCAGGGCCAGCAGAATACATGAAGGTAGGTCCACACACCATCAGGGCCACCAGAATACATGAAGGTAGGGTACACACACTATCAGGACCACCAGAATACATGATGGTAGGGTTCACACACCTTCAAGGCCACCAGAATACATAAAGGTAGAGTTCACACACCTTCAAGGTCACCAGAATACATGAAGGTACGGTCCACACACCATCAGGGCCACCAGAATACATGAAGGTAGGGTGCACACACCATCAGGGCCATCAGAATACATGAAGGTAGAGTCCACACACCATCATGGCCACCAGAGTACATGAAGGTAGGGACCAAACACCATCAGGGCCATCAGAATACATGAAGGTAGGGTTGACACACCATCAGGGCCACCAGAATACATGAGGGGAGGGTCCACACACCATCAGGGCCACCAGAATACATGAAGGTATGGTCCACACACCATCAGGGCCACCAGAATGCATGAAGGTAGAGTCCACACACCATCAGGGCCAGCAGAATACATGAAGGTAGGGACCGAACACCATCAGGGCCACCAGAATACATAAAGGTAGGGTCCACACACCATCAGGGCCACCAGAATACATGAAGGTAGGGACCAAACACCTTCAAGGCCACCAGAATACATGAAGGTAGGGTACACACACCTTCAGGGCCACCAGAATACATGATGGTAGGGTCCACACACCATCAGGGCCACCAGAATACATGAAGGAGTAGGGTTACGAGCAACCTTCAGGGCCACCAAATACATGAAGGTAGGGTCAACACACCATCAGGGCCACCAGAATACATGAAGGTAGGGTTCACACCCCTTCAGGGCCACCAGGAAATACTGAATAGGCACACACCTAGGGCCCAGAATACATGAAGGTAGTTCCCACCTTCAGCCACCAAATAATGAAGGTGGGTCCCACCACAGGGCACCAGAATACATGAGGAGGGCAACACCTTCAGGCCACCAGAATCATTAAGGTAGGTCACACCCATCAGGGCCGAATAAGAAGGTAGGTCACACACCTTCAGGCCAACATAATAAGTCGGCCACCATCGGGCCGATCATACGTAGGTCCACAACTTCAAGAGACGATACAGAAGTAGGGCCACAATCAGGAGAAAAAGTAGGATCACGGGCCACAACTAAGGGTCACAATAGGGCCACAATAGAAGAAGTAAGAGCCAACACCATCAGGGCCACCAGAATACAAAGTAGTTACACACCTCAAGCCACCAGAATAATGAAGGTAGGTCCACCCCAAGGCCACCAGAACATAAGAGAAACCAAATAGGGCAAACCATCAGGGCACCACAATAAGAAAGTTACATAGCACCAAGCTAAGTAGGGCCAAAATCAGGCACGATCATGAAGGACGTTCACACACTTAAGCCCAGATAGGCAACATCAGCCACAGAATGAAGGAGGGTCACACACCTCAGCCACGAAACTAAGTAGTCAACATCGGGCCACCAGCAAACAAAAGGGCCAAACGAATTCCACTAGCCACCACAGAATATGGAGGAACCCTTCAGACCACCAATAAAGGAGGGCCACACACAGGCCAGAATACTGAAGGTAGGTCCACACACCATAGGCCACCAGAATACTAGGTAGGTTACACACTTCAGGCCACCAAATCATGAAGGTAGGGCCAAACTCAGGCACCAAAACATGAAGTAGGGTCACACACCCACCTGACGAACGAAGAATCAGCACACAATAGGGCCACCAACATGGCACAACTAAGCACCAATACTAAGGTAGCCACACACTTAAGCACAACCATAGGAGGACCAATAGGGCACCAATAAGGAAGGCACAACTTAGTCCACCAAATAAGGACAAGAGGGTCACCAATCAGGGCACCAGAAACATGAAGTAGTCACACCATCAGGCACCGAATACATAAGAGGTAACCACCATCAGGCACCAGAATACATGAGGTAGGTTCACACCTTCAGCCACAGAAACATAAGAGGGTCCAACACCTTCGGGCACCAAGACAAAAGGAATCACCACAATCGAGGACAGAAACATATAGGGCCAACTCATAGGCAAGAAAACTAAGGAGGAAACTTCAGGCCACCAATTAAAGAAGCAACAATCGGGCCACAAAAAGAGAGGGAACATAGGCCACAAAGGGAGGACAGATCACCACACCAGATAATAAGGTAGGTCCCACACCACAGGCCACCAGAACATGAGTAGTCACACACACAGGCCCCAGAATACATGAAGTAGGTCAAACACTTCAAGGCCACCAGAATACATGAAGGTAGGGTCCACACCTTCAGGGCCACAGAATAATGAAGGTAGGGTCCACACACCTTCAGGCACCAGAAACATGAGGTAGGGTCCAACACTCGAGCCAAAGAAACATGAGTAGGGTCCACACCAACAATGTGGGTCACCCATCAGGGACCAGAATACATGAAGAGGTACACACTTCAGGCCACCAGAATACATGAAAGTAGGGTCAAACACATCGGCCAAATAGAGGGTCACACCTCAGGCCACAGATAATAAGGTAGGTCACACCATCAGGCACAGATACTGAAGGAGGTCAACACTCGGCCCCAGAATACAGAAGTAGGGTCCACACACGGGCCCAAAGTAGAAGACTCACCACCACAGGTAATACATAATAGGGTCCACCACATCAGGCCAATCCATACATAGGGCCACCATCAGAAGTAGAATCATAAGGTAGGGTCCACACCTCAGGCCCAGAATACATGAAGTTGGTCACCACCATAGGGCAGAATAATGAAAGGGGGGAAACCCAAAGTAGAAGACCAAGACCTTCAGGGCCACCAGAAAAAGAAGTAGGGTCCAAACTTCCCAACCAGAAAAGACTGAAGGTGGTCAACCACCAGGGCCCAAGAATACTTAAGGGTCACACCACATGAGTAGGGTCCCAATAAAGCCAGGTAATAATAGGGCAACAGGCACCAAATACACGAAGGAGGGTCCACACACCAGGAAGGGACCAGAATACCTGAAGGTAGGGTACAGCATTCAAGGCCAAGGGGCCAAGGAGGGTCCACACGACAGAGACACCGAAGACAGGAACTTCAGGCACACACCTTCATCACAAACATGAAAGTAGGGTCACACCAAACAGGGCCACCAGATAGTAAAGGTAGGGTCCACACCTTACACCAAAACATAAGGTAGGGTCCACACACCTTCAGGCCACCAAATACATGAAGAGGGCCACACCTTAGGCCAGAAGCATAATAAGGGATCACACACCAACACCAGAATATGGAGGCCACACCAGGCCCACCAGAATACATGAAGGTAGGTCACACACCATCCAGCCACCAGAATCATGAAGTAAGGTCCACACCCCTCAGGGCCACCAAAATATGAAGGTAGGGTCCAACACCTTCAGGGCACCAGAAACAGAAGTAGGGCCAAACCCACCTCAGGCCCAGAATGAGGCAAGTCCCACCACCATCAACCAAGAATACATAAGTTCACACCCCAAGAACACCAGAATACTGTCGCCCACCCAAAAAGCCACCAAAATAAGAAGAGGTAAACACCATCAGGGCCACCAAATACATAAGGGTCAACCCTTCAGGCACCTCAGGACCATGAAGGTAGGGACGACACTCAGGCCACCAGGACCATGAATGAGGGTCACCACACCATCGGGCCACCAAATACAGAAGTCCTAAAGACCAAGACCAACGGTAGTTCACAACTAGGGCCACACCTTCAAGCCAGATGCATAAGGGTCACCAAACATCAGGGAAGGTCACACACCAGGGCCCAAAGCACATAAAGGCAGTCCAACACATCAGGTCCAGGAACACAACCATCAGGCCCACAGATACATCAGGAGGTTCCCAATTGGGGGACCAAAGCACAGAAACATAGGGCCACACCTCAAGGCACCAGAAACAAAAGAGGGTCCAACCTTCAGGAAACATGAAGGTAGGGACCAAGACCATCAGGGCCACCAGAATACGAAGGTAGAGGTCACACCCACAGGCAAACAATATAGGTAGGTCACAACCTCAGGGCACCAGAATACATGAAGGTAGGGTCACAACCCTTCAAAGGCCACCAGAATACATGAAGGTAGGGTCAACACAAAGGCCACCAGAATACTGAGTAGGGTCACACACCACAGGGCCACCGAATACAAATAGGGTCCACAACATCAGGCCCGGAATACGAAGAGGGGTCCACACCATTCAGGGCCACGAATACGAAGGAGGTCACCAACACATCAAGGCCCAAAAAATTTAAGGGGGCCCAGATCATGAAAGGTCAAACCACAATAGGCCCAGAAACATTAAGGTAGGCCCCTTCAAGGCCCAAAACATAAGGTAGGGCCACCAAATCCAGAAGAGGCACGAACTTAGGCCACAACTTGAAGCAGGCAACAATCAGGGCCACCAAACATGAGTGGGGCCACACCATCAGGCCCAGAATACATGAAGGTGGGGTCCACACACCATCAGGGGTACAGAATTACATGAAGGAGGGTTCACACACTAAGGGCAACCAAATACATGAGGTAGGGTTCAGAACCCAAGGAGGTAGGGCCACACCCAGGCCACAGATTGAAAGGTAGGCCAAACACCATCAGGGCCACCAGAATAAGAAGGTAGGGGTCACACACCTTCAGGGCCACCAGAATAAATGAAGGTAGGGTCCCCACATCAGGCCACCAGAAATGAGGTAGGGTCCACACCTCAGGCCAATATACGGGGGGTTTAAACCACCATAGGCCACCAGATACATGAAGGGTCCCACACCAAGGCCACCGGAATAATAAGTAGGGTACACACCATCAGGGCCACCAGAATACATGAAGGTACGGTCCACACCATCAGGGCCACCAGAATAATGAGTAGGGTCACACACCATCAGGGACACCAGAATACGAAGGTAGAGTCCACACACCTCAGGGCCACCAGAGTAATGAAGGTGGGACCAACACCATCAGGCGCCACAGAATCATAGGTAGGGTCCACACACACAGGGCCACCCAGAATACATAAAGGGAGGGTCACACACCATCAGGGCCACCCAGAATACCAAGGTATGGTCCACACACCTTCAAGGCACCAGAATACATGAAGGAGAGTCCACACACCGTCAGGGCACCAAATACATGAAGGTAGGACCAACACCATCGGGCCACCAAATACATGAAGGTAGGGTCACCACCACAGGCCACCAGAATACATGAAGGTAGGGTCCAACACTCAAGGCAACCAGAATACATGAAGGTAGGTCAACACCTCAGGCCACCAGAATACATGAAGTAGGGTCACACACATCAGGGCCACCAGAAACATGAAGGTAGGGTTCACCACATAGGCCAACCAGAAACATGAAGGTAGGGTTCACACCATCAGGGGCCACCAAAAAAAAAGGGGAGGGTCCAATATTCAGGGCCACAAGAAACATGAGGTCAGGTCCACACACCATCAGGCCACCAGAACACATGAAGGTAGGGTCCACACACCATCAGGGCCACGAATACATGAAGGTAGGGACACACCACACAGCCCAGAATCATAGGTAAGGTTCACACCTTCAAGCCAAACAAATACATAAGGTAGGGTCCACACACCTTCAGGGCGACCAGAAGACTTGAAAGTAGGGCCACACACCTTCAGGGCCACCAGAATACGAGGGAAGAACAATAGGGTCCACACATCAGGCACCAGATCAATTAAGTAGGTACACAACTTCAAGGACCAAACACTTGAAAGGTAGGTACCAAACTTAAAGACCAACCCCGGGGCACAAGATTGAAGGTTAGGTCCACACACCATCAGGGCCACCAGAATACATGAAGGTAGGGTTTACACACCTTCAAGGCCACCAGAATACATGAAGGTAGGGTCCACACACCATCAGGGCCACCAGAATACATGAAGGTACCGTTCACACACCTTCAAGGCCACCAGAATTCATGAAAGTACGGTCACAAACCACAATTCAGGGCCAACCAGGAATACATGAAGGTAGGGTTCACACACCTTCAAGGCCACCAGAATACATGAAGATAGGGTCCACACACCTTCAGGGGCACAAGAAGACATGAAGGTAGGGTCCATACAACTTCGAAGCCACCAGAAAACATGTAGGTAGGGTCCACACACCATCAGGACCAGCAGAATACATGAAGGTAAGGTTTACACACCTTCAGGGCCACCAGAATACATGAAAGTAGGGTCAAACCCCAATCAGGGCCACCAGAATACATGAAGGTAGGGTTCACACACCTTCAAGGCCACAAGAATACATGAAGGTAGGGACCAAAGACCATCAGGGCCACCAGAATACATGAAGGTAGGGTCCACACACCAACTGGGCCACGAGAATACATGAAGGTAGGGACCAAACACCTTCAAGACCACCAGAATACATGAAGGTAGGGTCCACACACAATCAGGGCCACCAGAATATATGAATGTAGGGTCCACACACCATCAGGGCCACCAGAATACATGAAGGTAGGGTCCACACACCATCAGGGCCACCAGAATACATGAACGTAGGGTCCACACACCATCACGGCCACCAGAAGACATGAAGGTAGAGTCCACACACCATCAGGGCCTCCAGAATACATGAAAGTACGGTTCACGCACCTTCTAGGCCACCAGAATACATGAAAGTAGGGTCAAACCACAATCAGGGCCACCAGAATACATGAAGGTAGGGTTCGCACACTTTCAAGGCCACCAGAATACATGAAGGTAGGGTCCACACACCTTCAAAGCCACCAAAAAACATGAAGGTTGGGTCCACACACCATCAGGGCCACCAGAATACTTGAAGGTAGGGTCCACACACCATCAGGGCCACCAGAAAACATTAAGGTAGGGTTCACACACATTCAAGGCCTCCAGAATACATGAGTGTAGGGTCCACACACCATCAGGGAAACCAGAATACATGAAGGTAGGGACCAAACACCATCAGAGCGACCAGAATACATGAAGGTAGGGTCCACACACCATCAGGGCCACCAGAATACATGAAGGTAGGGTCCACACACCAACAGGGCCACCAGAATACATGAAGGTAGGGACCAAACACCTTCAAGGCCACCAGAATACATGAAGGTAGGGTCCACACACCAACAGGGCCACCAGAATACATAAAGGTAGGGTCCAAACACCATCAGGGCCACCAGAACACATGAAGGTAGGGTCCACACACCATCATGGCCACCAGAATACATGAAGGTAGGGTCCACACACCATCAGGGCCACCAGAATACATGAAGGTAGAGTCCACACACCATAAGGGCCACCAGAATACATGAAGGTAGGGACCAAACACCATCAGGGCCACCAGAATACATGAAGGTAGGGTCCACACATCATCAGGGCCACCAGAATTCATGACGGTAGGAACCACACACCAACAGGGCCACCAGAATACATGAAGGAAGGGACCAAACAGCTTCAAGGCCACCAGAATACATGAAGGTAGGGTCCACACACCATCAGGGCCACCAGAACACATGAAGATAGGGTCCACACACTATCAGGGCCACCAGAACACATGAAGGTAGGGTCCACACACCATCAGGGCCACCAGAACATATGAAGGTAGGGTCCACACACCATCAGGGCCACCAGAACATATGAAGGTAGGGTCCACACACCATCAGGGCCACCAGAACACATGAAGGTAGGGTCCACACACCATCAGGGCCACCAGAACACATGAAGGTAGGGTCCACACACCATCAGGGCCACCAGAATACATGAAGGTAAGGTTCACACACCTTCAAGACCACCAGAATACAGGAAGGTAGGGTCCACACACCTTCAGGGCGACCAGAAGACATGAAGGTAGAGTCCACACACCTTCAGGGCCACCAGAATACATGAAGGTAGGGTCCACACACATTCAGGGCCACCAGAATACGAGAAGGAAGAGTCCACACACCATCAGGGCCACCAGAATACAAGAAGGTATGGTTCACACACCTTCAAGGCCACCAGAATACATGAAGGTAGGGACCACACACCTTCAAAGCCACCAGAATACATGAAGGTAGTTTTCACACACCGTCAGGGGCACCAAAATACACGAAGGTAGGGTCCACACACCATCAGGGCCACCAGAATACATGAAGGTAGGGTTTACACACCTTCAAGGCCACCAGAATACATGAAGGTAGGGTCCACACAGCATCAGGGCCACCAGAATACATGAAGGTACGGTTCACACACCTTCAAGGCCACCAGAATACATGAAAGTACGGTGAAACCACAATCAGGGCCTCCAGAGTACATGAAGGTAGGGTTCACACACCTTCAAGGCCACCAGAATACATGAAGGTAGGGTCCACACACCTTCAGGGCCACCACAATACATGAAGGGAGGGTCCATACGCATTCAAGGCCACCAGAAGACATGAAGGTAAGGTCCACACACCTTCAGAACCACCAGAATACAGGAAGGTAGGGTCCACACACCATCAGGGCCACCAGAATACATGAAGGTAGGGTCCACACACCATCAGGGCCACCAGAATACATGAACGTAGGGTCCACACACCATCACGGCCACCAGAATACATGAAGGTAGAGTCCACACACCATCAGGGCCTCCAGAATACATGAAGGTATGGTTCACGCCCCTTCTAGGCCACCAGAATACATGAAAGTAGGGTCAAACCACAATCAGGGCCACCAGAATACATGAAGGTAATGTTCGCACACCTTCAAGGCCACCAGAATACATGAAGGTAGGGTCCACACACCTTCAAAGCCACCAAAAAACATGAAGGTTGGGTCCACACACCATCAGGGCCACCAGAATACTTGAAGGTAGGGTCCACACACCATCAGGGCCACCAGAAAACATGAAGGTAGGGTTCACACACATTCAAGGCCTCCAGAATACATGAAAGTAGGGTCCGCACACCATCAGGGAAACCAGAATACATGAAGGTAGGGACCAAACACCATCAGGGCGACCAGAATACATGAAGGTAGGGTCCACACACCATCAGGGACACCAGAATACATGAAGGTAGGGTCCACACACCAACAGGGCCACCAGAATACATGAAGGTAGGGACCAAACACCTTCAAGGCCACCAGAATACATGAAGGTAGGGTCCACACACCAACAGGGCCACCAGAATACATAAAGGTAGGGTCCACACACCATCAGGGCCACCAGAATACATGAAGGTAGGGTCCACACACCATCAGGGCCACCAGAATACATGAAGGTAGGGTCCACACACCATCAGGGCCACCAGAATACATGAAGGTAGAGTCCACACACCATCAGGGCCACCAGAATACATGAAGGTAGGGACCAAACACCATCAGGGCCACCAGAATACATGAAGGTAGGGTCCACACATTATCAGGGCCACCAGAATTCATGACGGTATTAACCACACTCCAACAGGGCCACCAGAATACATGAAGGAAGGGACCAAACACCTTCAAGGCCACCAGAATGCATGAAGGTAGGGTCCAAACACCATCAGGGCCACAAGAATACATGAAGGTAGGGTCCACACACCAACAGGGCCACCAGAATACATGAAGGTAGGGACCAAACACCTTGAAGGCCACCAGAATACATGAAGGTAGGGTCCACACACCATCAGGGCCACCAGAATGCAGTGAAGGTAGGTCCACACACCATCAGGGCCACCAGAATACATGAAGGTAGGGTACACACACCATCAGGACCACCAGAATACATGACGGTAGGGTTCACACACCTTCAAGGCCACCAGAATACATAAAGGTAGAGTTCACACACCTTCAAGGTCACCAGAATACATGAAGGTACGGTCCACACACCATCAGGGCCACCAGAATACATGAAGGTAGGGTGCACACACCATCAGGGCCATCAGAATACATGAAGGTAGAGTCCACACACCATCAGGGCCACCAGAGTACATGAAGGTAGGGACAAAACACCATCAGGGCCACCAGAATACATGAAGGTAGGGTCCACACACCATTAGGGCCACCAGAATACATGAGGGGAGGGTCCACACACCATCAGGGCCACCAGAATACATGAAGGTATGGTCCACACACCATCAGGGCCACCAGAATACATGAAGGTAGAGTCCACACACCATCAGGGCCAGCAGAATACATGAAGGTAGGGACCAAACACCATCAGGGCCACCAGAATACATAAAGGTAGGGTCCACACACCATCAGGGCCACCAGAATACATGAAGGTAGGGACCAAACACCTTCAAGGCCACCAGAATACATGAAGGTAGGGTACACACACCTTCAGGGCCACCAGAATACATGATGGTAGGGTCCACACACCATTAGGGCCACCAGAATACAGGAAGGTAGGGTTCACACACCTTCAGGGCCACCAGAATTAATGAAGGTAGGGTCCACACACCATCAGGGCCACCAGAATACATGAAGGTAGGGTTCGCACACCTTCAAGGCCACCATAATACATGAAGGTAGGGTCAACACACCATCAGGGCCACCAGAATACATGAAGGTAGGGTTCACACACCTTCAGGGCCACTGGAATACATTAAGTTAGGGTACACACACCATCAGGGCCACCAGAATACATGAAGGTAGGGTCCACACGCCTTCAGGGCCACCAGAATACATGAAGGTAGGGTTCACACACCTTCAAGGCCACCAGAATATATGAAGGTAGGGTCCACACACCATCAGGGCCACCAGAATACATGAAGGTAGGGTCCACACACCATCAGGGCCACCAGAACACATGAAGGTAATGTTCACTCACCATCAGGGCCTCCAGAACACATGAAGGTAGGGTTCACACACCATCAGGGCCACCAGAACACATGAAGGTAGGGTGCACACACCATCAGTGCCACCAGAACACATGAAGGTAGGGTTCACACACCATCAGGGCCACCAGAACACATGAAGGTAGGGTGCACCCCACCATCATGGCCACCAGAACACATGAAGGTAGGGTTCACACACCATCAGGGCCACCAGAACACATGAAGGTAGGTTTCACACCACCACAGGCCACACAGAACACAAAGCAGGTAAGGGTTCATCCCCACCCGATTCGAAAGGGCCACCAGAACACACTGAAGGTAGGGTCCCACTCACCCTCAGGCGCCACCATAAACAACATGAAGTTATGGTTCACCACCATCAGGGGCCATCAGAAACGTGAATAGTGGTTCACACACCATCAGGCCACCAGAACACATGAGGTAGGGTCCACACACCATCAGGGTCCACACACCCAGAACACATGAAGGTAGGGTTTCACACACCATCAGGGCCACGCAAAAAAAAAAAAACAAAAAAAAAAAACACATGCAGGTAGGGTTTCACACACCACAGGGCCCCCAGCAACACATGAATGAGGTCCCACTCACCATCAGGGCCACGAGAACACATGAAGGTAGGGCTCACACACCCATCAGGGCCACCAGAACAATGAATTAAGGTTCACACACCATCAGGGCCACAGAAAACACATGTAGGAAGGGTCCACACACCATCCAGGCCACCATAACTCATGAAGGTATGGTTCACACACCATCAGGGCCACCAGAACACATTGAAGTGTTTGGTTGCACGACCTGTCGTTGCAACCCCTGAATGGGTTACAATGATTATATATTAATATATACCTGGAGTTTACTGGAGAATTCCGGTGGTCAACGCCCCCGCGCCCGTCTAGACCAGCCTCCTGTGGATCAGAGCCTGATCAACTCAGCTGTTACGCTGCTCTGCACGCACACCAACATAACGAGCCACAGCCCGGCTGATCCGGAACTGACTTTCAGGTGCTTGTCCAGTGCCAGCTAGAAGACTGCCAGGGGTCTAGTGGTCATCCCCCTTATGTGTGCTGGAGGCAGTTGAACAGCTCGGCCCCTGACACTTATTGTATGGTACTCCTTAACGTGAGAGCTAGAGACAACCCTGCTTTTCCGATTGGGTGGATGGTGCATCGTCTCCAAGACTCCCCCCCCCCCCCCCCCCCCCCCCCCCACCCCAACCCCCCCCCCCCCGCCCCCCCCCCCCCCCCCCCCCCCCCCCCTCTTTTGCTTTCGTAGTGGGTGATTTTCGTGTGCAAGTTCGGTACTAGTCCCTCTAGGATTTTCCAGGTGTATATAATCATAATCTTCTCCCCTCCTGCGTTCCAGGGAATAAGCATTTAGTAACCTCAAGCGCTTCCCAATAAATGAGGTGGATTTATCTCCGTTATGCGCGCCGTGAAAGTTCTCTGTACCTTTTCTAGGTCGGCAATTTCACCTGCCTTTAAATGTGCTGTTTAGTGGTGGCAGCAATATTCCAGCCTAGAAGCACACAAGTGACACAGAGAGTGTCCATCATGGGGGCTTGGCCTCCAGTTTTTGACAAGGTTCTCATTATCCATCCTTCATTTTTCAAGCAGATGCGATGATACAATGTTATGGTCCCTTGAAGGTGAGATCCTCCGACAGAATCACTCCCAGGTCATTATGACACTGAGGTGTTTCGCTCTATTTATTGGCCAGAATTTGTTTTTTGTACTCTGTGTGAAGATTACAATTTCCTCATGTTAAACCATATCTGAGCTAATTGAACATTCACTTCGTTGAACTTCATTCATTGTTTTCCTGCAGCCCACAGGAAAGATTTGTTGATGTCTGCCTGGACTTTGCAGTGTCCGCAATGGAAGACATGCCTGCCCCCGCCGCCCGCCCCCCCCCCCCTCCCCCCTCCCAGCCCCCATGCAGATTCGGGTGTCATCTGCAAAGGAAGACACGGTGGCTGTGGCTGACATCCTTGTCTATGTCGTATATAAGGAAGAGGAACCAGATGGGAGCGAGTACGCGCCTTGTGAACCGAGCATTTCCCGTAGCTGCCTCGGACTTTACTCTGTTGTACCGACTACTCCCAGTGTTCTGTTAGTGAGGAAATTATAGATCCATCGACCGACTGTTTCCTGTTATTCTCTTTAGCACCGCATTTTGTGCGCTATTAACGACCAAGGTCCACAACTTGTCGAAGGCTTTTGCAAAGTCTGTATATATTACATCTGCATTCTTTTTGTCTTCTAGTGCATTTAGTACCTTGTCGTAGTGGTCCAATAGTTAGAACAGAGAGGAGCGACTGTACCTAAAACCATGTTGCCCTGGGTTGTGTAAACTGATGGTTTCCTAGATGCGTGTGATCTCGCTTCTTTAGGACCCCTTTCAAAGATTTTTATGATATGGGACATGTTAGTGCAATGGTCCTGTAGTTCTTTGCTGTTGCGCATACTGCCCCCTTTGTGAGTGGGGACATCTGTTGTTTTTAGTAAAGTGTGACGACTCCCCCGTGTCCATGACTCCCTCTCCATAGGATGGAAACTGCTCGTGATAGAGGCTTTACTTGCAGTTCTATGAATGAACACAGAGTTCCATGAGTCTGGTCCCTGGGCAGAAGTGCAAATGGGCATAGCATTTTATCGTGCCTTGTGTCGAAGTCATTTTGGCGTCAGATAACATCGGATAGGCTGTTGGTTAAACAAAATTTGTGAGCAATCTCTCATAAAAATATCAGTATTTTGATCTTCGGACACACTCCAGTCTGGTTAGCGGCTTGCTCAAAAACTGAGTCATATTGGGACTTTGAGTAGCTCACTCATTTCTCTTGCTGACATCTGTGTAGGACCCATCTTGTTTACGTAGGGGCCCAATACTGTACGTTTGATCTCGATTCTTGTTTGGCATAGGAGAAGAGAATAGTTTTGGGTATCTTTCGATTCATATATGGTTTTTTTAGTTTCTTTCCCGCGATTCCGACATTCCTAAAGGATTTCTTTTAGCTAAGTTCGATGTGCTTGGCTATTTACTCTTGACGCCAGTGTCTCCCCAACGCATTTCAGTTATATTGACCTTTTTTTCTAGACCGCTTCTGTTATTCTTTTCCGTCGCCTGTAAAGGGATCGCCTGTCTCTTTCTGTCTTTACATCTACTCACTCCTTTTTCTTATAGAATAAGCGCCTTGTGCATACATCGAGTGCCACGGGTTACACATTGTATTCTAGGCATAAGTTGGGGTCTGTGATGTTAGAAAAAGTTCCTTATTGTTTTTCTTCCCAGCTTATATCGGTTCAGGACTTGGTTTACTTGTCACACTTTATCGTTTTCATTGTTATTGAAGTTGAATTTCTGGTGCTGCTCCCTCGTGACAAATCTCATCTATGTCGGTCTACGTGGCTCCGCCGCATAACATGAACTAGAACCTCAATCTTATGTTGTGATCTGAGTATATTGTTTTTGATAGGTGGAATATTTCTTATCAGAACATCATTGTTAGTGAAGAAGGAGACTAGTGTAATCTCCAGTCTAGTAGCCTCATTATTTGCTGGTTTCAATAGATTGTGTGCAGAGATTTAAAAGCTCTGCGTGAGTGGAGTTTTCATCAGAGCTGCCTTCCTGGTGTTATTACTGCAACAATATTATTATGCTATATTCCTCCAATTTAGGTGCCTTAAGTGAAATCCCCCCAGGACAAGATGTTGGTGCAGGGCTGGAAGTTTGTCAGACAGTGGTCCAATTTTTAACAGCTGTTCCTAGGGGGTAAATCATGCTGCGGCACAGTTGCGCATCCGAGGCTTGTAGACTATCACAATGACTAGGTTTTGCGTTTCTCGACCTTTACTGCTAAAACACTTCCACCAACTCATTTGAGGCATTTAGTCCGTTCTCAGTGCCAAACAAATTGACGTCTGCAATGACAGGCCAAGACCCCCATCCCCTTTGCCTGTTCACTCTGTCTCACATCTGTATAGGTTTGTAACCTGGGCTTCCATATTTCGTTGTCCAAGTGATCCTTTATTTGGTCTCAGTGAAAAGCCGCGAACATAGCCTTTTCGCCTTCTGGCCAACAGCAGTCCACGATGAAAGTATATTGTTGTTTCTTGCTGGCTTAGACCCTGTAAATTTGCACAAGAAGAATGTTAACGGACTGGAGGTATTGTTGGTACTGGTGGGGATTTATTTCCGGCATTAGTATCTGTATCTGTTGGTATTGGAGTGGAGGCCAACGACTGTGGTTCCACTCCAGGAATGACCTGGATTTGGTGGTACGATTTCTGCATTTCCTGCCAGTTTTCCATTTTCCCTTCCTGGCACTAAAAAACCTCTCCCTCTAGATGGCTGTGGCGCTACCCAAGTTTTCCCATAGGCCTGGATGTTTTTGTATCACTTTGTCCCCTTTAGATGGTATGCCTGCAATTTTAAGTTATAGCCACAGTCTTCCGTACTGAAGAGGTACACAGTCAGGTTAAAAAGCCAAACAGGAGGGAGTTTGCGTTTCCTGGTTAGTCATATGGTCATGGCATTTTTCCTAGGGTGGTCATAGTAGTCACGTCCCAACTGAATTTCCAATTTCCCATGCAGCATATACCGATGCATAGTATGTGCACAGGCTCGTTTCCGTTCCTTGGGTATACTGTGACAGTAGTATTCCCTTGTGAGCATGTATCCCTGTCTTAACTTCTATCCTCCCAAGCACCAACAATGGAGCTCACCCACCATTTGTTAATTGAGTAATATACCCTCACAATTGACTAGTGGAGTCCTCTGTTTGCTATTTCCTGCGGTATTTCTAGTATTTGCAATATATGGTTTTACTCTCTTTATCTTCACACACACACACTTGTTTCCCTAAACCTATTAGCGCCTGACCCCCTATGGGTCATTTTAAATGTATTCCTTCCTGCGTATAATTCCCGACAACCTGGACAAAATCTCCATCTTCACCATTATACTGTCTCACCCAGGCAGCACTCCAAGCTTCCCCATTACTGTCTCCCAGGACCAGCATCCCACTTCCACCATTACTGGTCTCCCAGTACAATCACCTCCAGCATCAACCATTCTGTCTCCCTGGAGCAGCACCTCCAGCTTCCCCATTACTGTCTCCCGGGACCAGCACTATCAGCCCTCCCCATTTACTGCACTACCAGGACGATCATCTCCAGCCTATTACAGTTTCTGACTACATGGCGCAGTATCAAGGGCAAAGTACCATGCCAGCCCGAACCTTTTTTTATGTTCCATCTGTTGTAGGAAGCTCCAGGTTTCTTCTATGAAGCAGCTTTTGATGTTACCTCTTTTAATACCCTTGTGATTTTTAGCACCACAGATTTATCTCATTTGTGGCATACCCAAAAAACACTTCCCTGTTTTACATACCAGCTTGTAGCTAGTTCTTGATATCTGCACAGGGGCGTGACACCACTTTCCAACAGAAAATGACAATTTATGCATGGGAAGCCCGTTTGTTTGACTGACCACAGACTACACACAGCTTCATAATGGATGTTGAATGGGTTGATTAAACTCAATTCTACCTACAACCTCTTGATATTTCTATTAATAACACGCAGAGTGCACAGCGAAACCGTTATAAACCAGTCCAGGGTTCGACCAGTCAAGGGTTCGAACCAGTCAAGGGTATCGGACCAGTCTATCTGATCTGTCGTGGTCCTTATCTTAAACCATACTGGGTCGTGATTTGAGCGTAACACATGAAGGATCTACTGGAAATTATCTACCTAGTAAAAAATAGTGAATTGATTGACATCCAAAAGTATAACTTGCGTGTATGAAGAGCCGGTGACTGCTGGGCACTCCTACAATGCACGAACGGTCGCGAGCCTCCACCCTTGTTTATCAATTGCGTATCTAGCGTCTCTATTTTTTTTTTTTTTTTTTTCCGTCTCCAACCACAATTAAAATGCATATAATCACTAATAGTTGACCTAGGTGCAAATTTTGGATGGAAGGCGCTTTTTCTTGTAGTAATAATGCCTTCTCGTTGTGTATATGCGACCGCTGTTAACTACAGGTTATATGAAAATTTCACAGTAACGTCTGGTATTCAAGAAAAAGAACTAATGAAAGTCACTCCACTCCACTAAGTACCATTATAATCACTGGTTAGTTGCTACTACAACCCTGTATTCTGCATTCACTGGTAAAATCACTAGATTATATGCTAGTACACGAGCAGGCCAGGAAGATTATTAAAAACAGCTGCCCTGTGGTAAGTTTCTGGCGACTTCTGGCACCTGCCTCTATAGGCTTATCACTTCATTTACAAATTCACCTGTTTTCAAATGACACTTTAGCCTTTATCATCTATATACTAGGGAGCCACTGTAGTATACACTATACACTATGTATACTCAATGCTTTCAGGGAGACTTTCTTTCCTCTGACACAAAGTTCAATTATTATTATTTTTCCACACGGGACAGGCCTATGATTCCCCTCTGGCAGTAAACTCTGTTAGGTAGTGCACACAATTCTCCTTTTTTTACTCAGTATATAATGTTTTCCGCCCAAGATTGGTTCCAGGCGCTAGAGGGTATATGTAAAGAACCACTTGTGATTGATAATACCACTGATGATAATTATGCCATTGAAGCTTGTAGAGAGAAACCTATTTTATTTCCTCTCAGCGCAATTACTAGAGCTATGTCAAAGATTCAACAACCTTCCTTGTCTCCTGTTGAGTTAGTGGATGATAATGATTTGGGGTTGAATATGTTGTTTAGTGATGCTCTGTGCCCAGGATCATTAACACTGACTCCCCCCGGTCAACAACCTAGTCAGGACACAACTGACGTTAAATTTCTAACTCATGATGATTTAATCAAGGATCAGTTTATTGATCAGTCACTGGAAAGACTGAGAGATATAGCATTACTGAAGTGAAAGCAAGGATCTCGATAATTGTTTACTATTATAGTAACGGTGAAACTGATGGAGAAAAATACATGTAAGTTGTCAGCTGATAAGTGTTTCCACCACAGTCAAGCACTAGTTGTGTTACCAGTTACATTTCGTAAACAAGCCATTGATTTTGCTCCAATAGTCCCATAGGAGGACATTTGGGTGTAAAGAAGACACTCGGAAAAATGGCAAACATTTCACTTGGCCAAAGATGAAGGAAACAGTAGCTGAATCAGTGCGACGTTGTCACGTGGTCAAGTGACAGGCAAGCCAGCACACACACCTCCCCCTGCACCTCTCACTGAGTTAAATAGTAACAAATTTTCAGTTCATCTGGACTAGTGATTGTTCAGAATTTGTTTCAAAGGTTGAAGCATCTGCTTTCCTCTGCTCCAGTGTTGATCCTAATTTCAATCTTCCATCTTTTTACATATAGATGCAAAGTTGTTATGCAGTGGGCGCTGTGCTGCTCCAACAGTCAACATCCACTGACATTCTCCATCCTATATGTTACTATTCATCTAACTTAAACGACACCAAAAAATTATGCCACTATTGAGAAAGAGGCTCTAGCTCTTGTGGTGTCTTGGAACTTTTGACGTGTATTTGGGCACTTCTCCATTTAAAATTAACGTTTTCTGACCAAAATCCACTCACCTACATAAACACTATGAAAAGTAAAAATGCTAGGATCATGAGGTGGGCCCTCAGAATCCAACCTTATTCTATTAGTATAAAACACATAAGTGGTCATTGGTAATTGCTGACGCTCTGTCTCGTCCTTAATAATTATCAATTACATTAAATTAACGTAATTTTATGCCCAAATACCTTTTGTTACTTGCTATGTCAAATTCAGTAAAGTAACTTAATCCCTCCAGCCCATATTAACTATATATACTCATGTCATGTCTAATTATTATATTTATATATTCACAGTATTGTTGTGTGAGGAGGAGACAAGCTGAGTGTTGAGTGAGTAGTGTCGTGTGGGCGAGGTACTGTGTGACGCAACACTGTCCTGCCGCAGACCCCCCCCTTCACTAAACTCCTTAAGCTGTTTCATACCCCAGATTCATACTGCCTCGCATTCCACAACCACTACTTAAGAGTGGAATGCAGTCTCCTCTACTATGATCGAGCCTCAACGTGCCCTCCTTGTCAGCGCTATCTTGTCTCTACACTGATGTACATAACCACGAGTATGAAGAGATACGATACTGTGTACTGCCCTAGTACTAGGGGCATATCCTAGTGACGGACGCTGTGAAATTGTAGAGGTGCTTGGCACAAGAGAGACTCGTTAATATTTATATTGATAATTGTATTGACATGAGTAATCAGAAATAATGTGAAAGACATTAATGCAACTCCTAGTGCGACCCTCTGTCGTGTTGGGGGGGGGGGGGTGTTGCAACCCCTGAATGGGTTACAATGATTATTATGTATATATAATGTATTACCTTCTCATTTAATTTTATATTGCTTATATTTGCGATAATAGCTAAATCGTAAATATATTGCTTTATATTCTTATTTGACTTATGTTGTTAGGATGTATATAAAATGTGCTCAGTTAGTCTTGATTGTCAAACTACTGTAATTATCGCTTGTCGCTTGTTATACTGCCGGCTTCTGAGCTGTGCTGCCCACGGAGCTATCACGTGATCGAGGGGGGGGTGTCCTCACCTCTCGTGAAGTTTTCAGTCTGCTGGAGACTCGCTTGCTGGTTGGGCAGATTGTCTGTCTCATTTTTCTTTTTAGTTCTGTAGAACTTTGTTCACAGAACATTGTATAGCTTAGGATTTTCGACGTTGTATGAGGTTGTGTGTCAATTGACACTTGAACTCTCAGGTCCCGAGCTATAGCTTCTGACCTAATTTTGTACTGGTTCCTGGTATTGTCACAGTCCCAGTTTTTTCCTGTGCTGAATATAGATTCAGTATTATGGGAGTTTGTAACTTTTGTGGAGGATCTGCTGATGGTCCCTACTTAGTGTCGTTATATTATTTCCAGTTCCTGATTCTGTGTCGCAGTCGCTTTATATTGCATTGCTATTGGGCTTTTGCATTCTTTGTTGCCCCAAGCAGACTGTTCGGGTTGCCAGTCGGTCAAGAGTTAGTTTATTGAGGACTTTGTCAGTCACTTTTTTAAGTCTTATTCGAGTCTTGAGACTAGCTAACTACTTAAGAGCACTTGCACGCATACACACAAATGTACATATTTGTAATATCTTATTAAATGTTAATGTACCTGACGGTACTTAAGAATTATTTAAATTGATAGTGGCTTTCAGCACAATAATTTTGAACTCGAGAGATTGATTTTATTTTGATTGCTGTGATTTAATTTACTTTGAAAATATACCTTAACAACTTAAGACTTAATAAATTTATTAAATTTTTTTTTCTCTAGTTAGTAGCCTCCAGTTGAAACCTAAGCACTATTAAAACCTACGAATTTTAAGGGAAAATTTGGACAAGGAACTAACTACTTGTTCGAAACGCAGTAAAAGGCTGGATGCTAAAAGGGCAGTCCTTTCTAATTTCCTGGAGATCTCTAAACTTTTAGAATCGCGTTTTTTGAACACCACACCCAGGGCCCCCAGAACACATAAGGGTAGAGTTCACACCCCATCAGGGCCCCAGAACACATGAAGGTAGGGTCCCAACCATCGGGGCCCCAGAACACGAAGGTAGGGTTCAACCCATCACCCCCAAAACACATAAAGGTGGGGTTTGCACACCATCAGGGCCCCAGAACACATAAGGTAGGGTCCCCCACCATCGGGGCCACCAAAACATGAAGGGGGGTTCACCACCATCGGGGTCCCCAAAAACACTGAAGGACGGTTCACACCCCATAGGGCCACCAAACAATAAGGTGGGGTTTCACACACCATCGGGCCCCCAGAACACATAAAGGTAGGGTTCACAACCATGGGCCCCAGAACACATGAAGGTAAGGTTCACACACCATCAGGGCCCCAGAAACTAAAGGGGGGTTTCACAACCATCAGGCCACCAAACACATAAAGGGTGGGGGTCCACACCATCAGGGCCACCAGAACACAAAAGGTGGGGTTAAAACCCCAAAAGGCACAAAAACTGAAGGTGGGGTTCACACACCATCAGGGCCACCGAACACATGAAGGTAGGGGTTCACACCCCATCGGGGCCACCAAAAAGTGAATAGGGTTTCACACCATCGGGGCCACCGAACACATGAAGGGGGGGTTCACACACCATCAGGGCCACCAGAACCATAAGGGGGTTTTCACACACCTCAGGGCCACCAGAACACATAAAGGGGGGCCACACACCACAGGGCCCACCAGAACACATGAAGGTAGGGTCCACACCATCAGGTCCACCAAAACACAGAAGGTAGGGTTCACACACCTCAGTGCCCCAAACACTAAGGGAGGGTCCACACCCCACAGGGCCCCAGAACACTGAAGGTAGGGTCCCACCCCACAGGGGCCCCAGAACACATAAAGGGGTAGGGCCACAAACCATCGGGGCCCCAAAAAACCATGAAGGTGGGGCCCACACACCATCAGGGCCACCAAACACAAAAGGTAGGTCCCACACCTCGGGGCCCCCAAAACACATAAGGGGGCCCACACACCTCGGGGCCCCCCCAACACATGAAGGTAGGGTCCACACACCATCAGGGAAGTAAGTAAGTAAGAAATTTTTTCGGGTATACACAAACGTTACATGGGAATTATCATAATAGCAGCATATGTGTAGAGAACCTGGGAAAACCCCAAAAAAAGTCAACAGAGTATTTAAATTTCCATTGGGGCCCTTTTAACCTTTATTTTATAATATAAAGGTTTAGATATTTTCTTTTTTCTAAAAGAAAAACATCTATTATCATACAAAAAAAAAACTATCTACTACAGGGGGCATTAAGACTATCTACAATACGAAGGTCAGATAAGATAAGATAAGATAAGATAAGATTTTGTTCGGTTTTTTAACCCCGGAGGGTTAGCCCCCAGGATAACCCAAGAAAGTCAGTGCGCACGAGGACTGTCTAACTTTTTTCCTTTGGGGCCTTAATCTTGTCCCCCAGGATGCGACCCACACCAGTCGACAACACCCGGTCCCTATTTGCTGCTAGGGAACGGAAAACGGTGTAAGAAACGGTCGAATTTTTCCCCCACCCGCCGGGAATCGAACCCGGACTTAAGACTACTACTACCCGGGGGTCATTACGACTATCTACAATACAGGGTCATTAAGGGATAAGGTAAAATTTACACGTATTTTAGCTAAAAAAAATAAAAAAATTTTCCCCCTCCCTTTCTGTTGCTTATTCATCAACACTTTTTGGCATTTTTCTTAACTGGTTCAAGCTATGACGGCCTTTTGACTTTTGGTAGTCGTTCCTTCCCTTTTATTGCTGTACAAAAAAATTTGTTTAAAACCGGCCACTATTTGGGCTAAAAATTTGTGCTTTCCCCCCTATCTATATTCCTTGGTTCCCCAACCTTGACAAAATGAAAAAGAATTCTGGACACTGTCGTGACCAATTTTAAAACATGATTTTAGTTTTCATTGTTTTACCTGCTTCAACATTCAGCAATCCAACGGGTTTTTTTTTTTTTAATTTCCCATCCTGGCCTACTTTTCTCTTGGCCCCCCCAGGATAAATCTTAGATTTTGTTCGGGGGTGATTTGCAGTCTATCTTTCAGTTTTTTTGTCAAGGCAGAGTACCAAGAAGAGAAGCGACCCATATGGCTTGCATAGGGCTAGACATGGGTCCTGCAGCCTCATAGGTAACACTGTGCTTGTCTATACAGGAAACTTCAGCCTGGCTTTCGCTTTTTTTACTACACTGTACCTATCTTTTTTCCCCTGACATGCTGGGTAAAAGGGATTCCCCAGATATTTAACTGATAAAACCAAAAGTGTGGACTCCCCATTACATGACTTTAAAAAATTATTTCCCCTTCTCAGTTTTGTTTCGTTCCAAAGAAAATGGCTTCAGTTTTCCCTAGGTGTAATGATAGTTTGTTGTCTACTAACCATTTGGCAGGACCCCAGTTCAGTGTTAAAAAAAAGCAATATCTTGGGTCTTTACCTTACTAAAAAGGCACGTCATCTGCATACAGTGGGAGTTTGCACTTACAAAATAGGCATATAAATTGAAAACAAAAAATATAAGGGACCCAGAATACCCCCTTGGGGGAACTCCACATGTTATGGGCGGGGGTTTGATTCCGTTTTGTTGATTTGACATTTGCCCTGTTGCTAAGGTAGGACTTAAACCTTCAGAACCATACCCATGGGTTGAATTTTTACATAAATATTTGGTTTTACGTATCGAAGGCCTTTTGGGAGGTCTAAAGGGTTTCCATACCTATAGGTTCCCTTTTGACATTTTTGTTCTCAGGAATCCATCAATTAAAAAGGGAGGTATCGTTTGGGAGGATCTTTAAAGCCCGATTGATTGTATGGGAAAACTGTTGTCATTTAAAGGGACTTAAAACTTGAGAAACACCGCCCCCCTCCAGAATTTTAGATATTATACTGATTACTAAAAAGGTTTTGTTGCTTCTCAAAATATTTTTTTTGAAGATGGAGAATCTGGCCCCCTTTAACCCCCCCGGGACGGATTAGTGGGGATTGATAGATTTATTAGTGAGAATAGGGATTTACAGTTCAAAAACACAACTTTTAGGGAAATTTAACCGGGATGTTATCGGGCCTGTCTCTTAGTTTTGGGTTTTTTAAACCCGCTTAGTTTTTTTTGAAAAATCATGAGATACACTTACTGGTGACAATGTTTTGGTACCCTTTTGGTATAGTATGTTTGAAACTTCAGAGTCTGTGTTAAAGGGATTTGAGAGCTGGTAGTTTACTTACTAGTTTTGAGCAAAAGATGTGGATAGGAAATTAAAACAATTTGCCACCTTAGATGTTTCGTGGCTACCTCATTATCGATAGTGAGTCTATGTTTAAACCCACAGCTTATGGTATACCCCAGTTTTAGTTGTTGCCAGAGCTTTCTGGGGGTTTTGCTAATATTCTTCAATTTTTTTAGCAATATGCTTTTTCCCTTTTCTCCTTTTATAAGTCTCCCCATTGTTCCTCACCCTTTGGAATTCATTTTGTCTGCAATATCCTTCTGTTTTCTTTAAAAACTTTTTAGCAAGGGTCCTGAATTTCAATTATCAAAAATCTCAGAGCATCCCGGGTTCAGTTCTTTGTTTAAACCTAACCTCTTTAACGGTGCAATATTATTAAAATGGATGAACATTGTTTTTAATTTTTCCAGGGATCGTTTTCGTCCCTGCAACTTTTTACTCGTCCATCACAATTGTTTTGCCTATTTACCAGTTTTTCTTTTCTGTATTTTTTAGGGTTGACCTCATTTTTAGTCCTGTGTAGGGCCCATCCTTCCCCAGTGATTTCCTGGGCAGTAAATGAGAAATGATCACTAAGACCTGTGGTAATGACGCCCCGATTGACTTTTTTCCACGCGGTTGCAAATATGTGGTCAAATTAGGGGGGCTGAGAACCCTGGACCGGGGGGTTTTTTAATTAGTTGGGTGTACTATTTAATCTAGAATTTTCTTATACCTTTTTCATAGCTCGTTATTTTGTTGTGAAAACAGAATTGAAGTCGCCCATATTATTGTTTCGCAATTGCTTTCAAATCCGACAAGACTTGGAAAGTCTTTTAAAACTGGTCCTGGGTAGGAGGGCGGGAACTAGTTTTCCCACAAGATAGGTTTGGTCTTGGGAAGCAGCACTTCAAAACCCTAGAATCTCCTTTTTTGTTATTTAAATCAGGGTTTTGGGTTGTAAGCTAAGTCATTTCTAATGTGGCACATACTCCACGCCCTTTTTGTTCCCATTAACGTTTTTATTTGTAACCCCTTTTATTTTGACCTCGTGTCATCACCCCCATCATCCAACCAAAATCAGAGATGGTTATAACTGCCCCCCTAATTTTTTTAGCTAGAATCCTAATCTCTGCCAATTTTGGAAGAAGGATCTTCATTTAATAATAAAAGGGGGCCTGTTTTCATAAAACAATCTAAACATCATATATGCAATGGGTCTTTGTATTAAAATTAGGTAAAAAAATGTCTCACTGCTAAGGGTAAAATGCCAAAGTGCATTTTTTCACACAAAAAATTCTGGGACCCCATTCTTAATTGTACATACATCCATCATGACCCACCCCCTTTCACATTTTACTAAGGGCCTTTTTTGTTTTTTCATGCGTACTTTAGTACAGTGTTGACCGTTGGTGTTTTGAATAAAATGGCGTATTGTCTCACATTGGGCCCATGAGCATTACATAGGATTAAATTATCACCCAGCTACAATCGTCATTATCGCCCCCCTTTTATCTGTTGTTTTGCCTCTGCACAAAAGTTTTAGCCTGGATTAATTTGGGTATACCAATTAAAAGGCTCAAAAAAGCTGTGTGCCATTGTTTTTTTTTTGGGGATGGGTGTTTCCCAAATTCGGCGATAGTGAGGGTTTTCTTTTCTGGTAGGTGGCAAAATGTTGGGGTTTTACTGTCCCGGGCACTGTTATCCATTCACCTTTTCCAAAACCCCCATGACTGATTTCTTTCTTCATGGGGAAATTAAAAAAAATATAAATAAAATATGGCAGCCTGTACCCCTCTAATGCCTGCCATTTTCACTCTTCGTTCTTTTACTCGTACACAATAATATTTATTTTTCTTTTCCATCCCCAGTACAAATCTTAAACTGCTTTAATTTCCTGAATTACTACACATTATTATTACACTGAATTACAGAACACATGAAGGTAGGGTTCACACACCATCAGGGCCACCAGAACACATGAAGGTAGGGTTCACACACCATCAGGGCCACCCGAACCTGAAGGTAGGGTTCCACCCATCGGGGCCCCCAGAACAAATGAAAGGAGGGGTTACCCCACCCTCAGGGCCACCAGAACACTAAAGGGAGGGGTTTAACACCATCAGGGCCCCCAAAACACGAAGGTAGGGTTCACCACCATCAGGGCCACCAGAACACATGAAGGTAGGGTTCACACACCATCAGGGCCACCAGAACACATGAAGGTAGGGTTCACACACCATCAGGGCCACCAGAACACATGAAGGTAGGGTTTGCACACCATCAGGGCCACCAGAACACATGAAGGTAGGGTCCACACACCATCAGGGCCACCAGAACACATGAAGGTAGGGTTCACACACCATCAGGGCCACCAGAACACATGAAGGTAGGGTTTACACACCATCAGGGCCACCAGAACACATGAAGGTACGGTTCACACTCCATCAGGGCCACCAGAACACATGAAGGTAGGGTCCACACACCATCAGGGCCACCAGAACACATGAAGGTAGGGTTCACACACCATCAGGGCCACCAGAACACATGAAGGTAGGGTTCACACACCACCAGGGCCACCAGAACACATGAAGGTAGGGTTCACACACCATCAGGGCCACCAGAACACATGCAGGTAGGGTTCACACACCATCAGGGCCACCAGAACACATGAAGGTAGGGTTCACACACCATCAGGGCCACCAGAACACATGAAGGTAGGGTTCACACACCATCAGGGCCACCAGAACACATGAAGGTAGGGTTCACACACCATCAGGGCCACCAGAACACATGAAGGTAGGGTCCACACACCATCAGGTCCTCCAGAACACATGAAGGTAGGGTCCACACACCATCAGGGTCACCAGAACACATGAAGGTAGGGTTCACACACCATCAGGGCCACCAGAACACATGAAGGAAGTGGCCCGGTGGCCTGGTGGCTAAAGCTCCCGCTTCACACACGGAGGGCCCGGGTTCGATTCCCGGCGGGTGGAAACATTTCGACACGTTTCCTTACACCTGTTGTCCTGTTCACATAGCAGCAAATAGGTACCTGGGTGTTAGTCGACTGGTGTGGGTCGCATCCTGGGGGACAAGATTAAGGACCCCAATGGAAATAAGTTAGACAGTCCTCGATGACGCACTGACTTTCTTGGGTTATCCTGGGTGGCTAACCCTCCGGGGTTAAAAATCCGAACGAATCTTATCTTATCTTATCTTCACACACCATCGGGGGCCCCAAAAACACAGAAGGGGGGGTTTTCAACCCCGGGGCACCAAAACCTTGAAAGGGGGTTTTAAAACATGGGCCCCCGCCTTTTAAATTTTTTCACAAAAACCCCCAAAGGAAACTGGGTTGTCCACCCCGGCCCCCCGACCTGGGGGAACAATTAAAAAACCCAATGAAATAGGGACCACCTGGGCCCCCAAACTTGGGTTACCAATGGCCCCGGGGGGGTTTTAAAATCGCCCCCAAAACACTAATTTCCACCCCATGGGGCCACCAAAACAGGAAAAAAGGGCCCCCTTGGGGCCCCCGAAACAAGGTGGGGGGTTCAACCCCGGGGACAAAAACATAAGTTTACACACCTGGCCTTTCCAAAACAGAAAAGGTAAAGGGGTACTAGTTGGGGGGACCCAAAAAATTAAGGGCCCCGAGGGAACCCAACCCTTTCCGGAATTTCCCTTTTCCCCCCGTGTCCAGCCCTTTACAAATCCTTTTTTCACTTACCCTTAACATTGGGGCCCCAGTAATAAGTGGGTTCACATCCGGGCCCCGTTAAACCTGGGTTAAAACCAAAACATCCCCCATCAAAAATGCACAAAAATAAAGGTGTTCACACACAGGGGAAAACTTAAGCACTTACCCAGCCAGTCTAAATCCACCCCGGCCATCCCCTAAGGCAACAAAAATTTTTTTAATCTAATCAAACCATCCCCGGTAATCCAGCACAGTGCTACATCACAGTACATTTCTTTTTTCCCAATGCTACATAAAGTCACAGTGTACTACATCACAGTGCTAAACGTCAATGCTACATACAGTCACAGGCACATCACATCACAGTGCTACATCAAAAGTACTTTTACAGTGCTACATCACGTGCTAATCTCACAGGTTCACACAGTACATGCTACATCCAGTCCAGTGTAACACGTCCAGTGCTAATAAAGTCACTGCTACTCACATCACAGTGCTTTCCCACTTACAGTGCTACCCGCAGTGACCCCAAGTCCAGTGCTACATCCTCATTTACCATCTACATCCAGTCCCAGTCTAACACTGTCACCACCCCAAGGTAATCACAGTCACAGTGTACACACTGTCAGTCTAATAAAGTACAAACAGTGAAATTTTCAACCCAAGTGCTACATCATTCACAGTCTACATCCGTACATGCTACAAAAATTACAGGCACTCACAGTCCATGTAAAATCCCCAGTTTTCACAGTGTGCTACATCCAGTCACAGTGCTAATCATTCCCCAGTACTTTTTCCAGGCTACTCAAGACTGAAAATTACAGTCCCCTCACATTCTGTACATGCTACTCACAGTTTTAATCTTCCCGTGCTACTCAAGTACATCTTTTTCCAGCACATTGCTCATAAAGTCACGTCTTTCACAGTCCACACTCCCCGGCAAATCAAAAAGTTACAGTCTACTCACTTTTTAACAGTGCCTCACACCCCGTTACATCACTCACAGTGCTAATCCCCAAACAGTGCTACTCACGTACGTAATACAGTGTTACATCACGTAGTATTACAGTGTACACAGGGGTTTTAAATTACATGCTAATCACAGTACGTGTATTTTCATTATCACAGTGCTACTCCGTACAGTGCTACTTCACAGTACAGTGCTACTCACAGTCACGTGCTAAACGTCACATGCACAACCAGCACAGTGCTACATCACGTACGTGCTAATCCTTTACAGTTACATCACTCACAGTGTACCTCACTGTCACAGTGTACACCCCAAGTCACAGTCTAAACATACTGTACTTCTACATCAAGTAGTTTACAGTTTTTTTCATCAAGTTACATCAGTCCGTCTACATCACGTCAAAGGCTACATCACAGCACATTACTCCCCCGTCACAGTGTACATAAATCACGTGCTTCACCACAGTGCCACATTGGAAATCACAGTCACGTGCTAATCCAGCCGTGCTACTCCAGCAACTACACAGTACAGGTCCCATCAAGAACAGTTTCATCACAGTGCCATCCAGTCACATCTACATCAAAAATTTACAGTGTAATCACAGTCACAGGCTCATACTCCAGTGCACACACAGTCACAGGGCTAATCACGTACGTGTAATCACTTTACAGTCTACACCCCACTTACTTCACGTCCAGTCTACATACACACAGTCTCTCACTTCACAGTGCTCATCACAGTTTTAAGTGTAATCACTTACAGTGTTTACATCACAGAAAGTTATAACACAGTGCTACTCACACCAGTGAATAAAAACAAAGTTACATCACAGACATGCCACACGTACAGTGCTACACACACAGTGCTAATACAGAACAGGCTACATCACTGTACTGTACATCATCACATGTACATCACAGTCACGGTATTTTACAGAACGGGTCATCACAGTCCCGTGTACATCACGTCACAGTTACTTCATTCCAGGCTAAAATCACGTCCAGTGCACATCACTTTCACAGTGTAACCAGTACATGCTACATCACAGTCCAGTGAAAACCACGGACAGGAAATCAAGTCCAGTGCTCTCACAGAACGTGCTTAAAGTACGTGCTAATCATCCAGTGCTACATACAGTCACAGTGCAACATCACAGTCCGTTACTCCAGTCCATGCTCATCACAGTACGGGTTAAATCCGTACAGTGCCTTTTCCAGTACTCTAATACAGAAAAAGTGTACATCCAGTAAGTGCTCATTACAGTACCTACCCCAACCAGTGTCATCACTCACAGTGTACATTACAGTCACAGTGCAATACACAACGGCACATCACAGCACGGTACATCACAGTCATAGTGCTACTCCATCACAGTGTACATCACGTCCATTTGCTGATCCAGCACTGCTACCCAGTCACTGGCTTTATACGTCACATGTACATCCCAGCAGGCTACATCACGTAAGTGCTGCATCCCAGTCCATGTAATCCAATACGTGAACATCACAGTCACAGTGCTAATCTTGTCACAGTGTATTACGATACATTAAATAAATACAGTGCTACATCAAAGTCACAGGTACATCACAGATAAGTCCATCCCAGTCCCCAGTGCTACATCTAGATACATCTACATCACAGTACAGTGCAACCCCCACATGCTGCATCACAGCACTGGTACATCACAGTACAGTGCAATCACACCTTTTTTTCCATCACGAACGGCACATCACAGAACATCTACACCCCATCACGTCTAATAACAGACACATGTACATCACTCACGTGCTACACTATCAAGGAATCACAGACACAGTGCTAACATTGGTCACGTGCCATATCGTGGTCCAAAACTACTCACAAACACATCTATATCACTTCACATTCCAGTCATGTACTACTCACACCGGGCTACATACGATAAAACAAAAAAAAGGAACATGCATCGGGCCTTTGGCCTTTCGAATTTAGGCAGTTCTTTTAAAAGGAGATTGCATCTGACTAGTAGCACAAATGGCAGGTAAAAAACCACACCCACCATAATTTTTCTACCATTTTTAAAAACTACACAATGTCTTACTTCTTACGGGTGTACATTGGGGTTTGTTTTATTGTCCACACTCTATTTCCAAAATTTTTGCTTTCCTATTTTTTTCCCATATCCATTGCTGCAAGTCCGTTAGGAGATTTTTTAGCACGCTATTTTCTTCCCCCTTTTTTTCATTCATTTTCCCTTATACACCCAATCATATTCGCCATATTTCTATCCCTTCTAGAGGGCAATTTCGGGGGCCCAGGAAGTTTTGATACAGGGGATCAACTTTTCTAAACCTTGTTGTTTTCCGGTCATTTTATCCATTCTGAATACAGTGATAGAGCGAGCGCATAATCAAAAAGGGGCCAAACCCAAAAGATAATAGATTGAAAAACACTGGGGATTTTTTTTATCTTTTTGAATGAACCAAAGGTTCGTTTTTTATTTAACATCATCACTTTTGTTTTGGTTTCATTTTTCTGCTAACCAAATTCCGAATTTTTTTTGCAGTTAAAAAAAATTAAAAAAAAAAAAAAATCTACATTATTTATTTTATGGTGCAGGGTTTTTTTCCCCCCACATTTAAAACTTTGCATTTGTCTATTTAAAAACACATTGCCACTTCTTGACCACTGCTAGCATTCAAATCTCCTGGAGTCTCAAAATATTTTCATTGAATAAATTGGACAGCATATTTTGGTGTCCTCAAAAATTTGTTATTCGCTATTTATTCCTTTCATCTATTCGTTTATATAAATTTAAGCAAAAAGGGGCCCAACCTGCCCCTGGGGAAACCCCCTTGGAATGTGCTCCCATTCTGTTTTCCCTTCCATGTATGCAAACTTTGCTCCCTATTTTAAACCTTACCTCTCCCGGGAAAAAATTTCTCTATTCCAGGGCCAAATTTCCTTAGTAGCCTTTGATTGGGGGAACTCTTTGAAAGCCTATAAAGTCCTAACACAATAAAAATACTTGGAAAAAAGTTGGTAAATTTCGTAAACAGGGGCACGCCCCTTTGTAAAATCTTGCTGAATTCATTTTTTAATTTATCCTTTCAAGATGGTAGAATTGCCTTTGGAAATTATTGATTCCCTTAAATTTTCACAGTCTGGGGGAAAAGGGCTTTTTTAAAAACTAAAGACCTTCATCCCTTGTAAATAGTTTTTTTGCCCTTTCCACTTTTTGGCACCATTCCAGTTTTCAGTATTATTAAAAAAATTTTAACAGGGATCAAAATTCCCCTTATTCCTTTAAAACCCCTTTCAAAAGGTCTCAGGGCCCCAGAACTCTGAGGGGTTTTTGTTTAAAATTTTTTATTATGCACCCCTACCCATCCTGTGGGCGGTGTCAAAAGATTACAGAAAAATTGGTCCAGGGTGGACTCCCAAAATTTTTTAGCTAGAAAATTACGATAATAACTCACAATTTTCAAAGGGAATGAACCACAAATTTTCAAAGGTAATGAACTCCAATTAAAAAAAGGAAGAACCACAAATTTACAAAGGTAAAGAACTCACAATTTACAAAGGAATGAAATCCAGGGAAATTGGTCACAATATGACAATTACAAAGGTATTTAAGATTACAGAGGGACGTAAGGGTCCCGGGGGGGCCCCCAAAAATTTTTATAGCTGAACTAGGTACAAGGTAATGGAATCCATTACAAAGGTAATGAAATTTTGTAAAAGGGTTTCTTAGTTTAACTTTGGCTACATCATGAAAAAATTATGAGTATGACAAATTTACACTTCCCACCGGGCACAAATTAATAGTTATTGGGGCAAATATTGATTGTTGGTCCCCCCCCCACACACACACACCAAAAACACACACACACACACACACACACACACAAACACCCCCAAACACACACACCCCACACACACCACACCCACCACACCACCACACACACACACACACAACACACACACTAAAACACCACACACTTTATTTAATATCTTTATGCCCCCCATACCCCCCTGTGGGCGGTAGTCAAAAATCAAAGGTACTTTTTGGGTCCCGTACTACCCCCAAAATTTGTACTGAATAGTTACAAAGGGATGAACCCAGGTAGATCTGGTCATAAACAGGCAAGTTTTCAGAGGGAATGAACAGCTCACTCCTATCTTGTTACGCAGAACAAAATTTCAAAATAATGCCACTATTTTCGTCCCCACCTGGTCACATTGTAAAGAGTTATAAATACAAATATTAAGTGGATTACACCCACACAGCGCCCTCCCAAACACACGAGGGCGCAGGCACGGCATTGACACGACTACAAAAATTGCATACACACAAGGGGCACACCCCACAACAACCCCCCCACCCCCCCCACAACCAACCCCCAACACCCCCACAACCCCCACACACCCAAAACCCCCACACACCCACACCACAACACCCACCCCCACACCCAAAACCCCCAAAAACACCCCACACCCCCCCACCCACACCAACCCCCCCCCCCCCCCCACACCCCCACACCCCACACCACCCCCACACAACACACACCACACACACACACACACCCACACACACACCACACACACCCCACACACACCCCACACCACCACACACACACACCCCACACAAAACAACAACCCAAAAAAACCAACTCCACCCAAAAACCCAACCTCAAAAAAAAAAAAACCACACACTAAAACAAAACACAAAA
>NC_069411.1:10508991-10537475 GCF_026875155.1 Cherax quadricarinatus | reverse complement strand
TTTTTCCTTTTTAATTTAAAACAGTTTGTATGGACTACATAATACTGACCCATAAGTGCTTTGTAATACAACCCACAGGTTGTGTATGGACTACATAATACTGCCAGTAAGTGCTTTGTAATACAACCCACAGGTTGTGTATGGACTACATAATACTGACCACAGTAAGTGCCTTTGTAATACATAACCCACAGGTTGTGTATGACTACATAATACTGACCCAGTAAGTGCCTTTGTAATACAACCCACAGGTTGTGTATGGACTACATAATATGACCCAGTAAGTGCCTTTGTAACAACCCACAGGTTGTGTATGACTACATAAATACTGACCCAGTAAGTGCCTTTGTAATACAACCCCAGTTGTGTATGGACTACATAATACTGACCCAGTAAGTGCCTTTGCTAATACAACCCACAGGTTGTGTATGGACTACATAATACTGATAACAAACTGATCTACACATAAATGAAAATGAAAATGTTATTTCCTTGTAAAGTTTACAATGTGTACCAGTGCCTGAATAAAGTTACTTAGGCAGCAGCCATTATCCAAGAATATACTAAAACTTTATGCCAGCGTTTTGGTGTTGTGAGACGCCTTGCTCTTACCTGGTATTTGTGACACTTTATTTCCTCATTCTGCCACATTCTGACTTATTTCCATTAGGATCCTGGCAAAGTAATGTTTTGTTTACAAGGACCAAAATGGAAATAAGCCACTTCGTTACATTTTTTATTATCCTAGGTAATTAACATGTTTATTATATAATTTACGAAAATGAAAAGTTTATTTCCTGTAAAGTTTACAATGTGTGCTTTACATGTTTATAAAATATTAATTATAAAGAAGGCAACGAGCATGCCTAGGCATTTCGGGCAGACTAATACTAATTCTTACTCAATGTTGATATAGGTTATGGAGCAGTACATTTTAACACACATTATTAGATACATACATAATTAGATTTATAACAGTGAGTAGTATAAAACACACAACAGTATTACAAATGATAAATTTAGTAATGGGATTGGATTTGTCTTGGCAAATACACTGTTTCTATTACAGCTCATATACTGGAAAAGTATCTTAGGCAAACTTAGACTAACTTAAATTTAATAGGCAATAGCTATATTATGAATTTATGTTTTATAGTCATTTGGGTTAGTGTAAGTGTAAATTAGGGAAATTACAAATATGAGAGTAAGAACTATGTTATTTTGGATGTGTTCATGATACAAAAAAAAGAGAATTAGGTGGTTTTCATTTGGTTAGCTGATGATGGGGAGTGTACTCACCTATTTGTGGTTGCAGGGGTCGAGACTCAGCTCCTGGCCCCGCCCTTCACTGAATGGTACTAGGTCCTCTCTCTCCCTGCTCTATTGAGCTTTATCATACCTCATCTTAAGCTATATATTGTTCCTACCTCCACTACCTTACTTGCTAGGCTATTCCACTTCCTGACTATTCTATGACTGAAGAAATACTTCTTAACATCCCTATGACTCATCTGGGTCGTCAACTTCCAATTGAGACCCCTTGTTTCTGGGTCCCCTCTCTGGATCATCCTGTCTCTGTCCACCTTGTCTATTCCCACGCAGTACTTTGTAGTCGTTATCATGTCCTCCCCTGACCCTCCTGTCCTCCAGTGTCGTCAGGCCGATTCTCCCTTAACCTTTCTTCGTAGACATTCCCCTTAGCACTGGAACTAACCTTGTCACAAACCTTTCAACTTCTCTAATTTCTTGACGTGCTTGATCAAGTGCGGGTTCCAAACAGGTGCTGCATACTTCAGTATGGGCCTGACGTATACGGTGTACAGTGTCTTGAACGATTCCTTACTAAGGTATCGGAACGCTATTCTCAGGTTTGCCAGGCGCCCATATGCTGCAGCAGTTTATCTGGTTTATGTGTGCTTCCGGAGACGTGCTCGGTGTTATACTCACCCCAAGATCTTTCTCCTTGAGCAAGGTTTGCAGTCTTTGACCACCTAGCCTATACTCTGTCCTGCGTGCATCTTTGCCCTTCCCCGATCTTCAAGACTTTGCATTTGGCAGGGTTAAATTCGAGAAGCCAGTTGCTGGACCAGGTATCCAGTTTGTCCGGTCTCTCCTCATTAACTTCACATCATCTGCAAACAGGGACACTTCTGAGTCTAACCCTTCCAGCATGTCATTCACTATATACCAAAAATAGCACAGGTCCAAGGACTAACCCCTGTGGGACTCTGCTCGTCACAGGTGCCCAATGTGATACCTCATCACGTACCATGGCTCGTTGTTGCCTCTCTATCAGGTATTCTGTGATCCATTGTAGTGCCCTTCCTGTTATACACGCCTGATCCTCTAGCTTCTGCACTAATCTCCTGTGAGGAACTGTGTCGAATGCCTTCTTGCAGTCCAAGAAGATGCAATCAACCCATCCGTCTCGTGTCTTCTGTTACTTTACCATAAAACTCCAGTAGGTTTGCCTTCCATAAATCCATGCTGGTTGGTGTTTATGCTCTTGTTCCGTTCCAGGTGCTCCACCACTTTCTTCTTGATAATCTTCTCCATGACTTTGCATACTACACACGTCAGTGACACTGGTCTATAGTTTAGGGAGATAAATTTTTTTTTTAATGGTAGTTTTGAAAATGGGGGTTGAGTCTGCGGTTCTAGAGTTTTCTGGCAGAGAATTTCAGAATTTAGGCCCTTTTATGTATATCGAATTTTTGTAGAGGTTTAGCCGGACACGAGTAATGTCATAAAGATTTTAATGTCTGGTATTGTGTCTATGGCTCCTGTTGCAACTATCAAGAAAGTGTTTTAGTTCAGGGTTAATATTAGAATTTATGGTTCTGTACACATAGGTTGTACAGTAGTAGGTGTGAATGTTCTGTACAGTAAGTACAGAGGGGAGGGGGGTTGTTTAGCATTGGATTATGTGATAATTCTTACTGCAGCTTTTTGTTGGGTTATTATTGGCTTTAGGTGTGTTGCTGCTGTTGATCCCCAGGCACAAATAGCATAAGTGAGGTAGGGATAGATGAGTGAATAGTATAGTGTGAGTGGGGCTGATTGTGGTACGTAGTAACGTATCTTGGAGAGGATCCCAACTGTTTTGAATACTTATTTTGTTATTTATTGGATATGGGCGTTGAATTTCAGGTTGCTATCAAATTGCGGACCCAGGAATTTGTCCTCATTATGTTTACCAATTAGAGTGTTGTCAATTGTTATGTTCCTGGGCAACACCTGTTCTGTTCCAAATTATAATGTAGGATTTGTCAATATTAAGTGTAAGTTTATTAGCAGTCATCCAGGTCGATATTTTTACAAGCTCTTCGTTAACAGTAGTGTTGCGTGAGGCAAGATCAGGGTGGGAGATGACGTAAGTCGTGTCGACAGCAAAGAGAATAGGTTTAAGGTGTTGTGATACATTAGGAAGATCATTTATGTATAAGAGGAAGAGCAGGGGACCAAGGACACTTCCCTGTGGTACTCCAGTATCCAGTGGTCTTATTGATGAGGTTGTGTTCTTAATAGAGACGTATTGATACCTGTTAGTAAGGTAGGATTTGAAATATGTAAGTGCGTGGCCTCTTATGCCACATTGATCAAGTTTGTGGAGTAGGACGCTGTGGTCTTCTGTATCAAAAGCTTTCCTTAGGTCGATAAAGAATCCTAATGGATATTCATTTTTTTCGAGTGCTGTGTAAAACAGGTCTAGCATTTTTACAATTGCGTCGTTTGTGCTTTTGCTTTTGCTGAAGCCAAATTGGCAAGGGTTGAGGATGCTTTGCGCTGTTTTAAAGGAATATAATCTATTGTGCACAAGATTACATTGGCCTGTAGTTGTTTACATCTGTGGGGTTACCACCTTCGTATACTGGTGTGACCCTTGCTGTCTTGAGTAGTGCCGGGAAAGTGCTGGTTTCTAGTGATTTGTTAAAGAGTAATGAAATAACAGGCAAACTTGCAAACATTTCCAGAGGAACTATTGTCATACCCTGTATCACGGGTTACAATGCGTTAGATTGTGCTAGAATGAATTCATAGACAATTCATTTACAGTCGTTCAAAACTTTGTGGCCCAGTCCCTGGACCCATTATGTACCTCTGAAATCTAGAAAAATGGTTCAGAGAAACGACAAGTTGATAAATTAGACACATGTGCAAATCTTAGGTATCTTTACTGAGAAAACATTTGGCCACACACTAGCTTCATCAGTCCTATACAAAGAAGAATGGTGAAGATCAGAAGGAGTTTGAGGTAATCAGTCCCTCAGCCTTTAGTCTACGTAATCAGTTCTTCAATCTTGAAAATACAGCATATGCGCGAAGTGTCTTATGCACTGTAGACAGGTAAGGCGAAGCAGTCGTAGGCGATATCACATTGGACAAATCCACATGTGGAAGTAGGTCACGCGTATAGGTTATCCGTGTGGATTTGTCCACTGGAGTTTACCTGGAGAGAGTTCCTGGGGTCAACGCCCCCGCGGCCCTGTCTGTGACCAGCTTCATGGTGGATCAGAGCCTGATCAACCAGGCTGTTACTGCTTGCTGCACGCAATCCAACGTACGAGCCACAGCTCGGCTGGTCAGGTACCAGCTTCAGGTGCTGGGAGGCAGATGAACAGTCTTGGGACCCTGACCTTATTGTGTCGTCTCTTAACGTGCTAGTGACACCCCTGCTTTTCATTGGGGGTATGTTGCATCGTCTGCCGAGTCTTTTGCTTTCGTTGTGAGTGATTTTCGTGTGCAAGTTCGGTACTAGTCCCTCTAGGATTTTCCAGGTGTATATAATCATGTATCTCTCCCGCCTGCGTTCCAGGGAGTACAGGTTCAGGAACCTCAAGCGCTCCCAGTAATTGAGGTGTTTTATCTCCGTTATGCGCGCCGTGAAGGTTCCCTGTACATTTTCTAGGTCAGCAATTTCACCTGCCTTGAAAGGTGCTGTTAGTGTGCAGCAATATTCCAGCCTAGATAGAACAAGCGACCTGAAGTGTCATCATGGGCTTGGCCTCCCTAGTTTTTGAAGGTTCTCATTATCCATCCTGTCATTTTTCTAGCAGATGCAATTGATACAATGTTATGGTCCTTGAAAGTGAGATCCTCCGACATGATCACTCACCAGGTCTTTGACGTTGGTGTTTCGCTCTATTTTGTGGCTGGAATTTCTTTACCATATCGGAGTAATTGAAATTTCTCATTATTATTATTATTAGTATTATTATTATTATTATTATAATCAAGGGGAAGCGCTAAACCCGTAGAATTATACAGCGCCTGGGGGGGGATGTGGAAGGCATTCAGGCTTAATTCGGGGAACTGGAGCACAGATCCAATTCCCTAAATCAAGAGCCCCTCACCAACATCAAGGAACCTTCCCTGAGGGGAGTATATATTTCTCATCGTTGAACTTCATATTGTTTTCTGCAGCCCACTGAAAGATTTGGTTGATGTCCGCCTGGAGCCTTGCAGTGTCTGCAATGGAAGACACTGTCATGCACACTCGGGTGTCATCTGCAAAGGAAGACACGATGCTGTGGCTGACATCCTTGTCTATGTCAGATATGAGGATGAGAAACAAGATGGGAGGGAGTACTGTGCCTTGCGGAACAGAGCTTTCACCGTACCGCCCAAACCTTTGGGGCCCGGGGAAACCCCCAAAGGGTTTTTTCCCGGGAAATAAGGTTTTTAAAACCGATAAAGGGGGCTGTTCCTGCTTCGAGAAATTTTAAACCGTACCGGCCACATTTTCCCTTTTTGGTTGGACAATATTTTCCCTTTTTGTTTCGTTTTAAGGTATAATCCCAACCCTTTTCAGGGGTTTTTTTCCCTTTTCCGGGCTTTTGTTGCCAAAAAATAGGGGAAAGGATAGCCCCAAACCTGTTTAAAAATTTCTTTTAAAACCCCCGGGTTTTAATTACATCGGGAAACTAAGGCCCCCAGTAATTGGGGGAACCCTTTCCCCCGTAAACCCGAAATTTTCGGGCAGCTTTTCACCTCCCTTTTAAATCCTTTTAGGGGCCCGGGGTTTTTGGTAAATAAAAAATGGGTATCAATGGGGGGGCCCCCTTGTTTTTAGGCCCTTTAAAAAAGATTTTTAGATGGGGTTTGAAAAATGATGGTCCAAAAAAGGTTCCCTTTGCCATTTTTTACCCCCCTTTTTGGGTTGGGTGTGCCTATTTTGTTTAAATTTTTTAAATGGGAAAATTTTTAAATTTCCCCAAAATTTTCAAAAGTTTTAATTTTTTATTTAAAAAGGGGGAAGGGAAAAACCCCCGGTAAATTACAGGCTAAGGGAAGGGAATTTCCTTAATTGGGAACTAGAAAGGGATAAATTTTAAAAACGAGTTCCCCAACACGGGAAATTTAGGGGGGTAAAAACCTAAGGAATTAAATGGGGTTTTTCCTTTCCGGAAAAAGATTTTTTTTTTTAAGCCCGGAACCAAGCAGGCCTAAGGAAAATTCTATGCAACACCCGGGGTAATTGAAAAAGGTGGGTACACCTTGGCAAGGAAGATATGGGAGGAAACAAGATGGGGGGGGGGAAATGGGGCGGGAAAAATTTACCAGGCCTAAAAATTTATTTTTGATAAAACTCCGTGTTTTTTAGGAAAAAATTATGGGCCAATACACAACCCGGTTTTTTAAGAAGAATTTTGGCATAACTACAGGCCTTTGGAAAAAAGGCGAAGGTTTTTAACATGAAATTTTTTTGGGTTTAGGCATTAAACCCCTTGCCGGCAGTATATTATTTGGGCAAAAGGACACCTTAAAACCAAATTTTGGGTTGGTTTAGGGTACCAAGGGGGGTTAGGGTTATTAAGGTCCCTATCAAAGAAAAATTATGGGAGAACAACCGGTTTTTTGAAAGGTTATCCCCTTTTGTGGGGGTGAGGAAGGTTTTTTAAAGGTAAGGTACCCCCGGGCCAGGTTTTAAAGGAAGTTAAAAACCCTAAAGGGGCCGGAAATTAAAGGAATTTTTTAAAAGGGAGGTACACTACAGGCAGGAAGATTAAAAGGCGAGGTAAAAAAGCGGGCCCTGGGAAGTTTAAATAGGGCAGGGCACTAGAAAGGCTGGGAAAATTATAGGCGAGGTACACAAGCAGCTAGGAAGATTATAGGGGGGTACACTACGCAGGAGATTATGGGCGAGGTACACTAGCGCTAGGAAGATTATAGGGGGGAAACACTACGGGTTAGGAAAAATTTGGGTGGGGGTACACTAAAACCCGGGAAAAGTTTAAAAGGGAGGACACTGCGGGCTGGGAAATTATGGGCGAGGTACATTGCAGGGCTGGGAAAGTTTTAAAATGGGGTCACACAGGCTAGGAAGATTAAGGCGGGGTCCACTAGCGGGGCTAGGAAGATTATAGGCGAGGTAAAACTAGCAGCTAGGAAATTATAGGCGAGGTACACTAGAAAGGCTGGAAGATTAAAAGTAAGGTACACACGGGCCTAGGAAGATTTTTGGCGAGGTACACTACGGGGCTAGGAAGTTTTAATAGGGAGGTCACTACCCGGCCCTAGGAAGATTATAGGGAGGTACATTTCAGGCTAGGAAGATTTTTGGTGGTCCCCAGCAGGCTGGGAAAATTATTGCGGGGTTAAACTGGGCAGGCGGAAATTATAGGCGAAACACACAGGCTGGAAGATTAAAAGGCAGGTACACTAGCAGGCAAAGGAAGATTTTGGGCGGGGTTTACACTAGCAGGCTGGGGAAGTTTATAGGCGAGGTACACAGCAGGCTAGGAAAAATTATAGGAGGTCACAAGCAGGCTAAGTTTAAATAAGGTACACTACAGGCTAGGAAGTTTTTAAAGGCGAGGACACTACAGGCTGGGAAAATAAAAAAAAAAAGGGGGAGGTCACAAAGCGGGCCCTAGGAAGATTAAAGGTAGGTAAAACACAGGTTTGGAAAGATTATAGGCGGGGGTACACTAAGGCTAAAGATTATAGGGGGGTTTACACAACGGGCTAGGAAGAAAAATTGGCGAGGTACACTAGCAAGGCTAGGAAAATTATAGTAGGTACACTAGCGGGCGGGAAAGATTATAGGGAGGTACCTAGGGGGGGCAAAGATTTTTGGGAGGTCACTAAAAGGCTAGGAAGTTTATAGGTGGGGTTACACTACAGGCTGGGAAATTATAGGAGGTAACTACAGGCTAGGAAAAAATATGGGAGGTACACTACAGGCTGGGAAAAATTAAAACAAATTACACTAGCGGGAAAAGGGAAGATTAAAAGGGAGGTACACTACGGGCTGGGAAAGGAAATGGGTGAGGTACACAAGCAGGCTAGGAAGATTTTTGGGGGTTTTTCCACTACGGGCCCTAGAAGATTATATGGGGTCACTAGCAGGCTAGGAAAAATATAGGGAAATACAAAAGCAGGCTATAAGTTTATAGGCGGGTACACTACGGGGCTAGGAAGATTAAACGGGGGGCACTACAGGCAAAGGAAAATTTATAGGGAGGAAAACACTAGAAAGGCTGGGAAATTTTAGGGGGGGTACACAACAGGTAGGAAGTTTTAAAAGGGGGTACACAGCAGGCTAGGAAATTATATTGAGGTACACAGCGGGCAGGAAGATTATAGTGGGGTACACTGGGCAGGCTAGGAAGATTTATGGTGAGGTACACTAGCACTAGGAAAAATTATAGGTGAGGTACACTAGCGGGCTAGGAAATTATGGGGTGAGGTACACTAGCGGGCCCAGGAAAAATTATAGGGAGGTACACTAGCAGGCTGGGGAAAATTATAGGTGAGGTACACTACCCGGCTAGGAAAAATTTTTAAAAATTGGGGTGTCGTAAGTTTTCTGGGGACTGCTGGCCCCTGCCCAGTTTAAAATTTACCCCCTTTTTAAATGCCATTTTAGCATTTTTTTCTGCTAAAAAAAACCAAAACAGGAGGGAAAAATGAGAACCTTAAAAACTAGGGCGGGCCAAGCCCAAAAAGGGACATTTTTCAGGTCACTTTTTTCCTATCTAGGCGGAATTTTGCTGCAGCACTAACACACCTTTCAAGGCAGTAAAATTTCCCTGACCCAGAAAATTACAGAAAAACCTCAGGGCGCGCATAACGGAATAAAACCCCCTCAATTACCCCGGGGGGGGGAGCACTTGAGGTTCCAAAACCCCTGTTTTCCCTGGAACGGAGGTGGGAAGAAAACATGATTATAAAAACCCCTAAAAATCCTAAGGGACAGTACCGAATTTCCCAAACACAAAAAACCCTTTACTCAAAATCACAAAGCAAAAATTTTGGCAGGCCCGATGAAAACATCCCCCAAATGAAAAGCAGGTTTTCACAACACTTTTTAAAGCCATAAATAATTTTGTCGGGGGCCCGAGACTGTTCAACTGCCCCCCACATACAAAAGGGGGGGAAATTACCAACAGACCCCGGGCAGTTTTTAAAAAGCGGGCACGGACAAGCCCCCTTTAAAGTCCTTTTCCTGCCCCACCCCGGGCTGGGGGGCAAGGGTTTTTTTTGCGTGCGGGCCAGCAGAAAAGCCTGGTTGATCAGGCCTAAATTAAACCAGGGGGGGCCTGGAAAAACCCGGGGCCGGGGGGGCTTTTCCCCCCCGGAACTCTCTCTCCAGGTAAACTTCAGGAATCCCAAAGGGTGCCACGTGGTATACACGTACCCCTCGGGATACTAGGGTGCCACTTGGTATACACTGTAAACCCCTGTATACAAAATATTATCGGGAGACTTTTTTCCCTCTACAAAGAAAAGTTCAAATTATTATTTTGCACACGGCCCCACTGGGCCCTATAGTTCCCCTCTGGGAGTAAACCCCGGGTTTGGGTTTTGAAACACTAATTCCCCTTTTTCTTTTTTCCAGTAGTACTATTTTCCCTCCCCAGGTTTGGTTTCCAAGGCTAGAGAGATGTATCGGGGAAAAAACGCTGGCACAATTTAAAGTTTTATCACGCAAGAGAAGACCGTGAAAAAACGAGAAAAAACGTAGCACAAGGCTTTCGGGCCCCGTGGCCCTCGGGGACGGGCCCCCAAACCCCCAAAATGCGGCACGCGGACATTGCGGGCACGCGGACATCGGGGAAAGCGGGCCAACCCCGGGCATGCGGACAAATCAGCGGTATCGCTTACGCTGAACATTTTTACAGTGTTTTCCCCCGACCTTCGGTGTTTTTTAAATTAAATTCTTTTGGATTTAAAAAATTTTCTGCATTCCAAGAAACGGGCTAGATGTGTTAAGTCTTTCGGGTTTGGAGTAATTAAAAAACTGGGACAGTTTTGGGAAATCTCCCAGACGAACCCGTGGGGCCCCTTGAAAAGACCTTGAAAAATCGCACTGCGAAACCCCAGGCCACTTTCCCCCCATATTGCCTGTGTCTAGCGAGGTGAAAATCCCCTTTCCCTTTTCCCTTTCCCCCTCTTATGGAATAAAGGGGTTTTGCTGGGCGCCAAAAGTAACAGACAACTCTTCCCTCCCAAACAGCTGAACTAAAAAAGTTTTGGGACCTAATTGGGGAAGGGGGGGAACAAGTAAATTTTATGGTGAAGGGGAAAATTTGAAAGTTTTAGAAGTAAGGGGGCTTTGAGAAAAAAAAAGAGGATTTCAAAAAAGGGGTTTCTGCAAAAAACAACGAGAGCCAAAAACACCATCGCAGAACGGTTAGGCTTGATTTCCCTGCTAACACTGAGAATTTTAGGTCCCAAATTTAGATGGTTTTTTCGAAGCTTTATTAGACAACCCCCGAGGAAAAAATTTTTGGATTCGCTTTTGTCATGACGAGGGTAATTTTTCGTTTTTGTTTCTAACGACCCCCAAAAATTCATAGAAAAACTTCTTACTCCCTAAATAGGCTAACCTCCAACTTTCCCAAACCGCCCCCCCCCAAGACACCCTTTCAGTGCTTTTTTGTTTTTCCACAATGTCCCCAAAAAAGTACTTGGATCCTAAATTCCTGTTTTTCAGATCAAGTTGGGAAACCCTCGTCGATTCCAAATGAACTGATATTGGCCCGATTTGGGTTTGGGCCCCGGGAAATCCACCATCATAAATTTTTAAATTTTCGTGCCCCGCGCTTAACAGGGGTTAAAAAAATAGCTTTTTACAAACCCCCCCCACCGTAATGCTACAAGTCCCCCCCCCCGGGTGGGGTCACATTGGGTTGGAAATGCCCATCTGTCACAACCCGGGGGCAGTGTGTGCCCCAAGGGGCCCATCCTTTCACCAATTTCTATGATAAAACAAGAAACACCCAAACCCTTTGGGATTACAATGTAAACAAATTTTTATCCCAGGAGTCACCGCATCTCTAGAAAAAGAAACCCGGTTGGGTAATGAGAACCCTTTTAAACTAAGGGGGGGCCAAGCCCCTGATTACACCTTTTAGGTTTACTTGTTCATCTAGGCTGGAATATTTCTGCACTTTTAAACAGCACCTTTCAAGGCAGGGGAAATTGCCGACCCCGAAAATGTACAGAAAACTTTTAAAGGCGCGCATAACGGAGATAAAACACCCTCAATTACTGGGAGCGCTTGAAAGGGTTTTTTTTAACCCGTATTCCCTGGAACCCCAGGAGGAGAGAAAAACATGATTATATTCCCCTGGAAAATTTCCCAAAAGGGGTTTGTACCCCCAACTTTCACACGAAAAACCTCACAAAAGAAAAACCAAAAAAAACTTGGGGAGAAAGATGCCCATCCCCCCAAAGAAAAGCAGGGGTTTTTCACTAGCACGTTTTAAAAACCAACCCAAAAAGTTTTCAGGGGCCCGAGACTTTTTCAAAATTTCCCCCCCCAGCACACATTAAAGGGGGGTTACCAACAGACCCCTGGCAGTCTTCAAGCTGGCACTGGACAAGCACCTAAAGTCAGTTCCTGATCAGCCGGGCTGTGGCTCGTACGTTGGTTTGCGTGCAGCCAGCAGCAACAGCCTGGTTGATCAGGCGCTGATCCACCAGGAGGCCTGGTCACAGACCGGGCCGCGGGGGCGTTGACCCCCGAAACTCTCTCCAGGTAAACAGCTGCTCATGCTGACTGCAGAGCGAAAGCTGCTCACATCGCCAGCACCAGGGCTCCCGCCTCACCCATCACGCCCCATGATGAGGCAGTAGGCCTACCAGATACTTCATGTCTGAATACTGACCCATGCCTGATTTCAGACAATATGGTTGAGCGAGTCACTCTGGGAGTACATCAACAGAGCACGATCACGTCTGCTATCAACACTAGTAATGCTGCTGGTGTTGACACCACCTGTCTGGCTGAGTCAGCTGTCAGTCAGCCACCTGGCTCAGCTGACCGGGACTTCATACTTCCAGATGACGCTAGTCTTGCTGGGGTGGTACACAACATGCAGCTGCGCATAACAGTACTGGAGAAGCAACAATGGTGTTTGAAACAACAACTTGAGCACCACGAGGAAAAACTTACAGAGGTTGCAAATGAGTACATCAACCCACAGATTGCAGCCATTATAAAAGAGTGGGGATGATAAAAAAATTGATGATTATAGTGGTGTTAAAAAATTACAAAAAGATAATCTGATAGTGGTGTTTTACAATCACAGTGAAGATATAAGGGCAGTGAAGGCCATCATGATAGTAAACCTATAGTGAAATGTATTGATAATACTGAGGTGGGAGATGGCCCGGTTGTTGATAATGGTGTATGTACACTGGTCTAATGATAGGGAAGTGAACATGTATGATATGATGATGTAATAAAAGGGGAGATTTGAGTCGAGGAAGTTCACCTTCCATACTTCACAAAAAAGAGCCAGTGACCTCTGTTACAAAGACTCCCAAGGGGTCCACTAATGGAAGTGCATTTAGGAACTCAGGAAAAGGGATAATACTGATGATATTGATATTGTTATGTCGTTTGTTATTTAGTAATTTTTTTTCATTTTGCTGAAAATTGAATTCATCCCTGGACTTTTATAAGGGAACCAAACTCGATAAACTTTTCCCTTTTTAAAAAGTTTGAAATTGCTCACTTAGAAAAAATTTTCCGACCTGCATCATAAAGTAACCACTAAATCCATTGATATTGTTTTTCTACAAAGTGAAGAGTCCCTAAAAACCCCAACCCCCTAAATTGCCATCTTTTGTTGCATAAAACCTCAAAAATCTACAAATTTCTTTTTTCTATATTTTAAAAAAAAATTCATTTTCCCCATTAACTTTTTGCACAAAAGAAAACGGGGGGGGCACAATACACGGTGTTAGGATTTAAAAGGGGGAACTCGCTCCAAATATTTAAAACTTGTACGCTCCTGCTGAAAGTTTAATTATTGGAGCCCCAAACTTGTTTCAGTCAAACCTACTCTCATTTTGGTGATTAAAAAAGACACAAAAGCTTTGGGAAACTCTCAGTTTGGTAATCGTAAGGCAATCAACTGTTGTCACTCTAAACCCAGAAATGTGCAAATTTTAGGTGACCTTTAACCACACATATCTATTTTGGTGTCCCTGATCTGTGTCTTGGCTTCACATTACTTCTGCCAGGGGTGACACCATTGTAACAGATATAGCTCTACATTTCCCAAGGCTAAACCCCCTAGGTTTTTGGTAATACACCTCCCTGGGGGTACAAACGGAAATGTCTTAATGTTTCCCCGTCAACATATGACTTTGTTGCACATGTACTGACTGGTATAAAAATTTTATGATGTACCTCTTTAGTTTAAATTTATTTGCACCCCAACCCACCTGGGGCGTATCAAAAGATTACAAGGTACATAATGGGTCCAGGGGCGGGGCCCAGAGTTTTGAAGCTGACAAGTTACAGAGGAAGAATTCACAAAATTTACAAAGGTAATGAACTCACAATTTACAAAGGAATGAACTCCAGGGAGGCTACACAATCATGACAAGTTACAAAGGGATTTAAAAGATTTCAGAGGTAATAAGGGGTTTCCAGGACTGGGCCCCAAAGTTTTGATGGCTGAACTAGGTACAAGGTAATGAACTCACAAGTTACAAAGGTAATGAATACTGTAAGAATGGTTACTTACGTTTATACATGGCTACAATCATGAACAAATTTTAGAGTAATGAGCAATTCACACTTCCACACCCGGTCACAACTGTAATGAGTTATTGGTGCAAAATTGATTGTTGAGTCACACACACACACACACACACACACACACACACACACACACACACACACACACACACACACACACACACACACACACACACACACACACACACACACACACACACACAGCAGTAAGACAAGAGAGAGAGGGGTGGGTGGATTGCATTTTCTTGGACTGCAAGAAGGCGTTTGACACAGTTCCACACAAGAGATTGGTGCAAAAACTGGAGGACCAAGCAGGGATAACAGGAAGGCACTACAATGGATCAGGGAATACTTGACAGGAAGACAGCAGCGAGTCATGGTACGTGGCGAGGTGTCAGAGTGGGCACCTGTGACCAGCGGGGTCCCACAGGGGTCAGTCCTAGGACCAGTGCTGTTTCTGGTATTTGTGAACGACATGACGGAAGGAATAGACTCTGAGGTGTCCCTGTTTGCAGATGACGTTGAAGTTGATGAGAAGAATTCACTCGATCGAAGACCAGGCAGAACTACAAAGGGATCTGGACAGGCTGCAGACCTGGTCCAGCAATTGGCTCCTGGAGTTCAATCCAGTATGCTACCAGGTCTCCCACTCCCACAGGCCCCCCAAACCACAGTGTTGGAAAGGAAACTGAAGGTATGGTACACAAACGCTGATGGAATAACAAACAAGTGGGAGGAGTGGCACGAAAGAGTCAAAGAGGCATCACCAGACATCATAGCGATCACAGAAACCAAGCTTACAGGTATGATAACAGATGCCATCTTTCCAGCGGGATACCAGATCCTGAGAAAAGACAGAAGGAACAGGGGGGGTGGAGGAGTGGCATTGCTGATCAAACACCGATGGAATTTTGATGAGCTGGAGAGAGGAGACCAGCGGAGAAGAAAAGTGATTACATAGCGGGAACGCTTCACTCTGGTGGTTCCAAGGTGATAATTGCAGTGATGTATAACCCACCACAGAACAGCACGAGGCCAAGGAAAGAGTATGACGAGAGCAATAGAGCGATGGTTGACACACTGGCTGCAGGGCCAGAAGAGCTCATGCTGAAAGGGCAAAAGCTACTGATCAGGTGGCTTTAACAAACAAGGAGATCGACTGGGAGAACTTGCAGCCACATGGGGGCCAAGATACATGGAGGGCTAAGATGATGGTGGTGGTATTGGAAAACTTCATGTACCAACACGAAAAGGGGACACTACAAGAGAGAGAAGAGAGGTTTGAACCAGCAAGACTGGACTTAGAAATTCACCTTTGAGTAGTGCAGATATTGAGGACATCACATATGAAAGACCCCTTGGAGCCACGATCATGTGGTTTGAGTTTCGAATACACAGTAGAGCTACAAGTGGAGGGGGAAGCAGGAAGGCCAGGACAAATGAAACCAAACTACAGGAAAGGGGACTACACGGGAATGAGGAACTTCCTAAATGAGGTTCAGTGGACAGAGAACTGGCAGGGAAACCAGTTAATGAAATGAGGAATATGTAGTCACAATGTGCAAGGAGGCTGAGGAGAGGTTTGTACCCAAGGGTAACAGGAATAATGAAAAAGCCAGGATGAGCCCATGGTTCACTCAAAGATGCAAGGAGGAAAAAACCAAGTGTGCTAGGGAATGGAAAAATATAGAAGGCAAAGGACCCAGGAGAATAAGGAGAGCAGTCCATAGAGCCAGAAACGAATATGCACAGATAAGAAGGGAGGCCCAACGTCAATAATGAAAATGACATAGCAGCAAAAGCCAAAACTGACCCGAAGCTGTTTATACAGCCACATCAGGAAGAAAACAACCGCCAAGGACCAGGTAATCAGGCTAAGGAAGGAAGGAGGAGAGACAACAAGAAATGACAGTGAAGTATGTGAGGAACTCAACAAGAGATTCAAAGAAGTGTTCACAGAGGAGACAGAAGGGGCTCCAGAAAGACAGAGAGGTGGGGTACACCACCATGTGCTGGACACAGTACACACAACCGAGGAAGAAGTGAAGAGGCTTCTGAGTGAGCTAGATACCTCCCAAAAACAATGGGGCCAGATAACATCTCTCCATGGGTCCTGAGAGAGGGAGCAGAGGCACTATGTGTACCCCTAACAACAATATTCAAAACATCTATCAAAAAAGGGAGATTGCCTGAGGCATGGAGACAGCAAAATGTGGTACCAATCTTTAAAAAGGAACGGACATGAAGCACTAAACTACAGACCAGTGTCACTGACATGTATAGCATGCAAAATCATGGAAAAGATTGTCAGGAGAAGAATGGTGGAACATCTAGAAAGGAATGATCTCATCAACAGCAGACAACATGGTTTCAGAGACGGAAATCCTGTGTCACAAACCTACTGGAGTTCTATGACATGTGACAGTAGTAAAACAAGAGAGAGAGGGGTGGGTGGATTGCCTTTCTTGGACTACAGAAGGCGTTTGACACCAGTACCACACAAGAGATTAGTGCAAAAACGGAGGACCAAGCAGGGAAAAACAGGGAAGGGACTGCAATGGATCAGGGAATACTTGTCAGGAAGACAGCAGCGAGTAATGGCACTAGGCGAGGTGTCAGAGTGGGCACCTGTGACCAGCGGGGTCCCACAGGGGTCAGTCTAGGACCAGTGCTGTTTTTTGGTATTTGTGAACGACATGACGGAAGAAAAAAAACTCCGAGGTGTCACTGTTCAGATGACGTAAGTTGATGAAAGAGTTCATTTGATCGAAGACCAGGCAGAACTACAAAGGGAACTGGACAGGCTGCAGACCTGGTCCAGCAACTGGTTCCTGGAGTTCAATCCACCAAGTGCAAAGTCATGAGGATTGGGGAAGGGCAAAGAAACCGCAGATGGGGTACAGTCTAGGGGGTCAGAGACTACAAACATCACCCCAAGGAAAAAGATCTTGGGGTGAGTATAAAAACCAGGCACATCTCCTGAAGCGCACATCAACCAAATAACTGCTGCAGCATATGGGCGCCTGGCAAACCTCAGAACAGCATTCCGACATCTTAATAAAAATCGTTCACGACCCTGTACACCGTGTACGTTAGGCCCATATTGGATACGGCACCAGTTTGGAACCCACACCTACCAAGCATGTAAAGAAACTGAGAAAGGAAAAGGGTTTGAAAACCAAGACTATCCCAAAAGCTAAAGGATGTCCATGAGGAAGGTTAAGGGAAATCAACCTACGACACTGGAGGACAGGAGAGATAGGGGGGACATGAAAAAGACTTACAAAAAACGAGAGGAATGACAAGGTGGACAAAAACAGGAGTTCCGAGACGACACAGTAACAAGGGGAACCCCGTTGGAAGTTGAAGACACAATGAAACAAAGGGGTGTTAGGAATATTTCTTCAGCCCAAGTAGTCAGGAAGTGGAATAATTTGGGAAGCGAGTAGTGGAGTCAGGATCCATACATAGCTTAAACAGAGGTACGAAAAACTCAGGTTCAGGGGGAATGACCTATACGCCATTGAAGAGGCCGGGGGCCCGAGCTTGGACTCGACCCTGCAACTTAACTAGGGGAGTACAACTAGGGATACTCACAAAACCCACAATACAGGATTTTACACCTTCCTTTGAAGTGACCCTAAAACCCTTCCTTTCCCCCCATCTCTCCCCTCTCCTCTCCTCCCTTCCTCTCTCTTCTCCCCTCTCCTCCTCTCTCTCTTCTCTCCCCTCCTCTCTCTCTCTCCCTTCTCTCCTCTCTCTTTTTTTCTCTCCCCCCTTTTTTCCACCCTCTCTCTCATCTTTTCTCTCTCCTCTCTCTCTTCCTCTCACTTTTCTCTCTCCTTCCTCTCCTCTTTCTCTCTCTCTTCCCCTCTCTCCCTCTCCCTCTCTCTCTTCCCTTTTCCTCCTTCCCTCCTCCTTCCCTTTTTTTTTTCTCTCTCTCTCTTCCCTTGTCACTCCCCCCTCTCTCTTCCCTTTTCCCCCTCTCTCACTTCCCCCCCCCTTTTTTTTCCCTTCTTTTCCCCTTCTTCTAGGCCCCCTTCTCCTCTCCCCATCTCTCACTCTCCCCCCCTTTTCTTTTTCTCCTTTCTCTTCTCTTTCACTAAAAAAAAAAAAAAAAAAAAAGGGGTTGGACTCGCAGGAATGGGGGATCAATGACAAGGGTCTGGAGGGAGGAAGGGATGGGGGAAAAAAACAGGGAAAAAGGATAAGCAAAAAGGAGAGAAAATTAGGAGAGCTTTCTTAAAAAAATAGAAACTCTCTTGAAAGGGGAAAAGAGGTTGGAGAAGGAGACGAAAAATTGGGGAGGCACAAGTCGAAACTGCAGTAGCCGGGGTAAAGGTCCAAATTTGAGGTAAACGGGCTAAGCAAGCTCAGGGCAGTGACCAGAGAAGACACACCATACGATGATAAAGGGGCTGAACAGGAAGGAAGGACATATGATTTATGTAATCAATCAGCCTGCAAAAAGGCCAGGGAGGGGAAGGAAAGCAATGGGTGCAGATGGAGGGGGAGATGGGTCAAATCTGGGCAAAACCTGCTACCAGAGCCCGGAAAAATAAAGGGGAGAAAATGACCACATACAACGGGAACCAAGTCACAGGGGGAGAGGCAAGGGAGGGGGAAAAGGAAAAAATCAGTGATTATCCAGGGGTTCAGAGAGAGAGGAAAGGACACACACTGAAAGACGGCAGGGGAAAGAAAGGAGATTGAGAAAAAAACTCATGGAAAAAGGGGGGAAACATGGAGAGATTTTAAATTTTTTAAAAAATAGGGGGGACTTAAGGGGAGAAACCACCATCAAGCTGATTCCAGGACAGAAAAAGGCGGAAAAGGATCCTCCAAGAGCCCCGGTTGAAAAGCTCGGAAAATACAAGGTTTCCTAGACGAGACAGAAAACCAAAAAGAGAGACACAGCTAGGGAGAGGAAAAAAAAAACAAAAGGGGCTAGGAAAGGAGACAAGGATGGGAAACCCGCAGGGGCATCAAGCAGAACAAGCACAAGGGGAACACCACACAACTATCCCAAACCCCACAACCATCACACCATCCCAACACACATACAATCCCTACCCCCAGCTTCCACCCAACCCCCCAACCATAAATCCCACAATGCACCAGGTCTCCCACCCCCACAGGCCCCCAAAACCCCGTGGGAAAGAAACTGAAGGTATGGTACACAAACGCTGAGGGGGTAACAAACAAGGGGAGGATGGCACGAAAATAAAGAGGGAGCACCAGACATCATACGACACAGAAACCAAGCTCAGGTATGATAACAGATGCTATCTTTTTCCATGGGGTACCAGATCCTGGAAAAGACAGAAGGAACAGGGGGGGGGGTGGGGGAGTGGCATTGCTGAACAAACACCCAAAGGAATTTTGATGAGCTGGAGAGGGGAAAAGCAAGAAGAAAGTGATTACATACGGGAACGCTTTTCCCTGGGGGCCCAAAGGGGTAATTGCGTGATGTTAAACCCCCCACAGAACAGCAGGGGGCCAAGGAAAAGAGACGAAGCAATAGAGCGTGGGTTTACACACTGGGTGCAGTGGCCAGAAGAGTCATGCATGCAGGGCAAAGCTCCGATCAGGGGACTTTAACAACAAGGAGACGATGGGAGAACTTGGACCCCTGGGGGCCAAGATACATGGGGGGCTAAGATGATGGAGGTGGACTGGAAAACTTCATTACCAACAGGTAAGGGGCACTACAAGAGGAAAAGGAGAGTGAACCACAAACGGACTTATATTCACCTTTATAGTGCAGAAATTGAGGACATCACATATGAAGCCCCCTTGGGGCCACGATCATGTGTTTTGAGCTTCAAAAACACAGTAGAGCTCAAGTGGGGGGAGAAGCGGAAAGGGCCAGGACAAAAAACCAAAACACGGGAAGGGGGGACTACACGGGAATGGGGAACTTCCTAATGAGGTTCAGTGGGACAGAACTGGCAGGGAAGCCAGTTAAGGGGAATAATATTACAACAATGTGCAAGGAGGCTGGGGAGGGGTTTGTACCCGGGGTAACAGGAAATAATAAAAACCCGGGATACCCATGGTTCACCCAAAAGCAAGGAGGAAAAAAACCCAATGTCTGGGGAAAGGGGAAGAAATATAAAGGCAAAGGACCCGGGAGAAAAAGGGAGAGCAGTCGTAGAGCCAAAACAAATTCCAAAAAAGGGAGCCCAATGCCCAATATGAAAAACGACATAGCAGTAAAAGCCAAATCTACCCGAACGTTATACCCCATCGGGAAGAAAACAACCTTTAAAACCACGTAATCGGGCAAAGGAAGGAAGGAGGAAGACAAAAAGAAATGACCGTGAATAGTGAGGAACTCAACAAGAATTCAAAGAATTTCACAAGAGACAGAAGGGCTCCAGAAAGACGGAATGGGGTACACCACCATTGCTGGACACAGTACACACAACCGAGGAAAAAAGTGAAAAGGCTTCTGAGTTGCTAGATACCAAAGGGAAATGGGCCAATAACATCTCCCATGGGTCCTGAAGAGGGAGAGAGGCGCTTTGTACCCCAAACAACAATATTAAATACATCTATAAAACAGAGAGATTGCCTGAGGCATGGAAGACAGCAAATTGGTCCCAATCTTTAAAAAAGGAACGACAGAACACTACACTACAGACCAGTGCATGACATGTAAGCACAAAACAGGAAAAGTTTGTCAAAAGAAGGTTAACATCTAGAAAGGAAGACTCATCACCACACCCAAAACATGGTTTCAGAGACGGGAAATCCTGTGTCACAAACCTACTGGAGTTCTATGACTGGTGACAGCAGTAAGTCAAAGAGGGGGGGTTGGGGATTGCATTTTCTTGGATACAAAGGCGTTTGACACAGTACCACAAAAGAATTAGTGCAAAAAATGGAGACCAAACAGGGGTAACGGGAAGGCACTGCAATGGACAGGAATACTTTTCAGGGAAAACAGCAGCGGTAAAGGACGGGCGAGGGTAGAGTGGGGGCACCTGTTTCCAGCGGGGGGCCCACAGGGGTCGTCCTAGGACCATGCTGTTTCTGGGATTTTTTGAACGACATGACGGAAAAATAAACTCCGAGGGGTCCCGTTTCAGATGACGGAAGTTGAGAAAGAGTTCATTCGATCGAAGACCAGCAGAAATACAAAGGGGCTGGGCAGGGTGAGACCTGGTCCAGCAACGGCTCCTGGGGTTCAATCCCACCAAGGGCAAAGTCTGAGGATTTGGGAAGGGGAAGAAACAGCAGATGGGGTACGTCTAGGGGGGCCCGAGACACAAACATCACTCAAGGAAAAAGATTTGGTGATATAACACCAGGGACATCTCCCGAACGCACAAACAACCAATAACTGCCGCAGCATATGGGCGCCCGGCAAACCTCAGAACAGATTTCCCACATCTTAATAAGGAATCGTTCAGGACCGTGTACACCGGACTTAGGCCCCAAATTTAAAATGCGGCACCAGTTTGGAACCCCCACCTAGCCAAGCAGTAAAGAAAAAAAAAGTGCAAAGGTTTTTCAAAAAAAAAATCCCCCGAGTTAAGAGGATGTCCTTTGAGGAGGTTAAGGGAAATCAACCGACGACGCTGGAGGACAGAGAGATAGGGGGGGGCATGATAACGATTACAAAATACTGAAGGAATTTTACAAGGGGACAAAAACAGGATTTTCCAAGACTGGACACAGCAAACACAGGACAAAAGTTGGAAGCTGAAACAAAAGATGAATCAAAGGATGTTAGGGAAATATTTCTTCGCCACAAATAGTCAAGTGGTTTTTGGAAAGCGAGTATGAGGCAGGACCCAAAATACATGCTTTAAGGGGAGGTCGATAAACTCGGGTTCAGGGAGAGGGCCTAGTAGCAAACCAGAAGAGGGGGGGGCCAGAGTTTGGGACTCGCCCCCCTGAAACCCCCTCAACTATGAGTACAACAGGTGAGTACACCACACACACACACACACCCCCACAACATGCGCACATGTGGTAAAGGTTTTTTTACAGCTAGCAAAGTCGGGGTATTTTTTTCCCCAAAAGGGGGCCCGTAATATCAACTGGGATAAAATACTTAGCCATTTTTTGAACACTTCGATGAGTTTTTTTCAAAAATTCATTAATTTTACGCCCCCCATACATAAGACGCGGGGTGTGACAATAGTCCATCTGGCAAAGTTTATTTTGGGGGTGGTCACTCTGGGGTGGTGATTTAATCTGCCAAAGATACTTTAACCCACCGGGACCCGGGGGCGGTAGTGACATCCAAGAGCTGCTTATTTTTTTGGATGACCATAGCATGGGGCTCCTCCTCATGATAAATGATGATAGGGGGACGCACTGGTGTAATCTCCCTAACCTTTAATCCATAAAATTCAGTTGAAGTTTTTTTCGTAATTTTTCCAAAACTCTACCTGACAACCCAAGATTGTAATCAAAACTCATCTACTCCCTCTTTGAACATACACAGCCAATTTATCAGTTCATCATGCATCTAAGCCCAAATGGAGTGGAATCCACAGCATTGCACTCGACTCCATGTCCACAATCCTACCAACCTGTGCGGGCTTCTGACACAAGCATCCCCCAAAATTTTATGCTTAATGTTTTGAAGCATTTATGGATACAGAAAATCGTTACAATTAAACTGTCAATCTTTGTACATAGATGCTTTCAGTGAAAGGAGTAGGCAAACGTTCTGTCTAAAGGGTAGAGGCCCAATTTTGATCGTCTCCAATTTCTTTAAAAGCCCACTTCTGTCGACAACACACACCCACTGCACCAGTGGTTTTGGTGAACAAAAACATCAGCGTAAAAAATTTGCGAAGCGTGTGCGTGTGACTAAGTATCAATACGGGTTAAGGCCTCATGTTTGGCTTAAAGGGCGAAGTTTTGGGTTGGATTTAAGAAGTATTTTTTGGGGGAAAGGGGGAATGGTATTTTTGGAATGGGGTAAAATCCATGGGCGGAGAGTGCCGCTGTTGCCTTACTTGACATAGATCATTATCTGATTCAGCGGAGGTCGTTTCATTTTTTTGATACTCTGGGAGTGTTCACCAAAACTGGGGAAATTGGAGGGCTTCGTCAGGGTTTTTGAATGAGTTTCCCTGAGCATTTTAACCCCAATTAGATATTTCTTTCGAAACACATCTCTGATGTTTTGGAATATAAATTTCTTTTTGCTTTTTTAAAAATTTTGGCAGTACGGGGGCACCTAAAATGACCTCACTTCGTTCTGCATTTTTTTTCCACCCCTCCAAGCTTCCAGTCAGACCAAGAGCAAGTATTTGGCGCAACATAATCAACCAATGATCTAATATAAAAAAGATCATCATTTTCAAAATTTTTTAACATTACCCCATACCGGGGTGAACCCCTGCCACAACTCAAAGTGCTCTTGCGTTTTTGTATTGGGCGACAAAGCTTTTTAAAAACAGGTTCAATAGGGGGAACCTCAAACCCAGATCCCTAAAACGCTTACTATTCTAGAAGAACCCATCTGCAATTGGATCTGACAACTGTGCCTCTCGCCGGGGAGGACGCCTTTTAGTTCTTTTTTTTAAACAGTAGAGATTATCAACCCCAGGTCCTGACACAAGGATAGTACATGATTGGAATTTTTGGGTGTTGGAGAACCCGGGTGGTTGAATCATTATTCATCAGCAAAACTAACACATGAAGGGGTGACTGGGCATAGCATTAAGTAATGCATTAATTTAGAATTTTGAACCGTTGGGACTGTGCACACCTCCTTTTGGGGTTTCCAAATTCAAAGTCTTTATTACACCATGCCCCGGAAACAACCAGAACATTTTCTGGGGCGGGTAGCCTTAATCCAGCGGAGAAGCCACCCCAACACCATTCGGGCAATTTCACAAAGGGTTTACATGCGGTTGCTACATCAAAAGCGATTAAGGGTAAAGGGAAAGGTAGTGTAGAGCTGTCAGTGTCAGGGTGAGAAAGGTGGCTATGCAATGATCACGCTCCTTCCCAAGCATAAAACCCATGAAACCGGGGGAACAAAAATTGTTTGTTTTGTACATGAGACATTAAGAATCATCTCTTTAAATGTTTTACACAAGCACTAGTAAGGATATGGGGATGCATTTTGTTGATTGGGCTTAGGAATTGGAAAGATGAGGCTGTTGGGCCAAGATTGGGGGAGCTCCCCAGTTACATAGCCAGTTATAAATTCAAATAATGATTACCTGGTACCGACACAGCAATCTAGTATGTTAAGTAATACCATCCTCACCACGACGTGGGGTTGCCTTATGCTGCATCAATTCATAATTTTTGAAAGGAAAGTTGCAATCATCTGCCCTTTCTGGCATAAAGCAAACAAATTTTTCCCCTTGCATCATATTTTCATTTATTTTGCCTGTGTGTACTGGAAATTTTCATAGCTAGATGTAGCAGCCCAAGCACTGACTAACTCATTCGCCCTATGCAAGGGGTGAGGGGGCCGATCTGCCCATTCTGTTACCCCCTTTAAATTTTTTTATTCCCCCATACCCGCTAAGAGGGTTGAGCTTTAAAACCGTTGACAAATTTTTTTCCCCGTCTGTTTGCCGCGCTTTTGTAAGGAGTGGAATAGCCTAAAAATGCGTAGTGGAGGGGAGGGAAACCCTACCATTTTAAACAGGTCGATAAAGCTCATGGGCGGGAGAGAGAGGGCCTAGAGCAACCGTGAAAGGCGGGCCAGACAGGACTGACCCCTCAAACCCCAAAAGGTGATACAAATAGTGATAGCTCTGCACAGCATGGGGAGTTTGAAAAAGCCCCAGCATTCCAGGGGCGATGTTTTCTATAGGGTAGGGCCAGTCTCAAATGCGTTTCGTGTACGAAGTTTAGAGTCATTGTAATAAGTATGGTTTTTGAAAAGGGGGTATGATTATAATGGAAGTTTTTTTTTGGGGTTTTGAGTACCAAAGGTTTTAGTGGGGGCTCTAGTATTCTGAATTCTCACAAGTCATTGTTTTAAAACTCTACAGAGAAAGTCATAGGGAAATTTTACCGTCGTCACATGTGCAACAAAGATCATGCTGATCATGGGAACATTAAAACGTTTCCGTTTGAATATCCCACCAGGGAAGGGTAGTATTACCCAAACTAGTGAGGTAGCCCAGGGAAATGATCAGACCTAAAATCTGTAAAAAATGGAAGAAATCACGCTGGCAGAAGTAATGTTGAAGCCCAGGGACAGATCAAGGACGCCCCAAGATTGTGTGGGGTTAAGTCACCTACAATTTGGACATTTTCAGACTTTTTAAAAGTGACAACATTGATTTCCATTACGAACCAAAAGTGAGTTTCCAATCTTTTTTTCCCCGCATTTTAATCGCCAAAAAAAGAGTAGCTCAGATGAGCACAAGTTGGGAGCTCCCCTAATTAAATTTTTTCAGCAGGGGCATACAAGTTAAATATGTTGAGAGCAGAGTTCCCTATTAAATTTAACACGTGATATTTAGCCCCTCTGTTTTCTTATGTGCAAGAAGTTAGGGGAAAGCGATTTTTTTTAATAGAACACAAAGTTATAGTTTTGGGGTTTATGCAACAAATGATGGTAATTTAGGGGGTTGGGGTTTTTTAGGGGCCTGCACTCTTGTGACACACAAAAAATCAATGGGTTCGGGGGTTACTTATATGAAGGTCAGGAAATCTTTTTTTAAGTGATGCAATATTCCCGCTTAATATAGAAAGTTTTTACAGTTTTTGATCCATTATTAGCCTGGATCATCTGAGTTTCTCACATAATAAAAAAAATTTTTCATATAAATAGCAGACCTTATCAATGCAAAAGTGCTACCCTTGTCCATGAGTTTTTAAAAGTGCACTTCCAGTTGTAAAAGGGCCCCGTGGGAGTCTTCGTATACCCCAAACACGACGCTGTTTTTTGGTGAATGATAAGGTGACACCACCACCCATTCCCTCCTCCCCTAACATTACACCAAATTTTCAACGTCATCACCAACGCCAACTACCAAAATTGTTTCAATTACATTTATCAAAAGTATTGTATTCAAAATTAAGCTAGTGGTTAACCCCCACACACTCTGCACCACCACTTATATTACCCTCCTCACTATTCTAACAAAAAAAACCCCTTAGATTACCCCCACTTAAAATTAGTCACCTTTACTAATATTTATAGCAAACCCCCCTTATCCCATCTCACCAAACCAATTATATTACCTATCACTTTTTCTAAAATTATGACAACCCATTGCCCCTCATCACCATTTCCCCACACTTTACACGTCATCACTTTTTACAACATCATTTACACCATGGGCCTTCATTATAGTTCACTATAGTTTATCAACCAAGTATTATATTCGTCATTACTGTAATTAAGAACACCACCGCCTCCTTGTTCAGCAACCTTACACTTGCTTTCACAAATTGTGACAATCTTGTTATTTATTTTTTATTTATTTATTTAGAAATTTTAGCATACATACAGAGGTACAAAAAAAATACAGGTAAGAGCAGCATGCCAAAGCCACTTATATGCCATAGCATTACGGGCTGGCTTAAAATTAACTTAAGATTAACTAAGCAATGATGAAATCAGTGATAAAACATTATTGTAAACAGATAACTATAAAGCACAAATGAGTATTACAAAGACAGGTCATATGGTTGCTTGCATTGCTGTACATTCAGTCGAATGGAGTATTCTGTAGCAGTGTATTTAAAAAAATAATAAAGTTAATTGGGTCCTAGATTTAACATTTGTGTGATAAAATTGTGAGTAACATATAGGAATACAATTTAATAAGGTTCAGTTATTCCCGTATTTATTTGGTTTTGAGTGAGTAAGTGATCTTTGAGAAGAGACTTGAATTTATAAACAGGTAGTTTTCTTTTATTTTACAGGTAATGAATTCCAGATTTTTTGGGCCTTTTATGTGCATTGATTTTTGCATAGCGTGAGAGGGACACGAGGAACATCAAAGAGTGATCTGTGCCTTTGTGTTTGGCATGTGTTCTTTTGGGTTTGGGCAAGGAGTGTTTGAGGGGGGGGTTAATATCAAGTTAAGTTCATAATAAAGTTGGAGTTTTTATGGTGATGGGTTGAGTGTTTGAATATTGGGGAGTGGTTCCGTATGAAAATTTGTTATCATTCTAACTGCGCCTTTTGTTGGGAATTTAGTGGTCTGAGAGGGTTTAATTGTTGTTGACCCCCATCACAAATTCCATGGGTGAGATGGGGGTAAATAAAGAGTGAAAAAGGGGCCAGGAGGGCTGAGTGGGAACATAGTACCGTATCTTCGATAGTTGCCACAGCCCTTGAGATTTTCTTAAAAATTTTTGTTGTATATTTTATGAAATTTGAGTCTATTATCGGGTGGATTCCTGGGAATTTTTCCCTCTTTAGTTTTGTGATGGGTGATCCTTTTTATTGTTTTTTTAAGGGGTACATCTGTACTTTACCAAACTGAATGAATGGGGTTTTGTCAAGTTTAGTAAAAGTTTTTTGTCCCATCCGGGTAAAAATTTTTTCTGTAATTGGGTGTTTACAGTTTTTGCTAGCGTGACTGGGCTCGGGGAGAGAAGACGTATGTAGTGCCCATCTGCAAAAATTGGGGTTTGAGTAATTGCGAAGCATTTGGGGAGGTCATTTATTATAGGAAAGAGAAAGGGGCCAAGGACACTTCCTTTTTGGGGCCCAAATGTAATTGGGTTTTGCGAAGAGCTTCCCCATTTGCGTACACATATTGGGTTCTGTTGCTGAGGTAAGACTTAGTAGTTTAGGGATGCCCTCTAAAACCATAGTGTGACAATTTTACGTGGAGCAAGTCAGGTCAAATGTATCAAAAGCTTTTCAAGTCAATGAAGAAACCCCAGGGGACTTCTTTTTCTCTATTGGGGATATTTGTTTTTAGCATGTGATAAAGCATCATTAGTATTTTTTTTAGGCCTGAATCCCAAAATTGGGGAGTGGTTGAGAGTTTTGGGGGAAAGAGGGGAGGAGTAGATTTTGTTTTTTGAATTAAAATTTTTTGAAGATTTTTGAAGAGGGGGTAAAATTTGGGTATGGCCCATAGTTATTCAACTCTGTTTTGGGCCCTCCTTTTTTTGGGTCGGGGGGACCCTTTCTATTTTGAGAACTGTAGGGGGGGGTGGAGGGTTTTTGGGTTTGTTTAAAAAGTGGTTCAATGTTGGGTAGTACTTGTGACCTTTTTTGTATATAAAGGGTGGTAAGGTTTTAAATCTCCCTGCCTGTTTTTTATGTTTGATAAAAGGGGGACTTTGAAGGTTTTGTCGGGGGCTAGGGAAAAGGGTTTCGGGTATTGCCATGAGGTATCATTTTTGGGGGGGTACTGAGCTTGGGGTTTTTTTTGGAAGGTTTTTGACCATAGGGAGAAGAAACATGAGTCCCCGTTTGCTGTTTCTGTTGTGGGAGTTGGGTTCATCTGATTTTGCTAATTTTATTTCGCTATGTCGTGATATCTTTTTTGTTTCCCCGAATTTCTGATAG
>NC_069411.1:10381465-10508491 GCF_026875155.1 Cherax quadricarinatus | reverse complement strand
GGGGCGCCTTTGCGCAAAAATTTGACGCGCAAAATTTTTGGGCGTAATCTAGGGTTTGGACACTCACCGACCAGCCGTAAATCTACGGGACGGACCCTGAAAGGGTTAAACAAGATGGGTCCTACACAGATGACAGCAAGGAAATGAGTGAGCTACTCAAGTCTCAGTATGGCTCGTTTTTTAGCAAGCCGCTAACCAGACTGAGAGTCAAAGATCAAAATTAATTTTTTATGAGAGAGCCACAGAATTTGGTTAACATAAGCCTATCTGATATTATCCTGATGCCAAATGACTTCGAACAAGTGATAAATGACATGCCCATGCACTCTGCCCCAGGGCCAGACTCATGGAACTCCGTGTTCATCAAGAACTGCAAGAAGCCCCTATCACGAGCTTTTACCATCCTATGGAGAGGGAGCATGGACACTGGGGTCGTCCCACAATTACTAAAAACAACAGACATAGCCCCACTCCACAAAGGGGGCAGTAAAGCAATAGCAAAGAACTACAGACCGATAGCACTAACATCCCATATCATAAAAAACTCTGAAAGGGTCCTAAGAAGCAAGATCGCCACAAATATAGATACCCATCAATTACACAACCCAGGGCAACATGGGTTTAGAGCAGGTCGCTCCTGTCTGCTTCAGCTACTGGATCAGTACGACAAGGTCCTAGATGTACTATGTATAAGACAAAAAGAATGCAGATGTAATATATACAGACTTTGCAAAAGCCTTCGACAAGTGTGACAATGGCGTAATAGCGCACAAAATGCATGCTAAAGGAATAACAGGAAAAGTTGGTAGATGGATCTATAATTTCCTCACAAACAGAACACAAAGAGTAGTAGTCAACAGAGTAAAGTCTGAGGCGGCTACGGTGAAAAGCTCTGTCTGACAAGGCACAGTACTCGTTCCCATCTTGTTTCTCATCCTCATATCTGACATAGACAAGGATGTCAGCCACAGCACTGTGTCTTCCTTTGCAGATGACACCCAAATCTGCACGACAGCGTCTTCCATTGCAGACAATGCTAAGCTCCAGGCGGACATCAACCAAATCTTTCAGTGGGCTGCAGAAAACAATATGAAGTTCAACGATGAGAAATTTCAATTACTCTGATATGGTAAACATGAGGAAATTAAAACTTCATCAGAGTACAAAACAAATTCCTTCCACAAAATAGAACGAAAAACCAACGTCAAAGACCTGGGAGTGATCATGTTGGAGGATCTCACCTTCAAGGACTATAACATTGTAGCAATCACATCTGCTAGAAAAATGGCAGGATGGATACTGAGAACCTTCAAAACTAGGAATGCCAAGCCCATGATGACACTCTTCAGGTCGCTTGTTCTATCTAGGCTGGAATATTGCTGCACACTAACAGCACTTTTCAAGGCAGGTGAAATTGCTGACCTAGAAAATATACAGATAACCTTCACGGTGCGCATAATGGAGATAAAACATTTCAATTACTGGGAGCGCTTGAAGTTCCTGAACCTGTACTCCCTGGAATGCAGGCGGGAGAGATGCATGATTATATGCACCTGGAAAATCCTAGAGGGAAATAGTACCGAACTTGCACACGAAAATCACTCACAACGAAAGCAAAAGACTCAGCAGATGATGCAACATCCCTCCAATGAAAAGCAGGGGTGTCACTAGCACGTTAAGAGACAATACAATAAGTGTCAGGGGCCTGAGACTGTTCAACTGCCTCCCAGCATACATAAGGGGGATTACCAATAGACCCCTGGCTGTCTTCAAGCAGGCACTGGACAAGCACCTAAAGTCGGTACCTGACCAGCCGGGTTGTGGCTCGTACGTTGGACTGCGTGCAGCCAGCAGTAACAGCCTGGTTGATCAGGCTCTGATCCACCAGGAGGCCTGGTCACAGACCGGGCCGCAGGGGTGTTGACCCCCGAAACTCTCTCCAGGCAAACTCCAGGTAAACAAGAACTATACTCAAATACAGTGGAACCTTGGTTTTCAGTTGCCCTGGTTTTCGTCGAAAAAAATCGTTGAAAACCGAAATCATCAAAATATTGTCCCAATTTTCAATCATCACCTCAGGTTTCGTCAAGCTGACAGTGGTCCACTGTACCGAATGTGTCCACCTGTGCCCATACCAAGCATCCCACACGTTCTGAGTCAGTCTGGCTTTGTTTCTCGTTGGCAGAGGGTGGTAGTGATGCTGGTAGAGGGTGGCAGTAATGGTGGAAGAGGGTGGAAGAGGGTGGTAGTGATGGTGGTAGAGGGTGGTAGTGATGGTGGAAGAGGGCAGTAGTGATGGTGGTAGAGGGTGGTAGTGATGGTGGTAGAGGGTGGTAGTGATGGTGGTAGTGATGGAGGTAGAGGGTGGGAGTGATGGTGGTAAAGGGTGGTAGTGATTTGGGGGTAAAATGGTGGTAGAGGGTGGTAGTGATGGTGGTAGAGGGTGGTAGTGATGGTGGTAGAGGGTGGTAGTGATGGTGGTAGAGGGTGGGAGTGATGGTGGGGAGAGGGTGGTAGTGATGGTGGTAAAGGGTGGTAGTGATGGTGGTAGAGGGGGGTAGTGATGGGTAGAGGGTGGTAGTGATGGTGGAGAGGGTGGTAGTGATGGTGGAAGAGGGTGGTAGTGATGGTGGAAGAAGGTGGTAGTGATGGTGAAAGAGGGTGGTAGTGATGGTGGAATAGAGGGTGGTAGAGGGGTGGTAGTGATGGTGGTAGAGGGTGGTAGTGTTTGGGGGTATAGGGTGGTAGTGATGGTGGTAGAGGGTGGTAGTGATGGTGGTAAAGTGTGGTAGTGATAGTGGTAGAGGGGGTGTGGAGAAATTTTCTCCAGAAGGAGGGTTTTCAGCCCCTTCAAACCCCTTCAGGCCCCGAGGGGCCCAGCCCTCTCAGAAGGGCAAACATCTTGTTTACTGCTACATCAAGTAATTATAAAACAGATGTTTACCAGCGTGAAACCAGTTATGAGTCATGCGACTTCTTTGCAAGAGACCATGGTGCAAGTAGTGTAGTTTAATAAGGACAATCAATCTCTTACCTTAGCAGGAGAATTAAGGAAATCCTGCACCCCTTTATTACCATGTTAAAGATAGTGTACATTGTTTTCAAAAATTAGACAGCAAGAATCAAGCATTCTGCATTTCTTTATGGTAGAAGTTTGGCAAGGGAAGGGAAATATGCTTTGTCGGCACTTCTTTTGTGTGTCGGGAAGCTGGGGGTAGACGGTGACAACCCCAGGCAGATTGCAATATGTAATGGTGCAGTAAAGACCCATACTTCACGCTAAGAATGAACAAAGGAAATGAATCGAGCATTGCTGTAAACCTCAGACAATCTCCATAATAACCATAAACCTATTACCAAAGTGTGCACAGCTTCTTTAATGACATTACCACGAAAAAACAAACCTTGTGGAACAGTGTACGAGTGAGCGTATTCCTAGTCTGTGGAAGACATGGACATTTGCAAGGACACTTTTAGCTTCTATCAAGTCACCGATACCTGTCGGTATGGTGTATACAACACCCTTTGCTCATGCTACAAGAGCAAGGTTGGGTTTTAAACCCTTTTGTCCTACAGGGGACTGTACAGTTTTTGTGTCACAAAGGGTTTTGAAATCATCCTTTGTCGGGGGAGGTGCAGACTTTTGAGCCCCACAACTACTTTTCATAACAGCAGTATTCAGTTAAAAAATCGAATAACACCCCCTGGGGTAATAATCATACATCATATTTTATTTCACCCCGTAGGGGTGCATACGACAGCTTTCAAGACACACCTACAGGGACGGATGGTAGGTAAACGTCTTTCAAGGTAAGTCCCTTACAGTCCATTATTTAATTTTGACTTAGCTTGTAGCATTTCCCTATAGAGGGTGGTATGATGGTGGTTGAGGGTGGGAGAGGGTGGTAGTGATGGTGGTTTGAGGGTGGTGTGATGGGGTAGGGGTGGTAGGATGGTGGGAGAGGGGGGTAGTGGTGGGGAGAGGGGGGTGTGGGGGTGGTAGGGGTGGTGTGATGGGGTAAGAGGGTGGTAGTGATGGTGGTAGAGGGGGGTAGAGGGTGGTAGTGAGGTGGTAGAGGGGGGGTAGTGATGGTGGGAGAGGGTGGTAGTGATGGGGGAGAGGGTGGTAGTGTGGTGGTAAGGGTGGTAGTGATGGGGGTAGAGTAACCCCTTTCCCTCCTCACCGTCTTAAAACACCAACGGAGGGGTCAATAAAGGTGCCAGTGCCCTGGAAGCCTGCAATGTAGTTGTGGTAATGCCATGCTTGCCTGCCTGGTAACCCGTCTTCTACAACTCACCCTGGGGTCTGCCCCGTGCCATGCACCAATGTTATTTATCCCCTTTCTTAGTCATTTATTTTAGTTATTCTTATAAAAGTATTTTTTTGTTAATATTTTTTTTGGGTGTCTGGAATGATTAATTGGATTTTCATTATTTTTATGGAAATATTGCTTCAGTTTTCGCCAAAATTTTGGTTTTTTGTCAGACTTTCTGGGAAAAGAAAATTTAAAGACGGGAAAAACCCCGGGTTTTCCCGAACCCAAAAAACCCCAAATTTTAAAAAGGGTAATCACTTTTGGGGGGGGGCTCCTTATATACAGGGCCCCCGACCTACATCTTTAATCTGTTTCTGAGAGCCCATCGTAAGACAAATTTTACGTTGGTTTTAATTTAAATTTTTTCCCCCTAAGGGGGAAAAAGAAAATCAAATTAATCCATGCAAGAGGGGGGCCCCCAAAAATATGAAAGAAAAAATTTTTACCCCATAAAATTTACATTTTCATACACACAAAAAAAAAGGATACATGCACAATAGTAGAGTAGTACATGCACAATATACAGTGGACCCTCGCCTAACGACTTAATCCTTCCTGAGAGCTCAACGTTAGGTGAAATTATTGTTAGCCGAATTAATTTCCCCATAAAAAAATAATAGAAATCAAATTAATCCGTTCCCGACACCCCAAAGTATAACAAAAAAAAAAATTTTCCACATGAAATATAAATTTTAATACAACACAAACTGAAGAAGACATGCACATTTACATGACACTTACCTTTATTGAAGATCTGGTGATGATTGATGGGATGGGAGGAGGGGAGACTGTGGATGGTGTTAATGTTTAGAAGGGAAATCCCCTTCCATTAGGACTTGGGGTTTGGCAAGTCCTTTTTCCGGGGTTACTTCCATTCTTCTTTTAATGCCACTAGGACCAGCTTGAGAGTCACTGGACTTCTGTCGCACAAAAATATCTGTCCATAGAGGCCTGTACCTCTTTGTTCCCCTTTTTGACATTCCCAAAGTGTTTTTACAACATTGTCAGTGTAATAGTCCCCCAGCATGGCTTGCAATAGCTGTGTGAGGGTGATTTTCATCAAAAAAGGTTCGCACTTTTAAGCCACATTGCACACATTTCCTTAATCTTTGAAGTAGACAACTTCTTCAATTTCTCTCCCCCCCTCCTCCAGAGCAGTTTCCTCAGGTCTGGCCTCTTGCTGTTGAAGATGATCCAGCAGCTCATCAGTGTTAGTTTGTCATGTCCTCCTCCACCAACTCTTTCCACATCCTCCCACTAACCTCCAACCCAAGGACTTCCCCAATGCCCCACAATGGATTCCTCAACTGCATAGGATTCCCAGGGTTAGCCTCAAAGATCACCCTTCAAAATCCCTTTTTGTTCTACACAATCCTGGCTAGTTTTCTTTCTTTCCAGCAAGAGTTCAAGGTCCTCTTAGTCACTTCCTCCCAAGCCTTACCAATAATTGTTACCACAATTGGAGGTATCTAAAGTGATCTCTCCAAAACTCGCTTAAGGAGTCATTGAGTTTCTGAGGTCACTACAAAGCACCTTTCAAAACATAGCTTTTGTACAGTTTCTGAGTTGGAAATGACCTGCTGTTCCTTGGCTGCAGGAGAGGAGTGGTATTAGGAGGCAAAACTGACCTTAATGAAGCTCATTTCCGCAGAAAGTCGCCTCTGCCAGTCTGAAGGATGACCAGGAGCATTGTCTAATACCAGGAGGCACTTAAGGTCTAATTTCTTTTCAATTAGGTAATTTTTCACAGTGGGGCAAATGCAGTGGAGTAAACCATTCATAGAAAAAATCCCTAGTGACCCATGCCTTACTGTTTGCCTTCCACAGCACACACAAATTAGCCTTGAGGACATTGTTTTTCCTGAACACTCTGGGAGTTTCAGAGTGATACAGACCAATAAAGGCTTCACTTTGCAATCACCACTAGCATTAGCCCACAACAGAGTAAGGCCCTGTCTTTCCATAGGCTTATGTCCTGGGAATGCCTTTTCCTCCCTCCTGAGTAATTAGGTCCTGCTTGCAATTTCTTCCAAAACAGGCTTTTTGTCACAATTAACACTTGTTTCAGGTTTCAGTCCCTTCACTATGTACTCCTTGAATTCCTGCATATCTTTTTCAGCCCGCTTGTGGTCCTGACTGGGCAGCCTCACCGTGCCTTATCACACTATGTATGCCAGTAGTGATTCTAATCTCTCAACAACCTTTGCTGGCCTTAAATTCCACTCACATCACCAACTAGTTTCAGGCATTTTTTCTAATTAAATCGTCATGCACATGTCCAAGCCTTTCACATATGATTGCTTGAGAGATGCTATCCTCCTGCTATCTGTTTTTTCATTTATCCATACTAATAACAGTCTCGTCAACTTCTTCTATCACTGCGATCTTGTTTTTCAAAACAAAGATGCACCTTTGGCAAGAACAGCTCCTTGATTGCCTTTTTCTTGGCCACATAGTAGCAAATTGGTTCATTGGGTTTTGTGCCACAACCTGGCCCAGCTCAAAGACGAACGCACTCCCACTTTCATACTTAGCAGTTAGTTAGTTTTAATATGTTTATTATGCACCCCATACCCATCTGTGGGTGGGCGGTAAAGTCAACAGATTAACAGAGGTACATAATTGGTCGCAGGGACTGGACTCCAAAGGTTTGATAGCTGAGGCAAGTTACAGAGTAATAGAATTCAACATTACAAAGGTAATGAACTCACAATTTACAAAGGTAATGAACTCCAGGTAGGTCTAGTCACAATCATGACAAGTTACAAAGTATTACAGATTGCAGAAGTACGTAATGGGTCCAGGACTGGCCCCAAAGTTTTGATGGCTGAACTATGTTAACAAGGTAATTGAACTCACAAGTTACAAAGGTATTGAAATACTGTAGAGAAATGGTTAACTTTGTTTATACACGGCTACAATCATGAACAAATTATTAGAGTAATGAGCAATTCATACTTTCCACACCGGCGTCACAACTGTAGTGAGTTTATTGGTGCAAGATAATTGATTTGTTGAGGACACACACACAAACACACACATATACAAAATTCATACATACACACACACACACACACACACGATCACACACACACACACACAGCACACACAAACACACACACAAGACATGACAGCAGCTGACGAGCACACACACACACAGACCAACACACTCATAATACACACACCACAATAAAGCTCAATTGAGGGTACACACAACACAACTAATCAGGGTGAATGGCGCAGCCTCATATACGAACACTTCATAATGACGCACTACACGAAACGAAGACGAACATGCAAAGGGGAGGCACAAACAAACAAACTACACAAGGGCTCTGTCTCTAGATGCACCAAACACACATCTAAACGAATACAGTTCACTAAATAACAGAATCATCTATCAGAAATGAAGAGCGAGCTTGACTCACCATACCGCAATTCTCAACTAGTCCGCGTCAGCAGCGTATGCGCGCATGCACTACACGTAACACACACACAAGACACACACACACAGCTACACACTCACACATCACACACACTCGGGGGGGGGGGGGGGGGGGGGGGGGGGGGAGTTGGAGATAAAACGTTCGTAGTGTACACACACACACACACACACAATCGACCTCTACACAACACTGCACACATGTGTAATGTTTATTTACAGCTAGCAAAGTCAGGGTATTTCTCCAGAAGGGTCTGCAAATATACCCACTGTGGTTAAAGTACTTTTGCCATTTTCTTGAACATTTCTGATTGAGTTGTTTCTAAATTCATTAATTTTATCACACCCAGTACATAATGACACCAGGTGTGACAATAGTCCATCTGGCAAGTTTACATTCGTTTGGTCCTACATCTGGTGGTGGTGATTTAACCTGCCAAAGATAACTTGTAACCCAGCCGGATGTCCGGGCAGTAGTGACATCCAAGAGTCTCTTATTTTGTTGGATGCACCGTAGACTGTGGCTCTCTCTGCATGATAGAATGATGATAGATGGACTCACTGTGTCAATCTCCCTGAGCCTTAAGTCCATAAAATTCAGTTTGAATTCTTTCGTATTGTTCTCAAACAACTTCCTGACGAGCCAAGATTGAATCTACTCCTCTTTGAAAGCAAGACAGCTTAGCCAATTTATCATTCTATCATCATCTGATGACCATGTGAGATGGAATCCACAGCAAATGTGCACTCCCGACCCACTGTCCCACCAATCCTACCATCACCTGGTCTGGCTTCTGACACAAGCATGCCACAATTTATGCTTAATGAGTTGAGAGCATTTATGGATGACAGAGAATCGTTACCAAATTAAACGGTCAATCTTTGAACATAGATGTATTTCTAGTGCAAGGAGTATGGCAAACAGTTCTGTCTGAAGGGTTAAAGAGGCCCAATTATTGATGCGTGCTCCAATTTCTTTAAGAGAGCCATCACCTGTACGACAACAGCAGCACTACCGCGCACCAGTGGATTGGGAACAGAAACCATCAACGTAATAATATGCGAGAGTGTGTGCTGTGTGACTAAGTTATCAATACAGCTTAAGGGCCTCATGTTTGGTCGTGCAAGGGGCGGGAAGTTTGGTTTGTGATTTAAGAAAGTAGTTTGAGGAAATGGAGGAATGGTAGTTTGGAATGGGGTAATATTCCATGAGCGGAGAAGTGCCGATGTTGCCTTACTTGACATAGATCATGTATCTGATTATGCGGAGGTCGGTTTCAGTTTTTTCGACCATCTGGAGGAGTGTTTTCACCGTGCTGAGGAAAATTGGAGGCTTCTGTGCAGGGGTTTGATGAAGCTTGCCTGAGCATATTAACCCAATTAGGATATTTCTTTCAGTAACACGATCTCTGATGCTTGGAATTATCAAGTTCTTTTTTGCATATATAAAATTTTGGCAGTACGAGGGCATCCTAAAATGATCCTCATTGCTTCATTCTGCAGTTTCTCCAGCCCTCCAAGCTTCCAGTCAGACACAAGAGTAAGTAGTGGTGCAGCATAATCAACCAATGATCTAATATAAGCAAGATACATCATTTTCACAATTTAACATTAAGCACCATACCTGGGTGAAGCCCTGCCACAACGCTAAGTGCTCTTTAGTCGTTCTTTGTAATTGGGCGACAAAGTCTTGTTTACAACATTCCAAGTAGTGGAACCTCAAAACCTAGATACCTGTATCTGCTACATATTCTAGAAGAGACCCATCATGCAATTGGATCTGACGAACTGTGCCTCTTGTCGAGAGGACGCCTATTAAGTATCTTTGTTTTTTCATAAGATTATCAACCCATGTCCTGCACGAGGCTAGTACATGATTAAAATGTTTGGGTTTGGAGAATCCGTGGGAGAAATTCATTATATCATCAGCAAAACTAATAACATAATTATGGGGCTGACTAGCATAGCATTAAGTAATGCATTAATTTAGAAATGAACAGTGTGGGACTGAGCAAACCTCCCGTGGGGTTCCTAATTCAAAGTGTTTAGTTTACACTTCATGTCCCTGGAACAACACAGACGATTTTCTGTGGAACCAGGTACCTTTAATCCAGCAGAGAAGCCATTCCTCCAACTACATTCTGTCAAGTTCACTTAATGATTACAAGTCTCGGTTGGCTACATCCGAAAGCGTATTTTAGATCAAGGAAGTATGTATGAGCTGTCAGTGTGCAGGGTGAAAAGGTGGCTATGGCAATGATGCACGCTCCTTCCATGCATGAAACCATGTAACCGGGGAACAAAAATTTTTTGATCTGTACATGAGACGATTAAGAATCATTCTCTCAAATGTTTACACAGCAGCTAGTAAGAGATATTGGGCAATGCATTTTGTTGTTGGGCTAAGAACTGGAATGATGAGGCTGTTGGTCCAAGATTGAGGAGCACCCAGTTACATAGCTCATGTTATAATTCAAGTAATGGATTACCATGGTACTCGACACAGCAATCTAGAGTAGTTGTAATTAATACCATCCCACCAGCGACGTGGAGTTGCCCTTAGTTTCGTGCGCATCAAGTTCATATAAGTGAAAGGAATGTTGCAATCATTCTGCCCTTGCTGAGGCAGAAAGCAAACAAGTCTCATCCTCTTGCATCATATTGTCATTTTAATTATGCTGTGTGGTACTTGGAAGATTGTCATAGCTAAATGTAGCAGCCAAGTTTACTGACTAACCTCATTCACGCCCCTATGTTAAGGGAAGAGGGTGCGCGATCTCCCAGTTCTGTTACCCATAATTCTATTTATGTCCCCTCCCAAGCCCGCTAAGTGGGGTGTGAGCATTAAGACGTTGACAAATTTTTTGTCCATCTGGTTTGCCGCAGCTCTGATATACGCTCTGGCACAGCACGGCAGTTGGAAGAGCCTCACATTCCAGGGGTTACGATGTTTTCTATAGGCTAGGCCTATTCTGCGAGCAGTACCGTTCAGTGGTACGAATTTTTAGAAACATTGTAATAAGTATGGTTTTTGAAGGAGTATGATTATTATGGAAGTTTGTTGGGTTTATAGTACCAAGAGGTGTTTCAGTGGCGGCCAAAGTAGTTCTGAATACTGCTCACAAGATCATTGTTAAATCTCTACAGAGGAACACTCATAGGAATATACCAGTCGTCACATGTGCAACCAAAGTCATCATGCAGATCCAGTGGGAACATTAAAACGTATCCGTTTTGAAATATCCCCCACCAGAAGGTAAGCATTACAAAATATTCTAGTGAGGTTAGCCTAGGAAAATGATCAGACCTATATCTGTTACAATGGCAGACTCACAGCTGGCAGAAGTAATGTTGAACCCAGGCACGAGATCAAGGATGCCTCCATAGATATTGTGGGTTCAAGATCCCTAAAATTTGACATTTAATCATGACTGTTAAGAGTGACAACAGTTTGATTTACATTAGCATTACCAAACTGTGAGTTTTCCATGCTTTGTTGTCTCGCATTGTAATCGCCAATAAGAAGAGTAGGCTCAGATGAAGCACAAGTGGGAGCTCCAATAATTAAATTTATCAGCATGGAAGGGAGAAAAAAAAGAAGGGGGGGGACATACAAGTTAAAAATGTTATAGAGCAGAGTTTCCCTTTATAAATCCTAACACCGTGATATTGTAACCCTCTGTTTTCTTGTGTGCAAGAAGTTGATTGGGGAAGCGATTTTTTTAATATATAGAACACAAGAGTTATGTAGATTTGAGGTTATATGCAACAAATGATGGTAATTTAGGGGGTTGGGATTTTTCAGGACTCTGCAACTCTGTATACACACAACATCAATGGGTTTCGGTGGTAACTTTTATGATGAAGGTCAGTAAGTCTTTTTTCTAAGTGATGCAATATTCCAGCTTAATATAGAAAGTATATAACAAGTTTTGATCCATTATAGTAGTCCAGGTATCATCTCGGAGTTTTCTCAGCATAATGAAAAAATGTCATATAAATAGCAGACCTTATCAATGTCAACATGGCTACCCTTGTCCATGAGTTTTGTAAGTTCACTTCAGTTTGTAAGGCCTCGTGGGAGTCTTCGTAAAACCCAGAGCACGACGCTGTTTATGTGTGAATGTATGATAGGTGACACCACCACTCACATTCCCTCCTCCACTAACATTACACGCAACACTACAACTCTCATCACCAGCGCCACTACCAACATTGTGTTCATTACATTTATCAACAGTATTGTTTTCAACATTAATGTCTATGTGACTAACCTCACACACTCTGCACCACCACTTATATTATGCTCATCACTATTACTAAACATTATAGACACCACCGCTCTCATCACACTCTTCACCACCATTTAAAAATTACCGCTCATCACTATTACTAACATTATAGACACCACCGCTCTCATCACACCTTCACCACCACTTAAATTACGCTCTCACTATTACTAACATATAAAACACCATTGCCCTCATCACACTCTTCACCACCATTTTAAAATACGGTTCCCATCACTATTACTAACATCATTGACACCATAGCCTTCATTATGATGCTCACTACAGTTATCAACACAAGTATTAATTCGTCATTACTGTGATTAAGAACACCACCACCCCCTTGTTCAGCAGCCTTATACTTGCTTTCACAAATTGTTATTGGTACACTCTACACATCTTTCCTTGTTTGTTCAAGTTGTTTCAGGAGAAATTGTTGTGTTTCCAGTACTTTTATGCACGACATCAGGTTGTATACCACAGGAGCAAGACTTGGAACATCTGGAGACGTGAATCCCGGGCAGCTGAGCTCGTTGGCTGATGTCAGCTGACTCCAGCTAGGGTGATATTGACAACCGACGTGATGGGGGTCTGTTGACGTGCTCCCCAGGTGAGGGGCTCAAACCCCCTTGTCTGAGGGCAGGCATGAGCCAGTAAATTCAGACCCGAGGTACCTGGTAGTCCTGGGGGTCATTATGAGGGGGGCAGGGTGAAGTCGGTTGGCTGCGATGGCGATCAGCCCTCACACTGCAGTCAGCATGAGCTGCTGTGACTCCTGAGGTCTTACAATTGATACATTGTTTAGCCACAGTCTGTTGCTGTTTGATCATATCATAACACCGTTCAGAAGGATGAGCATTGGCACACACTGCACACCAGTGTGACTTAGATGGGCATTTCCTGGCAATGTGGCCCCAGCGTTGACACTCATAACATCGATGTTGAGGAGGTCTGTACAATGCAATGTAATAGCGTCTGTTGAGGGCTGCGCGGGAGTGAATATAGCGTGGCACTTAGCAATGATCTCTTTCTTCATATCCATAGTAATTTTCACCCTTTTTCCTGTAGGGTTGGCACTAGAAGCTTTCTTGGTGCCCATGGTGACTTATTTTGCAGGTGCAATCACTAAAAAGGCTGTGACAATATGAAATGTTCCGATTGTATGCTTGGAAGTGACCGCGGTGGCTGGCTTGTAAACACTGGCACCCACAGAACAAGTGAGGCGGGCTCAGGCCACACGTGGACGCATCCCGAACGAATGACGTTGAGCGAGTTTTTTAGCGCTAGCCGAGGCAAAATTTTTGTGTTAAAATGTATCGCTAGGCGGATTTAACGTTATGCGATGCGTTCGTTAGGCGAGGGTCCACTGTATATTGTGCATGTACTAGTCTACTAAATGAAGAATAAATGACACTTACCTTTACTGAAGATGCAGCAATGACTGATGAGGCACTGTGTCCTGGGAGTGTCTTTTCCTCCTGAGCAATGTAGGTCCTGTTTGGCATTTTCTTCCAGAACAGGCCTTATCACACTGTGTATGCCACATGATTCTTAAATCTCTCAAACCAACCTTTGCTGGCCTTATATTCACCAATATGAGCACTAGTTCCAGGCATCTTTTTCTGTTCACCTGGGTGTTAATCGACTGGTGTGGGTCACACCCTGGGAGATAAGATTAAGGACACCAATGTAAATAAGTTAGACAGTCCTCGATGACACACTGACTTTTTTATGTCGTCCTGGGTGGCTAACCCTCTGGGGTTAATTGTTTCTTGGTATTCTCAATAAGCCACACCAACAATGGTGCTAGAGCAGCAGCAGCAGCTGACCGTGGTACGATAGTATTTCGATAATATTTCTCACCCTTTTTGCTACAGGGTTAGCACTAGCTTTCTTTGGGTTCATGGTGGCTTATTTAGCAGTTAGAAGCACTAAAAACACTGGAATAATACAAAATATTCTGAATGTATGCGTGGGAGCTTGTAAACATTGGCACACCAACTGAAGGTAGGCCAGCTGAGGCGCGCTCAGGCAGACACACATGTGGACGCGCACCAGACAAATGCTGTAGGTCGAGTTTTTCAACACATGTCGGGGTTAAATTTTTACGCTGAAAAGCATTGTAGGTCGGTTTTAATGTAGGTTGGGGACATCGTACGTCGGGGGTCCACTGTATTTACAAAGCAAAAAACAAAAAGTACTAAGCCATTTCCTATAAGCCACAGGAAATCTATATGAAATAAGAATGTACAGATATATAAAACAGTCCATCAAAAAACCTCAGCAAAAGCAAGAGAAAATATTGTCAAGGCAACTCCTGTAAGTGCCTAACATCTTGACAACAAATATCACTACACCAAAAGTGATGCTACACTATTACAAGCCACAACACAATAGTTGAAGTCACTAGGAGGAAAAGAAATCCTTAAGAAAACAGCATATATTTTTTTTTTCACACACTGGCTGTCTCCCACTGAGGCAAGGTGACCTAAAAAAAAAAAAAAAACTTTCTCCATCATTGCCAGAGGCGTGTATATATGACAGTTCAGATGTCCCTCCAAACAGCAAATATCCCTATCCCTCTTTTAGAGTAGAGGCACTGTACTTCCTACCTCCAGGACGTGTGTAAGGAACAACAACTGTATTTTCAACTACCATAAATCCTCTTACTTTTGTTTTTCTTTTTGGGTCAACCTGCTTTGGTGGGATATGGCCGGTTTGTCAGAAGAAAAAGAAAAAAAAAAAAAAGAAAAGAAAGAAAAAAAGAAAAAAAAAAAGAAAAAAATGAAAAAAAAAGAAAAAAGAAAAAAAGAAAAAAAAAGAAAAAAATGAAAAAAAGAAAAAAAAGAAAAAAAGAAAAAAGAAAGACAAAAGAAAAAAAGAAAAAAAGAAGAAAAAAAGAAAAAAAGGAAAAAAGGAAAAAAGGAAAAAAGAAAAAAAGAAAAAAAGGAAAAAGAAAAAAAGAAAAAAAGAAAAAAAGAAAAAAAAAAAAAAAGAAAAAGAAAAAAAGAAAAAAAGAAAAAAAGAAGAAAGAAAAAAAGAAAAAAAGAAAAAAAGAAAAAAAAGAAAAAAAGAAAAAAAGAAGAAGAAGAAGAAGAAATCCTCATATAAAGTAACATCACATAGCACAGTTTTTGTACATACAATCAATAAAGTGCACTTAAAATTTTACAGCATACATAAAACTTGGTATTATGCACTGTAAAGTTATGCACAAAATCTGGGTATTGAGTACCAGTGAAGAAGCACAGCCCCTCTCCTTCCCTACTGCCACCCACACTATCTACAATTGCTTTTGGGAGAGTGAATTGCCTTATGCACTCTGTTTATCAAATGATTTTGGTTTCTCCAGAACACCCACCTCATCTCTGAATATTAGCCATGGTATCCATGAGGAGTACTAGTGAATACTAATGATGCTGAAGGTGCCAAAAAGAATAAAGGTAAAGGTAAATCACTGATGGTACTGAAGGAAGTTGAAATTTTAGATATGCTACAAGGTGGAGTATGTGCGATGCAGACTACTCCCACTTATGATCTGAGAGAATTCACCATTTGTACAACTAGAGATAATGAAAAGAAAGTAAGAGCTTATTCAATAAGTAGCACAAACTCTTACCTGGTGAAAAGTGTGTGAAAGAGGTCAGTACAATAGGGCCTCACTTATACAGCAGGTTAGGTTCCAGGCTACTGCTGGAAAGTGGACATCGCCGGACAGCAGAACACCATTTTTTTCCACTTATAAATGCAAATGCCAGATAACAAGTTTACACTAACATATGTGAGCAATAGAGCTAGGCATTAAAAACAATACAGTAGACCCTTATATTACACAGATTTATTTGGCACATTTTGTTTATTACACTATTGAAAAATTGAGGCATAATTTTATACACTTTGTAAAATTAACTTAACATGGTTTGGTTTGCAGGAAGGGAAAATTTGGATGGACTCTGACTCCAACCTGGTAGTACCAAGCTTCTGGAATAAATTTAACATTGCAGATGCCATCAGCTATGCTAGAGGTACATGGAATGAAGTTCCCCAATCAACATTAAATGAAGGCTGGGGAAAGTTATGGCCTTCTGTAGTTAATTCTTTCACTGGTTTTACCTTGCTTGAGAATCAGGTTCAGGAAATTGTTCTGCTGGCAAGGATATTACCAGGTGATGGTTTTGAAGATGTGAATGAGCTCTTAGATGATGATAATGATGATGATGATGAAGAAGAAGACAGGAGTCTAGAGGAAATGTTGTCAGAGCTCTGTTACAAGGGAGCCAGATAACAGATGATGATGATGATGAAGAACCTGAAGAGAAACAGTTAACATTGTAGCAGCTACGTGAGCAGTTCCATGTTGCTACTAAACTAGCAGGATTTTTCAATGAAGAGGACCCTGACAAATCTGGAAGCAGTGCTTTGAAATGGGGTCTAGAGCAACTGATGATGCTTTACCATCAGCTGTATAATGTACTGCAGGGTAAAAGAACCAAGAGACCCATTACAGAATTTATGCACACTCCAATACAGCCATCGACTAATACCAATTCTGCCGACAACCAACAACCATCCACTTCAGTCCAGTAGGGCCACACAATGCATCTCCACTCTTCACAATCACTGACATACACCAGCAACCACAATTAAAGATAAATAATATTATTTCTCTTGCATTTGTATTCTTAACCCCTTTCAGGGTTGGTGCTGTACTAGTACGGCTTACGCGCCAGGGTTGGTGCCATACTAGTGTGCATAAATTCTAGTGGCCTCAAATTAAGCGGGAAACGGCTGGTAGGCCTAGATGCGAGAGAATGGGTCTGCATGGTCAGTGTGCACACTAGGAAAAAATCAGGCACCCAGTGGTGCATTGTGGGAACACCATTTAGTATACCTTGTTCACCATGCCTCGCTGTAAGAAACACCTCACTCCTCGGGGAACTGGGACACTTTTGTTCCCCAATGAAAGTTCTAATACAGATGTAAGTGTCAGTGAAGATGACTTTCAAAGTTTTCAGGAGGTTGTGACTGAAAATAACGACCATAATACCGGTAATAGTGAGGAAATTCCAGATGACCCTCAACCTTCCACCTCTGGTGCTGGGCCGTCTTGTTCATGTTCAATTGTACCAGAATGAAAGAGGAAACTCGTATTTTCCCATATCCAGGACTCAGATGTGAACAATGATGATGATAGTGATAGTGAATATGAACTACAAGCCTATGAAAACAGTTCCAGTAGCGAAAGTGAAGTGGAATATTCCCCAGTGAAGCATCAGTATACATGACGGTATATGCGCTCTGGAAGTGTGCTATATGCTATTCCAAGGGTAAGGAGTACATATTGGAGTATATCCTGTGGCCGTACAACAGGCACAGATAGTGAAAATAAAGATGATAGTATTGCAATTGGGTTGAAAATTTGGATGCGGCAGCAAATGGTAGTGGTTATAGTGGGGCCCGCCGAGAGACACCAGCAGTGGGCCATGCTGTTACCCATGCTGCTGAGTCAGCTCAGCTACAACAAAGACCAACCTCACCCACCCACCCACCACACCAACCTCCACAACCAAAACCTCGACAGCCACCTGTCAGTATCCAGTACCCACTAGCAGACTGCACCTGGGACTGGCAGGAAGCTGCCAATTTTGCTCCCAATCCTCATCACTTTGATGAAAGTCAAAGTGAAATATGGCCATCTTGTACACTTAGGAACACTGCCACTGAACTGGAATGCTTCAGGTTATTCTTTGTCGAACCCCTGATGGAAATTATTGTCAGGGAAAGCAATAGATACTTTGATTACACCATGGCAAACACAATACTTTCACCAAAATCACGCCTACACCAGTGGAAGGAAACAACTGTGGCTGAGATGTATCTTTTGTTTGCCACAATAATGCTTATGCCACATGTGTATAAGCACAGTGTCAAATCATACTGGTCGACAGACTACCTGATTGCAACCCCAGGTTTCAGAGATATTATACCAGTGAATCAATTTGTGCTGCTGTTACCTATGCTTCACTTCTTAGACAAAACCAGGCTTGACAGAAACAACAGGTTATATAAGATTAGGAATGTGTTTGTGTATCTGAAATAGAAATTCAATATGTATTTTTATCCCTTCAGGAAGCTTGTTACTGATGAGTCTTTGATTCTGTTCGGAGGAAGACTGTCGTTCAAGCAGTATATACCAAGTAAGAATTTTACTGTAAAAAACCTTAAGACACCTATAACAATCGGTGCCATTTACCGGATACCCCACACAAACATCCCAAATTTCAGTGAGAAACTAAAGGCACTAATAACAAACAGACAAATGAATAAGCACCACCTTCTCTTAGCTGGAGACTTCAACATCAACCTTGGCCTACTAGATGATCAGCCTGTAACTGATTTCATCAACAATATGAACAACACACTTCTCATACCAACAATAACTAAACCAACCAGGCTCAATGAAACAGGTGCAACCATAATAGACCACATATGGACCAATATACTAGCCCCCCTTAAATCAGGGATAATCACAGATAGCACTACAGACCACTACCCTACCTTCCTCTTGACAAACATTAGTAAACCACCACTTGAATACAACAAAGTTTCATTTAGACTCCATGACGAGGCCTCAATAAGGAAGTTCACAGCTGACCTAGAGACTGTTGACTGATTGAACATTAAAATGGTATAAAATATCGACAGGTTGTTAGGTAAGACACATATGCAACGTTTCGAAATAAAGATACCTAACTGTTGCATATGTGTCTTACTGTTGACTGGCCTACAGAATTCTTCAAGGCCAATGGTAATGATGACTGGACAGACATTTTTCTTAACAAATTACTTAGACTATACAACAAACATTGTCCTATAAAAACGAAACAGACCACAAACAAACGGCTTGGTTGCCCATGGCTAACCAGCACCATTCTGAAATCCATTGATAAGAAACACCAATATGAAAAGCAATATAGACAGGGCTTAATACACAAAGATATTCTTAAACACTATTCATCAGTCCTCACCAAAGTAATAAAGAAAGCCAAACAACTATACTACTCCAGTAGATTCACTGACACAAGAGGAGATATAAAAAAAGACCTGGAAAACACTCTCTCAGATTCTAGGGACCCACAAACTGAAAAAAAACAAGAATATTGCCCTAACTAAACCTAATGAAACACCACTGCATCCCACTGACACAGCTAACAAGATAAACGACTTCTTCTCAACCATAGGTTCTAATCTCGCCAATAAAATCCCACGCACCAATGCCCATGCCGGGGACTACCTAGATGGGAATTTCCCAAATTCCTTCTATCTTTCTCCAACTGAGCCCATGGAAGTCACCGAGATTATAAAGTCACTTAAAAATAACTCAGGGAATCTGTCTCATGTCCCACCATTATTGTACAAGAGAGTGGCCCATGTCCTCTCTCATGCTATCTCATTACTTTTTAACAAGTCACTAGAAACTAGCACCTTCCCAAAACTACTCAAGACGGCAAGGGTTACACCAATACATAAAGGTGGTGACCCTACAGATTTAAACAACTATAGGCCAATATCAAACTTACCATTGCTATCCAAAATCTTTGAGAAACTCGTGCACAGGAGACTATATTCATTTATAACGGCACAAAACATACTCAACCCCTGCCAATTTGGATTCAGGAAAAATAAAAGTACTAATGATGCAACCATAAAAATGCTAGATCTGCTTTACACAGCATTGGAAAATAAGGAATATCCACTAGGAATTTTTATTGATCTAAGAAAAGCTTTTGACACAGTAGACCACGGCATCCTACTCCACAAACTTGACCATTATTGTATAAGAGGCCATGCGCTTGCATATTTCAAATCTTACCTTACTAATAGGTATCAGTATGTCACCATTAAAGACACAGCATCAACAACACAGCCAATTGATACTGGAGTTCCGCAGGGAAGTGTCCTTGGTCCCCTGCTCTTCCTCATATACATCAATGATCTTCCAAACGTATCTCAACACCTGAACCCCATTCTCTTTGCTGACGACACGACTTATGTCATCTCTCACCCTAATCTTGCCACCCTCAACACCATTGTTAATGATGAGCTGATCAAAATATCGACTTGGATGACAGCCAATAAACTTACGCTTAACACTGACAAAACCTACTACATTATGTTTGGTAGCAGAGCAGGAGATGCGCAAATTAACATTAAGATCGACAACACTCTAATTGCCAGGCATAATGAGGGCAAATTCCTAGGCCTATACCTCGACAACAACCTGAACTTCAGCACCCATATCCAACACATAACCAAAAAAGTATCCAAAACGGTTGGGATCCTCTCCAAGATACAATACTACGTGCCGCAAACTGCCCTTCTCACACTATACCATTCACTTATACAGTGGACCTTCAACCAGCGATATTAATCCGTTCCTGAGAGCTCATCGTTAGTCAAAATAATCGTTAGTCAAGTTAATTTTCCCCATAAGAAATAATGGAAATCAAATTAATCCGTGCAAGACACCCAAAAGTATTGAAAAAAAAAAAATTTTACCACATGAAATATTAATTTTAATACACACAAACTGACGATTACATGCACAGTTACATGACACTTACCTTTATTGAAGATCTGGTGATGATTGATGGGATGGGAGGAGGGGAGAGCGTTATCTTCTTACTGTTTAGAAGGGGAATCCCCTTCCATTAGCACTTGATTCAGCAAGTCTTTTTCTGGGGTTACTTCCCTTGTTCTTTTACTGCCACTAGGACCAGCTTCAGAGTCACTGGACTTCTGTCGCACAACATATCTGTCCATGGAGGCCTGTACCTCTCGTTCCTTTATGACTTTCCTAAAGTGGTTCACAACATTGTCAGTGTACAGGTTGCCAACATGGCTTGCAGTAGCTGTGTCAGGGTGATTATCATCCATAAAGCTTTGCACTTTAAGCCACATTGCACAGATTTCCTTAATCTTAGAAGTAGGCAACTTATTCAATTTCTCTCTCCCCTCCTCCGAAGCAGTTTCCTCAGGTCTGCCCTCTTGCTGTTCAAGATGATCTAGCAGCTCATCAGTGGCTAGTTCTTCACTGTCCTCCACCACCAACTCTTCCACATCCTCCCCACTAACCTCCAACCCCAAGGACTTCCCCAATGCCACAATGGATTCCTCAACTGGCATAGGATTCTCAGGGTTAGCCTCAAACCCTTCAAAATCCCTTTTGTCTACACATTCTGGCCACAGTTTTTTCCAAGCAGAGTTCAATGTCCTCTTAGTCACTTCCTCCCAAGCCTTACCTATAATGTTTACACAATTGAGGATGGTAAAATGATCTTTCCAAAACTCTCTTAGAGTCAGTTGAGTTTCTGAGGTCACTACAAAGCACCTTTCAAACATAGCTTTTGTGTACAGTTTCTTGAAGTTGGAAATAACCTGCTGGTCCATGGGCTGCAGGAGAGGAGTGGTATTAGGAGGCAAAAACTTCACCTTAATGAAGCTCATGTCCCTAGAAAGTCGCTCTGCCACATCTGTAGGATGACCAGGGGCATTGTCTAATACCAGGAGGCACTTAAGGTCTAATTTCTTTTCAATTAGGTAATTTTTCACATCGGGGACAAATGCACGGTGTAACCAGTCATAGAAAAAGTCCCTAGTGACCCATGCCTTACTGTTTGCCCTCCACAGCACACACAAATTAGCCTTGAGGACATTGTTTTTCCTGAACACTCTGGGGGTTTCAGAGTGATACACCAATAAAGGCTTCACTTTGCAATCACCACTAGCATTGGCACACATCAACAAAGTAAGCCTGTCTTTCATAGCTTTATGTCCTGGAGTACCTTTTCCTCCTGAGTAATGTACGTCCTGCTTGGCATTTTCTTCCAAAACAGGCCTGTTTCGTCACAATTAAACACTTGTTCAGGTTTCAGTCCTTCACTGTCTATGTACTCCTTGAAGTCCTGCACATATTTTTCAGCCGCTTTGTGGTCCGAACTGGTAGCCTCACCATGCCTTATCACACTATGAATGCCACTACGCTTCTTAAATCTCTCAAACCAACCTTTGCTGGCCTTAAATTCACTCACATCACTAGTTTCTGGCATTTTTTTAATTAAATCGTCATGCAACTTCCTAGCCTTTTCACATATGTTCGCTTGAGAGATGCTGTCTCCTGCTATCTGTTGCTCGTTTATCCACACCAATAACAGTCTCTCAACATCTTCGAGTACTTGCGATCTCAGTTTCAAAAACATAGTTGCACCTTTGGCACGAACAGCTTCCTTGATTGCCGTTTTCTTGCCCACAATAGTAGCAATGGTTGATTGGGGTTTATTATACAACCTGACCAGCTCAGAGATACGCACTCCACTTTCATATTTATCAATGATCTCTTTCTTCATCTCCATAGTAATTCTCACCCTTTTTGCTGTAGGGTTGGCACTAGAAGCTTTCTTGGGGCCCATGGTGACTTATTTTGCAGGTGCAATCACTAAAAAGGCTGTGATAATATGAAATGTTCCAGTTGTATGTTTGGAAGCGACTGCGGTGGCTGGCTGGCTTGTAAACACTGGCACCAAAGGGACAAGTGAGGCGCGCTCAGGGCAAAGTGGACGCGTATGGTACGGAACGAAAAGCGCTGGTCGGGTTTTTAAGCGCTAGTCGAGGCAAAATTTTTGCGTTTAAATGAATCGCGAGTCAGATTTATCGTTAATCAATGCAATCGCTGGTTGAGGGTCCACTGTATATCCATACCACACCTATGCTATCTGTGCTTGGGGTTCAACTGCAGCAACACACCTAAAGCCAATAATAACCCAACAAAAAGCCGCAGTAAGAATAATCACTAAATCCCATCCCTGGCAACACCCCCCTCCCCCCCACTCTTCATAGATCTAAACTTACTCCCTGTTCAGTACATCCACACTTACTACTGTGCAATCTACATCTACAGGACCTTAAATTCCAATATTAACCTTGACCTAAAACGCTTTCTTGATAGTTGCGACAGAACCCACAGGCACAACACCAGACACAAACATCTCTATGACATTCCCCGTGTCAGACTAAACCTTTACAAAAATTCAATGTATGTCAAAGGCCCTAAAATCTGGAACACCCTACCTGAAAATTCTAAAACTGCAGACACATTCATCACCTTCAAAACTACCATCAGAAAACATCTTATCTCCCTGATACACCCTGTCAACTAATTACATGAATACCACCTGGTGGTTAACACTTACACTCACTCACCCATTTGACCATAAACAGAAATATCAATCTCAATCTCAAAATAATGAATCTTAACTAGTCATAAGTTGGCCTGTGATACTCCAATACTGAAACTATGTATAGTGCCAAAACAAAAGCATTCACATTGCTAAACTCACAAACTAGTATTTAGTCACTTAGCCATAATACCAACTTACCTCATAATTTTGTAATATTTTAAACTTAAGATTTAATTTAACCCTTTGACTGTCACAACCCCCAATCCTGAGGTGTCTCCTGGTGTCGCAAAATTTAAAAAAAAAAAAAATTATTTTTTCTTATGAAATGATAGAGAATCTTTTCGCGATTGTAATGATACCAAAAAAAAACGAAATTTGATGGAAAACTGACGGAATTATGCTCTCGCGAAGTTAGCGACCTCGGCGCTGTTTACAAATCGGCGATTTCGCCCACTTTGAGCCCTATTTTCGGCTAATTCCATTGTTCCAGTCGCCCAAACTCATAGCTATTTCTTTAGAACTTCATTTTTTCTATTGATTGAATACAAGAAACTGCCCATTTACTGATTTCAACTACCTAATAATGTGGTCAGAAATTTGCAATTTGGCCAATTTCACAAAAACTAAAAAATATGACAATTTCAAAATAAGGTCCAGAATGAACAATGCAGACATTCCTGGCTCTAAAATAACGTTTTCTTTGTTCATCAGTCACGTCTCCAGGCCCTTCTGATATTACTCTTGCTTTCTATTTTGAACTTTTATTCAAACAAAAAATATTAGACTTACTATTATGCAGACTACTGCAATGCTGTAATAACTGAATAAATAACATCAACCCATTCATGACTGCATATTAGAATGGCTAGTTGGACATTTATTGGACAATGGCATCATTTGTTTACTTTTGAACATTGGCAAAAATCAAACATTTCACCTACTTTGAGCTCCATTTCTAGGTTCTTTTTATAGTAAAATCAATCAAAATCACCTCTATTTCTGTAATATGTTTTCCATTCTATCAAATGAGACCAAGAAAACGAGAATACAACCATAAATACTATAGGAAAATAGGCCACAAAGTCGGCATTTTAATTAAAAAAAACGGTCAGTTTTTTTTTTCTCATTATGCACTGCGTGCTCCAGGATTTTTTTTATATGGTGCACACTGACCACACAGACCCATTCTCTCACATGTGGGCCTACCAGCTTTCTCCTGCTTGATTTGAAGCCGCTAGAATTTATGAGTATATATACGTCAAACACGGCACCTCGTAAAACGTATATATACGGCCGCGACAGTCAAAGGGTTAAGTCTGCCCGAAATGCCTAGCCATGCTAGGTGTTCTAGTGGTACACTCTGTAATTATTATTTTACTACATTGTAAACCACACAATAACCAAATTCTGTAAACTCAGCATTGTAATCCTTATAGAGAATAAACTTTGAATTTGAATTTGAATTTGAAGAGGAAATGCTTTGGTATAAAGTTGTGCTTTGTGATTGCTACGGTGGTCTTGTATTGGATATAATTGTGTACACTGGAAGTAATACATTGTGAGATACCAGGAAGTTACTGGGTATCTCTGGTGATGTAGTTAGAACAATGATGGAACCATATCTTGGTAAGCGGCACATATTATATACTGATAACTGGTACACAAGCCCCTTACTCAGTGATTTCTGGCGAGTGAACATGACAGATATGTGTGGCACAGTGCAGGCAAATCAAAAACATATGCCCAGGTTCGACGCTGGCACTTGTAGAGGCGAGGTGCAGGCGTTTGCTGCCAATGACATCATGGCATTTCGGTGGCATGACAAACGAGATGTCACACTGTTGTCATCAGTTCACCCTAACGAAATGGCAGACACTGGCAGGCAGCACAGAGAGAGCAATAAACCCATTCTAAAACCTGCAGCTGTGATGGACTACACCCTCAATATGCATTCAGTGGACAAATGTGACATGCAGACTGGGTTTGCTGATTGTGTTCACAAGAGTTATAAGTGGTACATAAAACTCTTTTTCCATATTCTGGACATTTCCATGCTCAATGCTTATAATATGTATAAGATGAGGACCAGAAACAAACCACCATATGGCAAATTTTGTTTGTCTGTCATTAGACAAATAATAATCAAGTGCCAAGGAACAGCACCTGCAATAGAAAACAGCCCACGAAATTATCAACAATTACCTTCTCGTCTGAGGCCTAGTGATCACTTCCTAATGAAACTGCCTGCTACTGCTTTCAAGAAAAAGGCTCAGAAGAGGTGTTACATCTGTGCACATACAAAAAAGCGCCCACAACAATGCAGAGACACTTGTTTTATGTGCAAGGAGTGTAAAACATAATTGTGCATGAGACTGTGTTTCAAAGACTTCCACAGGCTGCAGAACTTCTAATAACATGTCCAATGACTGTATATATGTATACATAATATAGAAAAACTGCAATAAACAACATTTTATTTTGTTCATTTGTGTAAACATGTTTTGTAAACAATATAATGACAACAGTGTTTGTGTAGTGACAGTGTAGTATAGAAAGAGTGAATATATAAAAGTAGTCCTCATATTGGTCTCACAGGTCATAAAAGTTACTTGAAAAGAAAAAAAATATTAAAATATAATAGGAAAAGGTAGAAAAAAAAAAAATAAATGATAACCGGGTGACCGGCAGTCAGTGATGTTGCTGTATGCGGTTCAATTTCTGTCAACTTCACGCCTCTATATCTCGGTAAGTACTGATGGCAAAAAATTTTTTAGCCTATAAAATTTAGGAAAAAAAAAAATTATCTTTTCATAAGAAAAAAAAATTTTTTTTTTAGAATATTTTTCAACCCTGAGAAGAAGTCTGGTGGTGATTTCAAAGTGAAGCCTTTACTGGTGTATCACTCTGAAAAGCCCAGTGTTTTCAAGAAAAACAGTGTTGTCATGAGTAAACTGTGTGTGATGTGGAAGGCTAACAGTAGAGCATGGGTCACTAGGAAAATTTTCCTGGAATGGCTCAATGAAGTGTTTGGCCCGAGTGTGAAGAAATACCTTCTGGATAATAAATTGCCACTCCAGTGCCTCCTGTTAATGGACAATGCTCCGGCTCATCCCCCAGACTTGGAAGACCAATTGTCTAAAGAATTCAGTTTCGTAACAGTGAAATTCTTGCCTCCTAACAGCACTCTTTTCTCCAGCCCATGGTCCAGCAGATCATTGCAAACTTCAAAAAACTGTACACCAAAACAATGTTTCAAAGGTGCTTTGACATAACCACAGACTCTTAATTGACCCTAAGAGAGTTCTGGAAGAATTACTTCAATATCTTCCACTGGAAGGAATATTTTGAGGAATTGTTAAATGTTGATGAAGATAGGGAAGCTGTGATTTCGTGTATAGGGCAAGGAGGAATAACATCTTGAAGGAGTGAGGAAGAGCCAGTTGTGAGTGTGGGGAAAGTTCGTGAGGCAGTAGGTAAAATGAAAGGGGGTAAGGCAGCCGGGATTGATGGGATAAAGATAGAAATGTTAAAAGCAGGTGGGGATATAGTTTTGGAGTGGTTGGTGCAATTATTTAATAAATGTATGGAAGAGGGTAAGGTACCTAGGGATTGGCAGAGAGCATGCATAGTTCCTTTGTATAAAGGCAAAGGGGACAAAAGAGAGTGCAAAAATTATAGGGGATAAGTCTGTTGAGTATACCTGGTAAAGTGTATGGTAGAGTTATTATTGAAAGAATTAAGAATAAGAGAGAATAGGATGGCAGATGAACAAGGAGGCTTTAGGAAAGGAAGGGGGTGTGTGGACCAGGTGTTTACAGTGAAACATATAATTGAACAGTATTTAGATAAGGCTAAAGAGGTTTTTGTGGCATTTATGGATTTGGAAAAGGCGTATGACAGGGTGGATAGGGGGGCAATGTGGCAGATGTTGCAGAAGTATGGTATAGGAGGTAGGTTACTGAAAGCAGTGAAGAGTTTTTACGAGGATAGTGAGGCTCAAGTTAGAGTATGTAGGAAAGAGGGAGATTATTTCCCAGTGAAAGTAGGCCTTAGACAAGGATGTGTGTCTCACCGTGGTTGTTCAACATATTTATAGATGGGGTTGTAAGAGAAGTAAATGCGAGGGTCTTGGCAAGAGGTGTGGAGTTAAAAGATAAAGAATCACACAAAGTGGGAGTTGTCACAGTTGCTCTTTGCTGATGACACTGTGCCCTTAGGTGATTCTGAAGAGAAGTTGCAGAGGTTGGTGGATGAATTTGGCAGGGTATGTAAAAGAAGAAAATTGAAAGCGAATACAGGAAAGAGTAAGGTTATGAGGATAACAAAAAGATTAGGTGATGAAAGATTGGATATCAGATTGGAGGGAGAGAGTAGGGAGGAGGTGAATGTATTCAGATATTTGGGAGTGGATGTGTCAGCGGATGGGTCTATGAAAGATGAGGTGAATCATAGAATTGATGAGGGGGAAAAGGGTGAGCGGTGCACTTAGGAGTCTGTGGAGACAAAGAACTTAGTCCTTGGAGGCAAAGAGGGGAATGTATGAGAGTATAGTTTTACCAATGCTCTTATATGGGTGTGAAGCATGGGTGATGAATGTTGCAGCAAGGAGAAGGCTGGAGGCAGTGGAGATGTCATGTCTGAGGGCAATGTGTGGTGTGAATATAATGCAGAGAATTCGTAGTTTGGAAGTTAGGAGGAGGTGCGGGATTACCAAAACTGTTGTCCAGAGGGCTGAGGAAGGGTTGTTGAGGTGGTTCGGACATGTAGAGAGAATGGAGCGAAACAGAATGACTTCAAGAGCGTATCAGTCTGTAGTGGAAGGAAGGCGGGGTAGGGGTCGGCCTAGGAAAGGTTGGAGGGAGGGGGTAAAGGAGGTTTTGTGTGCGAGGGGCTTGGACTTCCAGCAAGCATGCGCGAGCATATTTGATAGGAGTGAATGGAGACAAATGGCTTTTAATACTTAACGTGCTGTTGGAGTGTGAACAAAGTAACATTTATGAAGGGATTCAGGGAAACCGGCAGGCCGGACTTGAGTCCTGGATATGGGAAGTACAGTGCCTGCACTCTGAAGGAGGGGTGTTAATGTTGCAGTTTAAAAACTGTAGTGTAAAGCACCCTTCTGGCAAGACAGTGATGGAGTGAATGATGGTGAAAGTTTTTCTTTTTCGGGCCACCCTCCCTTGGTGGGAATCGGCCAGTGTGTTAATAAAAAAAAATTAATAATAATATTGAGTTTGTTACTAAGGTATGACTTTAGGTAGTTGAGGGAGTGGGCAAAGTGGGTTGAACTGCAAACCTTTATGGATGAAAATCACCCTAACACAGCCATTGCAAGCCGTGCTGGTGACTATTACAATGACAATGTTGTGGCCCATTTTAGGCAAATCTTAAAGGAACACGAGGTACAGAGCTCTATGGACAGATTTGTTGTGCGACAGAGGTCCAGTGACTCTCAAGCTGGTCCTAGTGGCATTAAAAGAAGAAGGGAACCCTGGAAAAGGACTTGCTACCTCAAGTCCTCATGGAAGGGGATTCCCCTTCCAAACAATAACAACTTCCACCATCTCCCCTCCTCCCATCCCATCAGTCATCACCAGATCTTCAATAAAGGTAAGTGTCATGTATTCTTTATTTAGTACAGTAGTAACTGTGCATGTCGTCTTCTCTTTGTGTGTAGGAAAATGTATATTTCATGTTGTAAAAATTTATTTTTTTCATACTTTGGGGTGTCAGGAACGGATTAATTTGATTTCCATTATTTTTTATGGGGAAAATTAATTCAGCTAACGATAATTTCATCTAACAATGAGCTCTCAGGAACAGATTAATATCGTTAGCCAAGGGTCCACTGTAGATGGATTAATGAAAATGTTTATATTAATGTAATACACAACATTTAATGCACCTCAGAGTGATTATTATTGTGTATTATTAGTGATTTAAATGTGTACCTGCATGCCAGCACAGTGTTTAAGTTTATTTAGGTACAGGTACACATAAATATTATTATCAGAGTGTATATAAAACATGAAATAACTTTAGAACACTTGAAATTTTGGTAAGTTTCCAGACATAATAGAGACACGCGGTGCTCACAGAGCTCGTGGAAAATGTAAACAAACTGGGTGGGGCACAGTGACCATATTAGAAAGTCAGGTGGGGAGCCATATAGCGAGTTTTCGTCATAATTTGAAATGTCCATATTAGTGGAATGCCATAAGGTGTAACGCCACACAGTGGGGCCCTACTGTACATGTAAATAGGTCAGAAATGTTACTCTGCTATAAAACTGTGAGAAAGGAGAGCCTTCCCAATAATGTAGGGTCAGTGATGGATAGTTTGAAAGCTGCTTTTTTAAGCTGGTTACCTTGAAAGTTGATATTTTGAAAAGGCATTCAGTTTTACAATAAAGTTTAGTGATGAGCGTGTGTCAGCTGATCATGTAGTCAGGCAAAGTTACCGTGCTCACTTTGTGCAAATTATTCCTAAGAACAGTTACACTCCTGACCAAGCATTTAATATTACTATGAGTTTACATTAGCAAGAAAGAAAAAAAAATGCAGTCAGTTTCAAGACAGCTAAGAACTGCCTCACCTTGCTTCTCTGTGCTAATGCAACATGTGATTTCAAGTGCAAACCTATGATAATTTATCACAGAATCCCTATGCTTTAAAAAGTTTGCTTGTTATTTGCTGTTTGCTTGTTATTTGTTTGTCAAATTAAGGCCCTCATTTTATTCTTGAAATGAGGATATACAGTGGACCTTTGGTTTTCGTGTTTGAGAGGGTTTACTGTATATTACTGCATATTAAATGTTAGGTTCACACTTTTAAATATTAAACTTACCCATTCTAATGTTTGAAACAGCGAAGTGGCATAGATAAAATGGTATGACCAAGATAAGCATTATCAGCATTGAGTAAAGAACCACCTGCCAGTAGAGATAACGAGACCTGAAAATGTAATACAGAACAGGTTAATATTCTGAATACATTATAAGTTTATATAACAACAAATCATAAAACATAATACACTACACTATATACTTACCATAAAACAATGCTAAGCCTCTATATCTAAATATTTATTTTTCTAAATTTAGCCTTTCAAGTTAGGAATCACCGAAAAAATGAGATCTAATACACAATACAGGCAAATTACTGTCTGTATCACACACTGTTGTGAGGATCTGTGGCAACTTCCTCAGCTCTTCACTCCAATATCTACATCAATATCTTCTAATGTTTAGGTTTAACAATTAAAGGTTCAGATATTATGTGTGGTGGAGTGTTAGAATCTATATAAGTGGTGATGGCAGATGTTGCATAATGGCAACTACCCAGTACAGTGGAACCTCGGTACTCGAACTTAATTGGTTCCAGAAGGCTGTTCAAATGCCGATCTGTTTGAGTACAGAACAAATTTTTCCCAACCAATTTTCTTTTTGGTTGGCTGTTATCACCAACCCTCTTAGGCCCCATGGTGGCTTATTTATACAATATAAAAAAAAATGAGAAGAAATATGAAATAGTTTACAGCGAAGTTCTGGCAGGTCATGTTTGTATGGTTGAGTGCCAAGCAAATGGTCGACTACTGAGCAATTTCTTTACCAAACACTCAAATACTGAATTTTTTGAGTATGAAACTGTTCGAGTACCGAGGTTCCACAGTATGTAGTAGCAGCGTTCTTTAACCCTTTGACTGTCGCAACCCCAAATCCTGAATTCAGTGTCTCCTGGTGTCGAAGAATTTTCAAAAAAAAAAAAAAAAAAATCTTATGAAAATGTTAAGATTAATTTTCTGATTTTTTAAGCCCACACAAACTTTTTTGCAATCAGTACTTTCCGAGATATAGAGGTGTAAAGTTGGCAGAAAATAAGCCGTGTATGGCAACAGCGGCAAATGCCGCTCACCCAGTAAACTTTTGGTTTCCTTGAATTCCAAGGTTTCTTGTTTTTTTCACTATTTTATTTTTCAGGCAACTTATGTGGCCTGTGAGTCCAAAGTAAGGGGCAATGTTGTTATGGCCAAGGTCATAATGAGATTAATTTATATGTATTATCCACTTAATATTATAATCGGGGTTTCTTTAATATTAGCTAAATTAAAGATACCACTAGTTTATAATATTATCTGATTTAGGAATATACCCGGGTATGATGTGTATATACAGTGGTCCCTCATTTTTCGTAATTAATCCGTTCCTGGAGGAGCTACTATAAACGAAATTTACGATTTGCGAATCAATTTTCCCCATAAGAAATAATGTAAATACAATTAATCCGTTCCTGACACCCAGAAGTATTAAAACAAACAAATTTTTTACATGAAATATACATGTAGTACAAACAATACAATGGGAAATGATGAATGAAACATTAACAGCATAACACTTACCTTTATTGGAGATTCTTCTCAGTGTATGGGAGACTGGAGGAGGAGAGAGATTGGATTGTTTACTTTTTGGAAGGGGAATCCCCTTCCAGCAACACCTCAGGTACCAATTGCTTCTCTGGGGTTGCTTCTCTTCTCTGTTTCTTAATGCCACTAGGACCACCTTGAGAGTCACTCTAGTCCTGTCTCGCAAAGTAACTGTGGAGAGAGCTGTGTTTCTGGCATCTCTTTAACACTTCCCTAAAATGGCCCAAGACTTTGTCACTGTACATATTTCTCACCTTCTTTACCACAGGCTTGGCACTAGGAGCTTTCTTTGGAGCCATGGTAGCTTATTTAGTACTTGCAAGCACTAAAATGAGTGGAATATTATGAAATATTTCGTAGGAGCACTTGAGGAGACCTTCACTCACTGGTAAACAATGCCAGACTGGCTGGGTAGGGAGGCCTCCCCGGCTCACACCATGCGTACGCGTCCCGGATGAACTACTATTCGCGAGTCAACCTATGAAAAGCGAGTCCATGTTTATATGAAAATACCCCTATGATTGGTGAAATTTACGATTGCCGAGAACTACGAAAAGCGAGGGACCACCGTATACATATATTTACGTATTTTGAGTAATGTGTTAGGTAGGTAGGTAACAGCTGGCTAAAAGTTGAAACAAGGTATGTCCTTGGAGGGTAGTTTAGTCTACTATTCCCTCTTCCCTTTGGTGAGTTGATGTCATGTAGAGATTAACTGTGTTAATTCAGTTCGCTCTCTCTGCCGACTCAGTGTGCATTGACTGAGCTACCCCCCTAGTACTCCGCCTTATTCTCACTTGGATAGAGAATTCTGTTGTAGAAACTCCTGAACCAGCTTGTGGTTTATTGTGAAGTGAAGTCTGCGGACAATTATATACTGTTACCTTCAGTTTACGATGTGACAACCAGTGTCAAGCTTAGAACTTTGTGATATACATGTATTCCTTATGCCAGGGAGTTACTCAGTGAAAGTGTTAATTCTCAATATATGTACTTGCACACAAGTAATGTTACTATTGAGGAAGCAGTAATATTCCTCTGATCATTATCAAGAGTAGTGACCATATTGACAGTCTCCAGAGGGAGTCTATGATGTACATTCTATTTAAGAGTTTTCTTGTGTGAAGGAAAGTTTCTGACCAAAGTGATATTTAATAGATATTTGTGAATATCTAAAGTATTTAAGCTTTTAAATAAAAAGAGACTAGGAAAAGACTGAGTAACTATTATTTGTGCCTTACATTTCTAAGTTTGGAAATATCTTCTCATTCTATGAAGTGTATTGTTACGGAGTGCACTAACCTGGCTAAAGATTAAGATTCGAACCGTAACAAATGTACATATATACACTCGTATATTCAATTCAATTCAAAGTTTATTCTCTATAAGGATTACAATGCTGAGTTTACAGAATTTGGTTATTGTGTGGTTTACATGTAGTAAAATAATAATTACAGAGTGTACCACTAGAACACCTAGCATGGCTAGGCATTTCGGGCAGACTTAGATTAAATCTTAAGTTTAAAATATTACAAAATTATGAGGTAAGTTGGTATTATGGCTATGTGACTAAATACTAGTTTGTGAGTTTAGCAATGTGAATGCTTTTGTTTTGGCACTATACATAGTTTCAGTATTGGAGTATCACAGGCCAACTTATGACTAGTTAAGATTCATTATTTTGAGATTGAGATTGATATTTCTGTTTATGGTCAAATGGGTGAGTGAGTGTAAGTGTTAACCACCAGGTGGTATTCGTGTAATTAGTTGACAGGGTGTATCAGGGAGATAAGATGTTTTCTGATGGTAGTTTTGAAGGTGATGAATGTGTCTGCAGTTTTAGAATTTTCAGGTAGGGTGTTCCAGATTTTAGGGCCTTTGACATACATTGAATTTTTGTAAAGGTTTAGTCAGACACGGGGAGTGTCATAGAGATGTTTGTGTCTGGTGTTATGCCTGTGGGTTCTGTCACAACTATCAAGAAAGCGTTTTAGGTCAAGGTTAATACTGGAATTTAAGGTCCTGTAGATGTAGATTGCACAGTAGTAAGTGTGGATGTACTGAACAGGGAGTACTTACTACAACATTAGGTCCTTAAGCAAACACTATGATGACCTCCTGGCACTCCTTGAATCACTAAAGACACCCTTCTCCTGCATTATTCTTACTGAGACCTGGCTTAAGCAGGACATAATAGATATCTACCCTCTACCAGGATACACAGCAATCCACAACTGCAGACCATACCAAGTTGGGGGTGGTATTGCAATCTATTACTCTAACCAATTATCTTGTATTAGCACCACTTGCATTAGTGATGAATATGGAGAATACATTTTTGCTAATTTTACTGTAAAAAACCTTAAGACGCCTATAACATTCGGTGCCATTTACCGGATACCCCACACAAACATCCCAAATTTCAGTGAGAAACTAAAGGCACTAATAACAAACAGACAAATGAATAAGCACCACCTTCTCTTAGCTGTAGACTTCAACATCAACCTTGGCCTACTAGATGATCAGCCTGTAACTGATTTCATCAACAATATGAACAACACACTTCTCATACCAACAATAACTAAACCAACCAGGCTCACTGAAACAAGTGCAACCATAACAGACCACATATGGACCAATATACTAGCCCCCCTTAAATCAGGGATAATCACAGATAGCACTACAGACCACTACCCTACCTTCCTCTTGACAAACATTAGTAAACCACCACTTGAATACAACAAAGTTTCATTTAGACTCCATGATGAGGCCTCAATAAGGAAGTTCACAGCTGACCTAGAGACTGTTCACTGGCCTACAGAATTCTCCAAGGCCAATGGTATTGATGACTGGACAGACATTTTTCTTAACATATTACTTAGACTATACAACAAACATTGTCCTATAAAAATGAAACAGATCACAAACAAACGGCTTGCTTGCCCATGGCTAACCAGCACCATTCTGAAATCCATTGATAAGAAACACCAATATCAAAAGCAATATAGGCAGGGCTTAATACACAAAGATATTCTTAAACACTATTCATCAGTCCTCACCAAAGTAATAAAGAAAGCCAAACAACTATACTACTCCAGTAGATTCACTGACACAAGAGGAGACATAAAAAAGACCTGGAAAACACTCTCTCAGATTCTAGGGACCCACAAACTGAAAAAAAACAAGAATATTGCCCTAACTAAACCTAATGAAACACCACTGCATCCCACTGACACAGCTAACAAGATAAACGACTTCTTCTCAACCATAGGTTCTAATCTCGCCAATAAAATCCCATGCACCAATGCCCATGCCGGGGACTACCTAGATGGGAATTTCCCAAATTCCTTCTATCTTGCTCCAACTGAGCCCATGGAAGTCACTGAGATGATAAAGTCTCAAATCCATAAATACAAAACACCGATATGAAAAACAGTACAGAATGGGTCACATAACCAGAGACCAAACAAAACATTACTCGTCAATCCTAACCAGCCTGATAAGAAGGGCAAAAAAACTGTATTATGAGAACAGATTATCCAACTTACGAGGTGATATAAAAAAGACCTGGAAGACCCTATCAGAAATTCTGGGAACAAAAAAGATATCACGAAATAGCGAAATAAAATTAGCAAAATCAGATGAACCCCAACTCCCACCAACAGAAACAGCAAACAGACTCAATGATTTCTTCTCCACTATAGGACAAAACCTTGCCAATAAAATCCCAAGCTCAGATACCCCACCAAATGACTACCTCACTGGCAACTACCCGAACACACTGCTCCTAGCTCTGACTAACCCATACGCAGTCTCCCTTATTATCAACACACTAAAAAACAAGGCAGGAGATTTAAATACCTTACCACCCTTTATATACAAAAAAGTGTCACAAGTACTATCACCAATCATTGCAACACTCTTTAACAAATCCATTGAATCCTCCACCTTCCCTACAGCTCTCAAAATAGCAAGGGTCACCCCGATCCATAAAGGAGGAGACCAAACAGAGTTGAATAACTATAGGCCAATATCCAATTTACACCCTCTCTCAAAAATCTTCGAAAAATTAATTCATAAACGAATCTACTCCTACCTCATCTCCCAAAACATTCTCAACCCCTGCCAATTTGGATTCAGGCCTAATAAAAATACTAATGATGCTATTATACACATGCTAGAACATATATACACTGCAATAGAGAAAAAAGAAGTCCCACTGGGGATCTTCATTGACTTACGTAAAGCTTTTGATACAGTTGACCATGACTTGCTCCACGTAAAATTGTCACACTATGGTATTAGAGGGCACTCCCTCAACTACCTCAAGTCATACCTCAGCAACAGAAGCCAATATGTGTATGCAAATGGGGCAAGCTCTTCTGCTCAACCAATTACAGTTGGTGTCCCACAGGGAAGTGTCCGTGGCCCTCTTCTCTTTCTCCTATACATAAATGACCTACCAAATGCTTTGCAATTACTCAAACCCACACTTTTTGCAGATGACACTACATACGTCTTCTCTCACCCGAGCCCAGTCACGCTAGCCAATACTGTAAACACCGAATTACAGAAAATATCTACCTGGATGAGGACTAACAAACTTACATTAAACATTGACAAAACCTACTTCATTCAGTTTGGTAACAGAGCTACAGATGTACCTCTTAACATAACGATAAACAGATCACCTATCACAAAGCTAACAGAGGGAAAATTCTTAGGAATCCACCTTGATAATAGACTCAAATTTCATACACATATACAACAAATTTCTAAGAAAATTTCCAAGACTGTAGGCATACTATCGAAGATACGGTACTATGTTATACAGTCAGCCCTCCTGGCCCTTTATCACTCTCTTATTTACCCCTATCTCACCTATGGAATTTGTGCATGGGGCTCAACAACAATTAACCATCTCAGACCACTAATTACCCAACAAAAGGCTGCAGTTAGAATGATAACAAATTCTCACTACAGGCAGCACACTCCACCAATATTCAAAACACTCAACCTACTCACCATACAAAACATCCATACTTATTACTGCACCTATTACATACATAGAACAATTAACTCTGACATTAACCCTCCCCTCAAACATCTCCTTGCCAACCTCAACAGAACACATGACCATAACACAAGGCACAGATCACTCTTTGATGTTCCTCGTGTCCATCTCACGCTATGCAAAAACTCAATGCACATAAAAGGCCCTAAAATCTGGAATTCATTACCTGTAAATATAAAAGAAACACTACCTGTTTATAAATTCAAGTCTCTTCTCAAAGATCACTTACTCACTCAAAACCAAATAAATACTGAATAACTGAACTATATAAATTGTATATCCTATATGTTACTCACAATTATATCACACAAATGTTAAACCTAGGACCCAATCTAACTTTGTTATTTTTTTAAATACACTACCTAACAGAATACTCCATTCGACTGAATGTACAGCAATGCATGCAACCATTTCACCTGTCTTTGTAATACTCATTTGTGCTTTATAGTTATCTGTTTACAATAATGTTTTATCACTGATTTCATCATTGCTTAATTAATCTTAAGTTAATTTTAAGCCAGCCCGTAATGCTATGCATATAAGTGGCTTTGGCATGCTGCTCTTACCTGTATTTTTTGTACCTCTGTATGTATGCTTAAATTACTAAATAAATAAATAAATAAATAACTCAGGGAATCTGTCTCATGTCCCACCATAATTGTACAAGAGAGCAGCCCATGTCCTCTCGCATGCTATCCCATTACTTTTTAACAAGTCACTAGAAGCTAGCACCTTCCCGAAACTACTCAAGACGGCAAGGGTTACACCAATACATAAAGGTGGTGACCCTACAGATTTAAACAACTATAGACCAATATCAAACTTACCATTGCTATCCAAAATCTTTGAGAAACTCGTGCACAGGAGACTATATTCATTTATAACGGCACAAAACATACTCAACCCCTGCCAATTTGGATTCAGGAAAAATAAAAGTACTAACGATGCAATCATAAAAATGCTAGATCTGCTTTACACAGCATTGGAAAATAAGGAATATCCACTAGGAATTTTATTGACCTAAGAAAAGCTTTTGACACAGTAGACCACGGCATCCTACTCCACAAACTTGACCATTATGGTATAAGAGGCCATGCGCTTGCATATTTCAAATCTTACCTTACTAATAGGTATCAGTATGTCACCATTAAAGACAGCATCAACAACACAGCCACTTGATACTGGAGTTCAGCAGGGAAGTGTCCTTGGTCCCCTGCTCTTCCTCATATACATCAATGATCTTCCAAAAGTATCTCAACAGCTGAACCCCATTCTCTTTGCTGACAACACGACTTATGTCATCTCTCACCCTAATCTTGCCACCCTCAACACCATTGTTAATGAGGAGCTGATCAAAATATTGACTTGGATGACAGCCAATAAACTTACACTTAACACTGACAAAACCTACTACATTATGTTTGGTAGCAGAGCAGGAGATGCGCAAATTAACATTAAGATCGACAACACTCTAATTGCCAGACATGAGGGCAAATTCCTAGGCCTATACCTCAACAACAACCTGAACTTCAGCACCCATATCCAACACATAACTAAAAAAGTATCCAAAACAGTTGGGATCCTCTCCAAGATATGATACTACGTGCCGCAAACTGCCCTTCTCACACTATACCATTCACTTATATATCCATACCTCACCTATGCTATCTGTACTTGGGCTTCAACTGCAGCAACACACCTAAAGCCAATAATAACCAAACAAAAAGCCGCAGTAAGAATAATCACTAAATCCCATCCCTGGCTACCCCCCCCCCACTCTTCATAGATCTAAACTTACTCCCTGTTCAGTACATCCACACTTACTACTGTGCAATCTACATCTACAGGACCTTAAACTCCAATATTAACCTTGACCTAAAACGCTTTCTTGATAGTTGCGACAGAACCCACAGGCACAACACCAGACACAAACATCTCTATGACATTCCCCGTGTCAGACTAAACCTTTACAAAAATTCAATGTATGTCAAAGGCCCTAAAATCTGGAACACCCTACCTGAAAATTCTAAAACTGCAGACACATTCATCACCTTCAAAACTACCATCAGAAAACATCTTATCTCCCTGATACACCCTGTCAACTAATTACACGAATACCACCTGGTGGTTAACACTTACACTCACTCACCCATTTGACCATAAACAGAAATATCAATCTCAATCTCAAAATAATGACTCTTAACTAGTCATAAGTTGGCCTGTGATACTCCAATACTGAAACTATGTATAGTGCCAAAACAAAAGCATTCACATTGCTAAACTCACAAACTAGTATTTAGTCACTTAGCCATAATACCGACTTACCTCATAATTTTGTAATATTTTAAACTTAAGATTTAATTTAAGTCTGGCTGAAATGCCTAGCCATGCTAGGTGTTCTAGTGGTACACTCTGTAATTATTTTACTACATGTAAACCACACAATAACCAAATTCTGTAAACTCAGCGTTGTAATCCTTATAGAGAATAAACTTTGAATTGAATTTGAATTTGAATATCAAGAGTGGGGGGGATGTGTTGCCAGGGATGGGATTTAGTGATTATTCTTACTGCGGCTTTTTGTTGGGTTATTATTGGCTTTAGGTGTGTTGCTGCAGTTGAACCCCAAGCACAGATAGCATAGGTGAGGTATGGATATATAAGTGCACAATAAGTGCACAAACATAATCAATATATTGTTTACAAAATTTGTTTACACACACAAATACAAAAAAATGTTTATTACTATTGTTTTATAATATATATACAAATGTACAGTCACTGGACATGCTCCTAGAAGTTCTGCAGCGTGTGGTACTCTTTGGTCAGCTGCTGCTGCACCACCGTCAGCTGCTGCTGTACCACGGTCAGCTGCTGCTGCGCCACTATCAGCTGTTGCTGCACCACCGTCAGGTGCTGTTGTACCACTGTCAGCTGCTGCTGTACCACCGTCAGCTGCTGCTGTACCACCGTCAGCTGCTGCTGTATCACCGTCAGCTGCTGCTGCACCACCGTCAACTGTACTACTCAAAGATGTGGAGTGTGTGTTGTTGGTGTGGCTTAATGAGAAACAATTACCCAGAAACAATTAACCCTACAGGGTTAGCCACCCAGGATAACCCAAGAAAGTCAGTGCATCATTGGAGTCCTTAATTTTGTCCCCCAGGATGCGACCCACACTAGTCGACTAACACCCAGGTGAACAGGAAAAAATGCCTGGAACTACTGCTCATATTGATGAATTTAAGGCCAGCCAAGGTTGGTTTGAGATTTAAGAATCATAGTGGCATACACAGTGTGATAAGGCATGGTGAAGCTAAAAAACTCCAACCCCAACAAGTATTCATTTGTGATGAAACAGGCCTGTTCTGGAAGAAAATGCCAAACAGGACCTACATTACTCAGGAGGAAAAGGCACTCCCAGGACACAAGCCTATGAAAGACAGGCTAACTTTCTTGTGTTGTTGTAATGCTAGTGGGGATTGCAAAGTGAAGCCTTTACTCATGTATCACTCTGAAAATCCCAGAGTGTTCAAGAAAAACAGTGTCTCATCACTCATCAATACTCTTCAATAAAGGTAAGTGTCATTTTAGCATTTATTTATGTATTTATTGTGCATGTCTCATTGTTTTCTTTGTAGGGAAATGTATATTTCACGTAAAAATTTTTTTTTTAATATACTTTTGGCTGTCTGGAACAGATTAATTGGATTTCCATTATTTCTTACGGGGAAAATTAATTCAGCTGACGATAAATTCAGCTAAGGACAAGCTCTCTGGAACAGATTAAAATCATTAGTCGAGGGTCCACTGTATTATAGAACAATAGTACAGTGTAATAAACATTTTTTTATATTGTGTAAACAAGTTTTGTAAACAATATGATGATACTAGTGTTTTTGCTATAATTGTGTTACAGTCAACGAATGTATGTATGAACATTGCACCATAATTTGGTCTCACAGGCCACATAAGTTATGTGAAAAAATAAAATAGTGAAAAAACAAGAAACTTTCGAATGCAAGTATACCCAAGTTTACCGGGTGAGAAGCATTCACCACTGTTGCCATACATGGCTCATTTTCTGCCAACTTTATGCCTCTATATCTCAGTAAGTACTCATCTCAAAAAATTTTGCAGGGGCTTAAAACAATCAGAAAAACAATCTTAACATTTTGATAAAAAAAATTTTTTTTTTTTTTTTGAATATTTTTCGACACCAGGAGACACTTCAGGATTTGGGGTTGCGACAGTCAAAGGGTTAACCCTTTGACTGTCCCGGCCGTATATATACGTCTTACGAGGTACCGTGTTTGACGTATATATACTCAAATTCTAGCGGCTTCAAATCAAGCAGGAGAAAGCTGGTAGGCCCACATGTGAGAGAATGGGTCTGTGTGGTCAGTGTGCACCATATAAAAAAAATCCTGGACCACGCAGTGCATAATAAGAAAAAAAAAACTCCGACCATTTTTTTTAATTAAAATGCCGACTTTGTGGTCTATTTTCGTATAGTATTTATGGTTGTATTCTCATTTTCTTGGTCTCATTTGATAGAATGGAAAACATATTATAGAAATAGAGGTGATTTTGATTGATTTTACTATAAAAAGAACCTGGAAATGGAGCTCAAACTAGGGAAAATGTTTGATTTTTGCCAATGTTCAAAAGTAAACAAATGATGTCATTGTCCAATAAATGTCCAACTAGCCATTCTAATATGCAGTCATGAATGGGTTGATGTTATTTATACAATTATTACAGTATTGCAGTAGTCTGCATAATAGTAAGTCTTCTATTTTTTGTTTGAATAAAAATTCAAAATAGAAAGCAAGAGTAATATCAGAGGGGCCTGGAGACATGACTGATGAACGAAGAAAATGTTATTTTAGAGCCAGGAATGTCTGCATTGTTCCTTCTGGACCTTATTTTGAAATTGTCATATTTTTTAATTTTCGTGAAATTGGCCAAATTGCAAATTTCTGACCATGTTATTGGGTAGTTGAAATTGGTAAATGGGCAGTTTCTTGTACTCAATCGATAGAAAAAATGGAGTTCTAAAGAAATAGCTATGAGTTTGGTCGACTGGAACAATAGAATTAGCCGAAAATAGGGCTCAAAATGGGCGAAATCGCCGATTTGTAAACATCGCCGAGGTCGCTAACTTCGCGAGAGCATAACTCCATCAGTTTTCCATCAAATTTCGTTTTTTGGTGTCATTACAATCGGGAAAAGATTTTCTATCATTTCATAAGAAAAAATAATTTTTTTTTTTTTTTAATTTTGCGACACGAGGAGACACCTCAGGATTGGGGGTTGCGACAGTCAAAGGGTTAAGGACACAACCTCATCAATAAGACTACTGGATACTGGAGTACCACAGGGAAGAGTCCTTGGTTCCCTGCTCTTTCTCTTATACATCAGTGATCTACCTAATGTTTCACAACATCTTAAGCCTATTCTCTTTGCTGATGATACGACATATGTCATCTCTCGCCCTAATCTTGCCTCATTTATCATTATTGTTAATAAAGAACAAGTAAAAATATTGACCTGGATGACTGCTAATAAACTTACACTTAACCCTTTCAGGGTTTCCGATGTACTAGTACGGTTTACACACCAGGGTTATTGACGTACTAGTACACCTAAATTCTAGTGCCTTCAAATCTCGCGAGAAAGCTGGTAGGCCAATATATGAAAAAATGGGTCTAAGTGGTCAGTGTGCGCAGTATAAAAAAAATCCTGCAGTACACAGTGCGTAATGAGGAAAAAAAAACTTTGACTGTCTTTTTGGTTTAAAACAGCGACTTTGCAGTGTATTTTTGTATCGTATTTACGGTTGTATTTTAATTTTCCTGGTCTCATTTTATATAATAGAAGACATATTACAGAAATTGACATGATTTTGATTGGTTTCACAATGAAAAGTATCTTGAAATTGAGCTCAAAGTAGGAGAAATGTTCGATTTTTGCCAAAGTTCAAAGGTAAACAAATCATGCCACTCGTCCAATACGCATCAACTGGTGAGTCTAATATTCTTTCACAAGTGCGCTGATATTATTTATACCATTTTTACACTAATGCAGTAGTCTGCATAACAGTAAATCTTCTATTTTTTGTGAGAATAAAAATTCAAAGAGGAAAGCCTGGAGACGTAACTAATGAACAGAGGAAATGTTATTTTAGTGCCATGAATGTCTCTCTTGTTTATTCTGGACCCTATTTGGAAATTGGCATCTTTTGAAATTTGTGTGAAAGTGGTAAAATTGCTAATTTCTGACCACTTTATTGGATAGTTGAAATTGGTAAATGGGTGGTTTCTTGTACTCACTCAATAGAAAAAATGGAGTTCTAGCGAAATAGTCATGATTTTTGTCAACTAGTACACTGAAAATGGCCGAAAATAGGGCTCAAAGTGGGTGAAATCACTGATGCGTAAACATCGTCGAGACCACTAACTTCGCGGGAGCATAATTCCATAAGTTTTCCATGAAATTTCATACTTTTGGTGTCATTATGATCAGGAAAAGATTCTCTATCTTTTCAAAAAGAATTTTTTTTTTTTCCGAAAAATTTTCAACCCTGAGAACAAGTTTAGGAGAGGGCCTCTCGACCCTGAAAGGGTTAATACTGACAAAACCTTCTACATTCTGTTAGGGAACATAACAGGTGCTGCCCAGCTGAACATAATGATTGACAGCACTCCTATTGCTAGACATAATGAGGGCAAATTCCAGGGCCTGCACCTTGAGCCTTGACAGCAACCTGAAATTCAACACCCATATCCAACAAATAACAAAAGAAGTATCCAAAACAGTTGGGATTCTCTCTAAAATACATTACTACATACCACAATCAGCCCTACTCACACTATACTATCCACTCATCTATCCCTACCTCACCTATGTTATTTGTGCACGGGGATCAACAGCAGCTACTCACCTAAAGCCAATAATAACCCAATAGAAAGCTGCAGTAAGAATTATCACGCAATCCAATGCAAGACAGCACACACCCACACTCTTCAAAGTCCTAAATCTACTCACCATACAGAACAGTCACACCTACTATTGTGCAACCTACATTTACAAAACCATAAACTCTAATTTTAACCATGAACTAAAACAATTTCTTGATAATTGCAACAGGACCCATAGACACTATACCAGACACAAATATTTCTATGACATTCCCCATGTCCGGTTAAACTCTACAGAAATTTGATGTAAATAAAAGGGCCTAGAATCTGGAACTCCCTGCCTGAAAACTCTAGAACTGCTGACTCAATCACTATTTTCAAAACTACCTTTAACCCTTTGACTGTTTCCGACGTATAAATACGTCTTACGAGCCAATGTTTCTGACGTATTTATACGCATAAATTCTAGCAGCTTCAAATCAAGCAGGAGAAAGCTGGTAGGCCCACAGGTGAGAGAGTGGGTCTCCATGGTCAGTGTGCACCATATAAAAAAAATCAGGGAGCCAGTGGTGCATTGTGGGAATGCCATTTCAGTTGTCCTTTTTCAGCATGTCTAGCGGTAAGAAATATGTGATTCCCCAGCAAATCTGGGACTCTTCTCTTCCCAAGTGATGCTCTAACACAGATGGAAGTGTCAGTGAAGATCAATTTCATGATTTGGAGGAGTTTGAGACCAAAAGCAATGGAGGAGGAGGAGGGAGAAGAGGAGGGAGAGGAGGAGGAGGGGAAGGAAGAGGAGGAGGAGGAGGAGGAGGAGGAGGAGGAGGAGGAGGAGGAGGAGGAGGAGGAGAAGAGGAGGAGGAGGAGGAGGAAGAAGAAGATGTAATAATATTGTTCCCTAGAAGCAAGAAAAAAAAAAGTCCACCCCATGACAGTGACAAGATAAGGGGAGATAACATCTGATAAGAGCTGACTTTGATGAGCGTAAAGGAGGGTAATATTACATGACCATCGCCCTCCCTTTGTTTTTGCTGGTACACAAACATTTCTGTCTGTCTATTTGTCTGTCTGTGAAGCTCCCTGTCTGTCCATCTAGCTCTCTGTCTCAGAGAGAGCCACAAGACTGTGTCATCACTTTTACTCACATCTTCAAGCAGAGTATAGCACTTTGTCTGGATTTCTTGGGTTATCCTAGGTAATTTACACTATGTATACTTGTATTTATGTGTACCTGTGAGACAGAGATAGGCAGACAGATAGAGAGACAGATTGAAAGATATAGAATGAGGGAGAAAGATAATTAGAATGGAGGAGGGGAAGCAGCATCCGACCCCATTGTTTTGACAGGCGGTAGGGGGAGTGACTAATGAGACAGTATGTCACTTTGACAGCTGCCGACTTCTGACTCAAAACAATTATAAGCCACACACTGGCACACAAGACGAGGAGAAGGAGGAGAAGGGGGAGGAGGAGAAGGAGGAGAAGGAGGAGTAGAAGGAGAAGGAGAAGGAGGAGGAGGAGGAGAAGGAGGAGGAGAAGGAGGAGGAGGAGGAGAAGGAGGAGGAGGAGGAGGAGGAGGAGGAGGAGGAGGAGGAGAAGGAGAAGGAGGAGAAGGAGGAGGAGGAGAAGGAGGAGGAGAAGGAGGAGGAGAAGGAGGAGGAGGAGAAGGAGGAGGAGGAGAAGGAGGAGGAGAAGGAGGAGGAGGAGAAGGAGGAGAAGGAGGAGGAGGAGAAGGAGGAGGAGAAGGAGGAGGAGGAGAGGAGGAGGAGGAGGAGAAGGAGGAGGAGGAGGAGGATGATTGTTTGTTTGTTTTTGTAAACAAGTTTTGTAAACAATATATTGATAATTATGTTTGTGTGTTTATTGTGTTGTATACAACGAGTGTATATATATACATTGCACCTTACTTTGGTCTCATAGGCCACATAAGTTATGTGAAAAAATAAAATAGTGAAAAAAACAAAAAACCTTCAATTACAAGTAAACTAAAGTTTACCGGGTGAGCGGCAGTCGCCGCTGTTGCCATACGCGGCTCATTTTCTGCAAACTTCACGGCTCTATATCTCGGTAAGTACCGATGGCAAAAATTTTTTTTTGGACTAAAACACTCAGAAAAATAATCTTAACATTTTCATAAGAAAAAATAATTTTTTTTTTTTGAATATTTGGCGACATAGAATGACAGTTTCAGAGAGGGGCCTGAAACAGTCAAAGGGTTAAAAAAACATCTCGTCCCCCTAACACACCCCATCATCAGCTAACCAAATGAAAACCATCCAATTCTCTTTTGCGCATCATGAACACATCCAAAACAATATAGACTTACTCTCGTTATCTGTAATTCTCCCATAATTTACACCTACATTCCCCAGATGACTGTAAAACATAAAATTCCTATTACAGCAAAACACCGGGTTTCGGCCGTAATCCGTTCCAGGAGCTAGGCCTAAACTTGAAACGGCCGAAAGGCGAAGCAATATTTCCCATAAGAAATAATGTAAATAAAATTAATCCGTTCCAGACCCACAAAAATATTCACAAAAAATACATTTTTTAACCCTTTCAGGGTCCGTCCCGTAGATCTACGGCTTTACGTTCAGGGTCCAAACCGTAGATCTACGCCATGAGCTCAGCTCACTCTGATAAACTGTGAGTGGTACATTTGGGCCTAGATATGAGAGAATACATCTATGTGGTATGTGTGCACCACATAAAACAGATCCTGCAGCACACTGTGCATAATGAGAGAAAAAAATGAAATCATGATTTTTCGATTAAAACAGCAACTTTGCAGTGTCTTTTCGTATGTTTTTTATAGTTGTATTTGCGATTTCTTGGTCTCATTTGATAGAATGGAAGACATATTACAGAAATAGAGATGATTTTGATTGGTTTTAGCATTGGAAATGGCTTGAAACTGAGCTCAAAGTAGCGGAAATGTTAAATTTTTGCCGATATTCAAGAGTAAACAAACGACCTCACACGTCTAATACACATCAGCTGGTGGGTCTAATATACATTCACAAATATGGTGATGATATTTATACAATTATTACAGTATTGCATAACAGTAAATCTTCTATTTTTTGGTGTGAATAAAAATTCATTATGTGAATAAAAAATCAAAATGGAATTTATTTGTAAAGCCTCAAAACATAACTAATGAACAGAGGAAATGTTAGTTTAGTGCCAGGAATGCCTACATTGTTTATTCTGGACCCTATTTTGAAATTGGAATATTTTGAACTTTGTGTTAAATTGGCCAAATTAACAATTTCCGATCACTTTATTTTGTAGTTGAAACAGTTGACTTGGCGATTTCTTGTGCTCAATCGATAGAATAGAAGTAATACTAGTGAAATAGCTAAGAATTTGGTTGATTGGAATAATGTAATTGGCCTAAAATGGGAGTCAAAGTCGGCAAAATCGCCGATTCGTAAATATCGCTGACACATCAAAATTCGCGAGAGCATAATTTCGTCAATTTTCCACCAATTTTCGTACTTTTTGTTTTATTACCTTCACAAAAAGATTCTCTACGATTTCATAAGAAAAAATAACAAATTTTTTTTTGAAAATATCTTGGACACTGGTGCGTGACTCCAGATTTGGGCCTTGGACCCTGAAAGGGTTAAAGAATAACTATAGTTTTACATACACCACAACACAGATAAATACATGTACTAGTATACAATATATAAATTAAAATTTAAATAAACATTTAAAATAATATTTACTTACCTTTATTGAAGAGACTTGCTGGCATCTTCCAGATGCCAGCACAGAACAAAAAGGTTAGCTTGTCTTTCATAGGCTTGTGTCCTGGCAGGGATTTTCCCTCCTGAGTAATGTAGGTCCTCCTTGGCATTTTCTTCCAAAACAGGCCTGCTTTATCACAAATCAACACTTGTCGGGTTTGATTTTTTTCAGTCTCTACAAACCTACCTACCTGGCTGGCTGGCTGGCTGGCTGGCTGGCCGGCTGGCTGGCTGGCTGGCTGGCTGGCTGGCCGGCTGGCCGGCTGGCTGGCCGGCTGGCTTTCCGGCCGGCTGGCTTTCCGGCCGGCTGGCTTTCCGGCCGGCTGGCTTTCCGGCCGGCTGGCTTTCCGGCCGGCTGGCTTTCCGGCCGGCTGGCTTTCCGGCCGGCTGGCTTTCCGGCCGGCTGGCTTTCTGGCCGGCCGGCTGGCTTTCTGGCCGGCCGGCTGGCTTTCTGGCCGGCCGGCTGGCTTTCTGGCCAGCCGGCTGGCTTTCTGGCCGGCCGGCTGGCTTTCTGGCCGGCCGGCTGGCTTTCTGTCTGGCCGGCTGGCTTTCTGGCCGGCCGGCTGGCTTTCTGTCCGGCCGGCTGGCTTTCTGGCTGGCCGGCTGGCTTTCTGGCTGGCCGGCTGACTTTCTGGCTGGCCGGCTGGCTTTCTGGCTGGCCGGCTGGCTTTCAGGCTGGCCGGCTGACTTTCTGGCTGGCCGGCTGGCTTTCTGGCTGGCCGGCTGGCTTTCTGGCTGGCCGGCTGGCTTTCTGGCTGGCTGGCTGGCTTTCTGGCTGGCCAGCTGGCTTTCTGGCTGGCTGGATGGCTTTCTGGCTGGCTGGATGGCTTTCTGGCTGGCTGGCTTTCTGGCTGGCTGGCTGGCTTTCTGGCTGGCTGGCTTTCTGGCTTTCTGGCTGGCTGGCTTTCTGGCTGGCTGGCTGGCTGGCTGTCTGTCTGGCTGGCTGGCTTTCTGGCTGGCTTTCTGGCTGGCTTTCTCACTGGCTGGCTGGTTGCCTGGCTTTCTGGCTGGCTGGCTGGCTGGCTTTCTGGCTGGCTTTCTGGCTGGCTTTCTGGCTGGCTGGCTGGCTGGCTTTCTGGCTGGCTGGCTTTCTGGCTGGCTGGCTTTCTGGCTGGCTGGCTTTCTGGCTGGCTGGCTTTCTGGCTGGCTGGCTTTCGGGCTGGCTGGCAAAACATGGGACAAAATTTGGCCAAAAAAAGCAGCCAAATCCCATTACTTCATCATCATCATCATCATCATCAGCAGCAGCAGCAGCAGCAGCTACTGCTGCTGCTGCTGATGATGAAGTAATGGGATTTGGCGGCGGCAGCTGTGGCTGCTGCTGCTGCTCATTTTCCTCCTCCTCCTCCACCTCCTCATTCTCCTCCTCCTCCTCCTCATTCTCCTCCTCCTCTTTCTCTTCCACCTCCTCATTCTCCTCCTCCTCCTCCTCCTCATTCTCCTCCTCCTTCTCATTCTCCTCCTCCTCCTCATTCTCCTTCTCCTTCTCCTTCTCCTCCTCCTTCTCCTCCTCCTCCTCCTTCTCCTCCTTCTCCTCCTCCTCCTTCTCCTTCTCCTCCTCCTCCTTCTCCTCCTCCTCCTCCTCCTCCTCCTCCTCCTCCTCCTTCTCCTCCTCCTCCTCCTCATTCTCCTCCTTCTCCTTCTCATTCTCCTCCTCCTCCTCATTCTCCTCCTCCTCCTCATTACATAAGAACATAAGAAAGGAGGAACGCTGCAGGAGGCCTGCTGGCCCATACTAGGCAGGTCCTTTACAATTCATCCCACTAACAAAACATTTGCCCAACCCAATTTTCAATGCCACCCAAGAAATAAGCTCTGATGTGAAAGTCCCACTCAAATCCAACCCCTCCCACTCATGTACTTATCCAACCTAGATTTGAAACTACCCAAAGTCCCAGCCTCAATAACCCAACTAGGTAGACTGTTCCACTCATCAACTACCCTATTTCCAAACCAATACTTTCCTATGTCCTTTCTAAATCTAAACTTATCTAATTTAAATCCATTACTGCGGGTTCTCTCTTGGAGAGACATCCCCAAGACCTTATTAATATCCCCTTTATTAATACCTATCTTCCACTTACACACTTCGATCAGGTCTCCCCTCATTCTTCGTCTAACAAGTGAATGTAACTTAAGAGTCTTCAATCTTTCTTCATAAGGAAGATTTCTAATGCTATGTATTAATTTAGTCATCCTACGCTGAATGTTTTCTAACGAATTTATGTCCATTTTGTAATATGGAGACCAGAACTGAGCTGCATAATCTAGGTGAGGCCTTACTAATGATGTATAAAGCTGCAGTATGACCTCTGGACTTCTGTTGCTTACACTTCTTGATATAAATCCCAGTAATCTATTTGCCTTATTACGTACGCTTAGGCATTGCTGTCTTGGTTTAAGGTTGCTGCTCACCATAACCCCCAAGTCCTTTTTGCAATCTGTATGGCTAAGTTCTACATCATTTAACTTATAAGTACTAGGGTTATGGGCACTCCCAAGTTTCAGAACCTTGCATTTATCTACATTGAACTGCATCTGCCACTTTTCTGACCAAGAATAGAGTTTGTTTAAATCCTCCTGAAGTTCCATAACATCTACGTTTGAATCAATTATCCTACCTATCTTTGTGTCATCGGCGAATTTGCTCATATCACTAGTAATTCCCTCATCAAGATCAATGATATATATTATAAACAACAACGGGCCCAAGACTGATCCCTGTGGAACGCCACTTGTTACAGATCCCCACTCGGATTTAACCCCATTTATGGACACTGCTTCCTGTCAGTGAGCCATGACTCGATCCACGAGAGCACTTTTCCCCCAATGCCATGAACTGCCACTTTCTTTAACAGTCTATGGTGCAGAACTCTATCAAAAGCCTTACTAAAATCTAAGTAAATAATATCAAATTCTTTATTGTGGTCAACAGCCTCAAAAGCTTTACTGAAGAAAGTTAATAAATTAGTCAGACAAGACCGGCCTCTTGTGAATCCATGCTGAGTATCATTAATCAAGCTATGCTTATCGAGATGGCTTCTTATAATCTCAGCTATAATTGACTCTAGTAATTTGCCTACAATTGAGGTCAGGCTTATTGGGCGGTAATTTGACGGTAACGACTTGTCCCCTGTTTTAAAAATAGGAATTACATTAGCCATCTTCCACATATCAGACACTACACCTGTTTGAAGAGATAAATTAAAAATATTAGTTAATGGTTCACAGAGTTCCATTTTGCATTCCTTAAGAACCCTTGAAAAAACCTCATCAGGACCCGGCGACTTATTTTGCTTCAGTCTGTCTATCTGCTTCACAACCATCTCACTAGTGACTGTGATGTTACATAATTTATCTTCTTCTAGCCCACTGTAAAAATTAATTACTGGAATATTGTTAGTGTCTTCCTGTGTAAAAACTGAGAGAAAATAATTATTTAAAATCAAGCACATTTCATTCTCTTTGTCAGTAAGGTGCCCATAGTTATTTTTAAGGGGACCTATCTTATCTCTAACTTTTGTTCTATAGACCTGGAAAAAACTTTTTGGGTTAGTTTTAGAATCCCTAGCAACTTTAATTTCATAGTCCCTTTTAGCTTTTCTTATCCCCTTTTTAATGTCCCTCTTAATGTCAATATACTGAGTCATAAGATGACCCTCACCTCTTTTGATACGCCTATAAATTCCTTTCTTATGCCCTAGTAGATATTTGAGCCTATTATTCATCCATTTTGGGTCATTTCTATTTGATCTAATTTCCTTATATGGGATAAACGCTCTTTGAGCAGCATGTATAGTGTTCAGAAAACTGTCATATTGATAGCTCTCTTCGTTACCCCAGTCAACAGATAAGTGTTCTCTAAGCCCATCGTAATCTGATAAGCAAAAATCTGGGACTGTTACTGAGTTATCGCTACTATCGTACTTCCATTCAATGCTAAATGTAATTGATTTGTGGTCGCTAGCACCCAGTTCCTCTGAAATTTCTAAATTATTAACAAGGGATTCATTGTTTGCCATAACTAAGTCAAGCAGGTTATTTCCCCTTGTAGGTTCTGTCACAAACTGCTTCAAAAAACAATCCTGAAATACTTCTAAGAAGTCATATGATTCTAAATTCCCAGTCAAGAAATTCCAATCAACATGACTAAAGTTAAAGTCTCCTAGAATTACTACATTATCGTGCCTTGTGGCCTTAACAATTTCCTCCCATAGTAGTTTCCCTTGGTCCCTATCTAAGTTTGGGGGACGGTATATCACTCCTAAAATCAGTTTTTCATGCCCCTCTGAAAATTCTATCCAAACAGACTCTGTATGTGTTACTTCAGACTTAATACCCGTTTTTATGCAACAGTTCAAGCGATCTCGGACATACAATGCCACCCCACCCCCCTTCCCAATACTTCTATCTTCTTGGAACAATTTAAAACCCTGAATATGACATTCCACAGGCATGTCCCGACTTTTTGAATTAAACCACGTCTCAGTTAAGGCAAATACATCAATGTTACCTGCACTAGCAACTAATCTCAACTCGTCCATCTTATTCCTAGCACTACGGCAATTAGCATAATAAACAATGAAAGACTCTCCTTTCTCTTTACCCTTCCTGCTCATTTCTGTTTTTCTACTAAACCTATTACTGTCCTTATCACCCATGGTCCCTGGCTTTTCAATATCTACCTAGTTCTTATTATTACTAGTTCCCCTAGAACTCGTAATACAGTGGAACCCCCGCATACCGTTGGCATCACATACCGTTTATTCCGCATACCGCTCACTTTAATCGCAAAAATTTTGCCTCGCATACCGCTCAAAAACCCGCTCACCGCTGTTCGTCCGAGACGCGTCCAATGTGCGCCTTAGCCAGCCTCACATGTTCCGCCGGTAACATTGTTTACCAGCCAGCCTCCGCGGTAGCATCCAAGCATACAATCGTAACATTTCGTATTACAGTGTTTTTGGTGATTTTATCTGGAAAATAAGTGACCATGAGCCCCAAGAAAGCTTCTAGTGCCAACCCTACAGCAATAAGGGTGAGAATTACTATAGAGATGAAGAAAAAGATCATTGATAAGTATGAAAGTGGAGTGCGTGTCTCCGAGCTGGCCAGGTTGTATAATGAACCCCAATCAACCATCGCTACTATTGGTGGTACAGCTGCTGCTGCTGCTGCTGCTGCTGCACTGTCAGCTGCTGCTGCTGCTGCACTGTCAGCTGCTGCTGCTGCTGCACTGTCAGCTGCTGCTGCTGCTGCTGCACTGTCAGCTGCTGCTGCTGCTGCTGTAGCATCGTCTGCTGCTGCTGTAGCATCGTCTGCTGCTGCTGCTTGCTGCTGTAGCATCGTCTGCTGCTGCTGTAGCATCGTCTGCTGCTGCTGTAGCATCGTCTGCTGCTGCTGTAGCATCGTCTGCTGCTGCTGTAGCATCGTCTGCTGCTGCTGTAGCATCGTCTGCTGCTGCTGCTGCTGTAGCATCATCTGCTGCTGCTGTAGCATCGTCTGCTGCTGCTGTAGCACTGTTGTTGGTGTGGCTTATTGAGAATATACCAAGAAACAATTAACCCCAGAGGATTTGCCACCCAGGATAACCCAAAAAAGTCAGTGTCATCGAAGACTGTCAAACTTATTTCCATTGGGGTCCTTAATCTTGTCTCCCAGGATGCAACCCACACCAGTCGACTAACACCCAGGTGAACAGGGAAAAATGCCTAGAACTAGTGCTCATATTGGTGAATTTAAAGCCAGCAAAGGTTGGTTTGAGAGACTTAAGAATCGTAGTGACATACACAGTGTGATAAGGCCTGTTCTGGAAGAAAATGCCAAACAGGACGTAGAGTACTCAGGAGGAAAAGGCACTCCCAGGACACAGTGTCTCATCAGTCATTGCTGCATCTTCAATAAAGGTAAGTGTCATTTATTCTTCATTTAGTAGACTAGTACATGCACAATATACATGTATACTGTGCATGTACTACTCTACTATTGTGGATGTATCCTTCTCTTTGTGTGTAGGAAAATGTATATTTCATGTGGTAAAAATTTTTTTTTCATACTTTTGGGTGTCTTGCACGGATTAATTTGATTTCCATTATTTCTTATGGGGAAAATTCATTCGCATACCGATTATTTCGCATACCAATGAGCCCTCTTGCACGGATTAAAATCGGTATGCGGGGGTCCACTGTATTACTACACTGGGACTTCACTGTTTTCCTGCCAAAACCCATACCACTAACTACTCCTAGTTTAAAGTCCTAACTGCTCCCTCCACTGCAGTTGCCAGTGCTCCCACCCCACACCTAGATAAGTGAACCCCATCCCTGGCATACATGTCATTTCTGCCATAGAAGAGGTCCCAGTTGTCAATGAATGTTACCGCATTTTCCTTACAGTATTTGTCCAGCCTGCAATAGACACCAATTGCCCTGGACAACCATTCATTTCCAACTCCCCTCCTTGGCAGAATACCACATATGAGAGGGTTCCCACCCTTACTCCTAATTATTTCTATTGCTGACCTATACCTGCTAATCAGGTCTTCACTCCTACATCTGCCAACATCGTTGCCTCCAGCACTGAGACAGATAATAGGATTACTCCCATTACCTCTCATGATGACCCGGTGGTCTGGTGGCTAAAGCTCCCGCTTCACACACGGAGGCCCGGGTTCGATTCCCGGCGGGTGGAAACATTTGACACGTTTCCTTACACCTGTTGTCCTGTTCACCTAGCAGCAAATAGGTACCTGGGTGTTAGTCGACTGGTGTGGGTCGCATCCTGGGGGACAAGATTAAGGACCCCAATGGAAATAAGTTAGACAGTCCTCGATGACGCACTGACTTTCTTGGGTTATCCTGGGTGGCTAACCCTCCGGGGTTAAAAATCCGAACGAAATCTTATCTTATCTCTTATGTCATCCAGACGGCTAACAATATCCTCCATCCCAGCCCAAGGAAAGCAAACTCTGTGTCTCCTACTCCTGTCCTTCAAGCAGAACGCCCTATCCATATACCTTACTTGGCTATCCCCAACAACAACAATATTCGTACCTACCTTGGTGTCGTTCGTCGTGACGTTCCCAGTAGTTGACTCACATTCGTCGGGTAGCACTGAGAATGTATTAGATGTTTTCACAACAGTTTCCATGGCAGTCTCTTTCATCATTTCTACCTTTCCATTCGTCTTCTTGATCGTCAACTTCTTTCCCTGCTGTCCAGCCACTGACCAGTTTCCCTTCTTGACCTGAGGACTCAAAACAGGAGGACTACTACGAATCTTTTTGTTTTCCTCGGTCAGTCGCCGAATTTCCATATTCGCCATCCTCAATTCTTCCTTAAGCTGTTGGTAAAGTTTCTCCTCCTCCTTCTCCTCCTCCTCCTCCTTCTCCTCCTCCTCCTCCTCCTCCTTCTCCTCCTCCTCCTCCTCCTCCTCTCTCCTCCTCTCTCCTCCTCCTTCTCCTCCTCCTCCTTCCTCCTCCTCCTCTTCCTCCTCCTTCTTCCTCCTCCTTCTTCCTCCTCTTCCTCCTCTTCTTCCTCCTCCTCTTCCTCCTCCTTCTTCTTCTTCTTCTCCTTCTTCTCCTCCTTCTTCTCCTCCTCCTTCTCCTCCTTCTTCTCCTCCTTCTTCTCCTCCTTCTTCTCCTCCTCCTTCTCCTCCTCCTCCTTCTCCTCCTCCTTCTCCTCCTCCTTCTCCTCCTCCTTCTCCTCCTCCTTCTCCTCCTCCTTCTCCTCCTTCTTCTCTCTTCTCCTCCTTCTTCTCCTTCTTCTTCTCCTTCTTCTCCTTCTTCTTCTTCTTCTCCTTCTCCTTCTTCTTCTCCTTCTCCTTCTTCTTCTTTACTTCCACATATCCAAAACATTGCTGGGACATATAAATACTTTGTATATATTCCAAGACAACAGTAAATGGCCAAGGCAGGTGTAAATGTCCACCTGTCAGTTTGTTTGTGACAATTTGAGTACAATTTCAATACCTAATACTAGTGTCAGAACAAAGATTGGTTATGAAATTACAAGAACTACGAAAAATTTTAATTATCAGAACATAAAAATTATATAAAATATGAAAAATAGAAAAAAAGATATATTGGCAACACTTCTGCAAGGGGCAGTACTCAATGTTGCTGTCATGTGAGCATCCAGTGCCAACTTCTTGCCCTCATATCTCTGTAAGTGCTAACCTTAATTTTTTTTATCCCATAACGCTTGGAAAAATGTGCTCTTTATTTTCATTAAACAACGATTTTTTTATTTTTCAAAATATTCGGGGCACTTGGGGTAGTGAACGTATAAAAACGTTTGGACAAGTTACGGGTTAATTAAGTTGAAAACTAACCACACGATTTTGTTCAGAATGTGCTCAATGGATTTCCATGCCCTAATCTCTTTTTTATTAGTTATTCCTTTTTATGAATATCAATATTAATGAGATTAGAGAGATATTTAAAGAGAGATGGCATCTGGAACACAAACTGAGTCTACATTCAAAAACCAAATTGATCACGCAGACAATTTTTGTATTATTCGCTGGACTTTAAGGAAAATAACCCTTACAAATATGGTGTTCAACTAGATTAAGCATATTCAAAAGTATGTACAGTGGACCTCAGTTAATGATGCCATCGGATAGCAATAAAATTGGATACCGATACATTTTTGCGTCAAAATATTGGTTCGGCTAACGATAAAAAACTCAGTTAAGGACATTTGTCCAGAACGAGTCCGCGTGGCCTGAGCCATCCAGCCACTCCAGCGTGGCTAGTGTGCCATTGTTTACAAGCCACTGCAGACAATTCCACATTTACATGTTATACATTTTGTATTATTCCATTTTTTTAGTGCTTGTAAGTGCTAAATAAGCCACCATGGGCCCAAAGAAAGCTTCTAGTGCCAGCCAGCCCTTTGGAAAAGGGCTGAGAGAGAGGGGAAAATGTGCCTTTTTCAGTGATTTTGCAATATGTGTGATACTAAAGCAGCAGGAGTCTATAAAGGCTATAGTGCCAGCCAGCAATAAAGTGTAGCATTAACTGTAGCAAGTTAGGTAATTAATCGACAGAAAAAGGACAGCACAAACCTAACTCCTTTAATGTTGTTGGAGTTATGTAGGGCGACTGACAACACCGCCGTCTCTACTGCCTACATCACCACTATGTACAGCTTATGCTCTCAGTGGCCCTTATACACCCAACAACAACAACACAGTAACACTCGTGACATAATGACGTATTTTATTCATTCTAGAGAATATGTCATATTTCTATGTTATTAACCCCTTGACTGTCGCGGTCGTATATATACGTCATGGAAGACACCGTGTTTGACGTATCTATACGCATAAATTCTAGCGGCTTCAAATCAAGCAGGAGAGGGCTGGTAGGCCTACATGAGAGAGAATGGGTCTCAGTGGTGGGTGTGCACCCTGTGAAAAAAATCTGGGACTCAGCAGTGCATTGTGGGAACGTCATCTTGGTAGTCCATTTTCACCATGCCTAGCGGTAAGAAGTTCCTCACTCCTCAGCGGATTGGAGGTCTTTTGTTCCCAAGTGATAGCTCAAACAGCGATGAAAGTGTCAGTGAAAGTGAATTCCCTGGTTTTGAAGCGGGTGTGACCGAAAAAAGTGCCCAGGATAACGTAATTAGTGATGAAAACCCAGATGACCCACAACCTTCCATTTCTGGTGCTGGGCCAGTTCGTTCATGTTCACCTGTACCAGGACGAAAGAGGAAACTATTTGCCCGTGTACAAGACTCAGATGTGAGCAGTGTAAGTGATAGCGATAGTGATTTCAAGGTTATTGAAAGCAGTACTAGTTGTGACAGTGAGGGTGAATATTCCCCAGTGAAGTGGCAGTATATATGATGTCGCATGCGGTTTGGTAGTGTGCCATATGCTCTTCCAAGAGGAAAGAGTACATCTCGGAGCACATCCCATGGCCCTACACCATGACCTGATAGTGAAGATGACGATATTGTTACGATGGGTATCAATGATGCGAGTGAGGCAGCAGGCGGTGGTGGTGATAGTGATGGTGGCACAAGTCATGTGACACCAGCAGCGGGCCACACTACTACCCATGTTGCTGACTCTGCACAACTACAACCAGCCTCACCCGACCCCACACTCCCACAACAACCACAACCACATTACAATATCCAGAACCCACCAGCTGACCGCATCTGGGATTGGCAGCAAGGTGACGAGTTTGTTCCCAGTCCTCATGACTTTGATGGAGGACAAAGTGGAATACGGCCATCATGTACACTTGGGAACAATGCCACTGAACTGGAATGCTTTCAGTTGTTCTTCGATGAGCCCCTGATGGACATTATTGTCAGGGAAAGCAATACATACTTTGAGTACACCATGGCAAACACTATTCTTTCACCAAGATCATGCCTACACCTGCAATAGACCAGCGCCCACGAAATTATCAACACAGGTCCTCTCGTCTGAGGCCTGGTGATCACTACCCCATACCACTGTCTGCTACTGCTCTCAAGAAAAATGCTCAGAAAAGGTGTTTTGTCTGTGGACATACCACAAAACGTCCACAAAAATGCAGAGACACTCGTTTTGTGTGTGAGGAGTGTAAAACACCATTGTGCTTATGCCCATGTTTCAAAGAATTCCACAAGCTGCAGCAGTTCTAGAAAAGTGTCCAGTGATTGTACATAGGTATATATATTATAGAACAATCGTAATAAACAATTTTTTATATTGTTTGTGTAAACAAGTTTTAGCAACATTATAATGATATGAGTGTTTTTGCTATAACTGTGTTACATTCAACGAGTGTATATTTGAACATTGCACAATAATTTGGCCTCACAGGCCACAAAAGTTGCGTGAAAAAATAAAGTAGTGAAAAAAACAAGAAACCATCGAATATAAGTAAATCAAAGTTTACCGGGTGAGCAGCAGTCGTCGCTGTTGCCACTCACAGATCATTTTCGGCAAACTCCACGCCTCTATATCTTGGTAAATACTGATGGGAAAAGTTTTTTTTTTTTTTTTGAACTAAAACAATAAGAAAAATAATCTTAACATTTTTATAAGAATTTTTTTTTTTTTTTTTTTTTGAATATTTTGCGACACCAGGAGAGACTTCAGGATTGGGCCTTTCGACAGTCAAAGGGTTAATATTGTTTATTATGTCATATTAGATAAATTGTGCTAGATAAATAAGCCATAGAGCTGACATTAGTGTCATATTGAAGGACTATCTTGTTTCTCCCAACACAATTCCTAACATATGCCAGAAACAGACCTCTCTGGAAAACTTTTTTGAGTGAGAGGGGTCCAGTGGCTCTCAAGCTGGTCCTAGTGGCATTAAAAAACAAAGGAGAGAAGTAACCCAGGATAAGGACTTGGTACCTGAAGTCTTTATGGAGTGGGATTCCCCTTCCAAACAATTGTAAACTCCTCCATCCTCTCCCCTCCTCCTATCTTCCATACATCTCCATGTTTTCAATAAAGGTAAGTGTGATGTTATTATTGTTTTAGTCTTCATGTATCATTGTTTTCTGTGTAGGGAAATGAATATTTCATGTAAAAAAATTATTTTGTTTAATACTTTTGGATGTCTGAAATGGATTAATTGAATTTCCATTATTTCTTATGGGGAAAATTAATTTGGATAACAACAAAATTGGTTAAGGATAAGCTCTCTGGAACGGATTAATATCATTAACTGAGGGTCCACTGTACAATACACAAACGTATCACCTTACCCTGACTCCAGAACTGCAGCAATTTCGAAGATAATAAGCTCAAACATAGCACATGAAAGCATGAAGATCATTGGGAAGAACAGTTGTACTAAGGTATTGTGGACCTCATAATCCCGGAAGATCTTCTTGACAAACCACATCCATCCACCTATGAAGAATATCAGCTGGAAAGAGGAGGACTAATGTTAAAAATACATTATTCATCTTCATAATAATATTTATGTTTTTACAGTTGCAAACTGCATCTAACTGATGCTTCGATGTAGATATTCAGCTTCAGTTTTTGTCAATACAGCCTCTCCTCACTTAACGACGGAGTTCCATTCCTGAGACCATGTCATTAAACAAATCTGTCACTAAGTGAGGAGCATACTATAATGGTAGTGAGTTTGTGTCAACCATCTTTGATATTGTTTTAATGCCACCTTTGCACCATTTATAACATTTCTAGTATATCTGTAATGGTTATACAGTAGCGTACTGTACACTGAAATAAAAAGAATAGGGGTAATCATATTGTAAGAGGCAACTTAAATGCTGGGAGCAAGGGGATAGTAACCCCATCTCCTGTATACATTACTAAAGTTATGAAGAAAAACTTTTTGGGCCACCCTGCCTTGGTGGGATATGGCCAGTTTGAAAGAAGAGATGATGTCTGCAGTGTGATAAGCTGAAAAGAATGCTCAAATCAGTAGATGATAATGATGCAACAGGAGCTTGCGACCATGGTAGGTTTATCCGTTAATGGTTTCAGAGATCAACCTCCCTGTGGCCCAGTCTCAGACCAGGCCTCCTAAACTGGAAAAGAAATATTATACAGTATTAGTTATAAGATCTATCTGAATTATGATGTCTGCACACCTCTGCAAAAATTCATTCAGGTTCCAAACAATGCATGGCGAATACTCAAAATTTTCATAATTAATACAGTGGTCCCTTGATAATCGTAAGGATCGACAGTCGTAATTTTCGAAAATCGTAACTTTTTTTTTGTCAAGAAATTGGCTCGCTAATCGTCATTTGACTCGCGAATAGGCGTTCATCTGGGACGCGTACTCACGGCTCTGAGCCGTTCCCAGCTAGTGTGCCATTGTTTACCAGTGAGCGACGGCCCCCTCACTTGTTCATACAAAATATTTCATAATATTCCATTCATTTTAGTGCTTGCAACTACTAAATAAGCTACCATGGCTCCATCGAAAGCTCCTAGTGCCAAGGCTTTGGTAAAGAAGGTGAGAAATACGATTGAATTTAAGAAAAACATCATTGAACAATATGAAAGTGGCGTATGTGTGGCAGAACTGGCCAGGATGTATAACAAACAACATACAACCATAGCTTCCATTGTGGCCAAGAAAAAGGAAATCAAGGAAGCTGTTGTTGCAAAGGGGGTAAATATGCTGACAAAAATGAGATCAACAGTACTCGAAGATGTTGAGAAGTTATTATTGGTGTGGATAAATGAGAAACAATTAGCAGGAAATAGTCTTATGACCTCAATTATTTGTGAAATGGCTAGGCAGTTGCACGACGATCTGGTAAAGAAATTGCCTGCAACGAGTACTGATATTTTGTGAATTTAAGGTCAGCAAAGGTTGGTTTGAGAGATTTAAGAACCGTAGTGGCATACACGCTGTGGTAAGGCATGGTGAGGCTGCCAGTTCGGACAAAATTGCAGCTACAAAATTCATAAGTGAATTCAAGGAGTACATAGAGGCTGAAGGAGTGAAACCTGAACAAGTGTTCAATTGTGACGAAACAGGCCTCTTTTGGAAGAAAATGCTAAAGAGGACCTACATTACTCAGGAGGAAAAGGGACTGCCAGGACACAAGCCTATGAAAGACAGGCTGACGATCATGTTCTGTGCTAATGCTAGTGGGGATTTCAGAGTGAAGCCGTTACTAGTGTACCATTCTGAAAATTCCAGTGTGTTCAGGAAAAACAATGTTATGAAGAGTAAATTGTGTGTGTTTTGGAAATCTAATAATAAGGCATGGGTCACGAGGGAAATTTTCGTTGAGTGGTTCAATGAAGTGTTTGGCCCTAGTGTGAAGAATTACCTCCTGGAAAAGAAACTGGATCTCAAGTGCCTCCTAGTAATGGATAATGCACCTGCTCATCTCCAAACTTGGATGACCTAATTTTGGAGGAGTTTGGGCTCATCACAGTAAAGTTCTTGCCCCCGAATACCACTCCTCTCCTCCAGCCCATGGACCAGCAGGTCATTTCAAACTTTAAAAAACTCTACACCAAAGCAATGTTTCAAAGGTGCTTTAATGTGGCCTCAGACACTCACTTGACCCTAAGAGATTTTTGGAAAGAACACTTCAGTATCCTCCATTGCATAAGCCTTATAGGTAAGGCTTGGGAGGGAGTGACTACCAGGACTCTGAACTCTGCTTGGAGAAAATTGTGGCCAGATTGTGTCCGCAAGAGAGATTTTGAAGGGTTTGTGGCTGACCCTGATGAGCCTATGTCAGTTGTGAAATCTATTGTGGCACTGGGGAGTTCCATGGGGTTGGATGTGAGTTTGGAGGATGTGGAAGAGTTGGTGGAAGACCACAATGAAGAGCTCACCACTGAGGAGCAGCAAGAGCTTCAGTAGGAACAGCAACAGATCGCAGCTCAGAATCTTGCTGCAGAGGAAGAGGAAGAGAGATGGAAGAAGTTGCATTCTTCAGAAATTAAGGAGATTTTTGAAATGTGGGGTAAGATGGAAAGATTTATGGAGAAACATCACCCTGACAAGGCTGTTGCAAGCCATGTTGGCAACATGTACAGTGACGAAGTCTTGGCCCATTTTAGGGAAGTTTTAAAGAGACGTCAGAAACAGAGCTCTCTGGAGACTGTTTTTGTGAGACAGGGCTCCAGTGACTCTCAAGCTGGTCCTAGTGGCATTAAGAAACAGAGAAGAGAAGTAACCCCAGAAAAGCACTTGGTGCCTGAGGTGATGATGGAAAGGGATTCCCCTTCTAAACTGTAACTAATCCAATCTCTTTCCTCCTCCAGTCTTCCATACACTAAGAAGAATCGCCAATAAAGGTAAGTGTTATGCTGTTAATGTTTCATTCATCATGTCCCATTGTATTGTTTATGTACTACATCTATATTTCATGTAAAAAATTTTTTTGTTTTAATACTTCTGGGTGTCAGGAATTCAAATTCAACGTTTATTCTCTATAAGGATTACAATGCTGAGTTTACAGAATTTGGTTATTGTGTGGTTTACATGCAGTAAATTAATAATTACAGAGTGTGCCACTAGAACACCTAGCATGGCTAGGCATTTCGGGCAGACTTAAATTAAATCTTAAGTTTAAAATATTACAAAATTATGAGGTAAGTTGGTATTATGGCTAAGTGACTAAATACTAGTTTTGTTGTGGCACTATACATAGTTTCAGTATTGGAGTATCACAGGCCAACTTATGACTAGTTAAGATTCATTATTTTGAGATTGAGATTGATATTTCTGTTTATGGTCAAATGGGTGAGTGAGTGTAAGTGTTAACCACCAGGTGGTATTCGTGTAATTAGTTGACAGGGTGTATCAGGGAGATAAGATGTTTTCTGATGGTAGTTTTGAAGGTGATGAATGTGTCTGCAGTTTTAGAATTTTCAGGTAGGGTGTTCCAGATTTTAGGGCCTTTGACATACATTGAATTTTTGTAAAGGTTTAGTCTGACACGGGGAATGTCATAGAGATGTTTGTGTCTGGTGTTGTGCCTGTGGGTTCTGTCACAACTATCAAGAAAGCATTTTAGGTCAAGGTTAATATTGGAATTTAAGGTCCTGTAGATGTAGATTGCACAGTAGTAAGTGTGGATGTACTGAACAGGGAGTAAGTTTAGATCTATGAAGAGTGGGGGGGGGGTGTGTTGCCAGGGATGGGATTTAGTGATTATTCTTACTGTGGCTTTTTGTTGGGTTATTATTGGCTTTAGGTGTGTTGCTGCAGTTGAACCCCAAGCACAAATAGCATAGGTAAGGTATGGATATATAAGTGAATGGTATAGTGTGAGAAGGGCAGTTTGCGGCACGTAGTATCGTATCTTGGAGAGGATCCCAACCGTTTTGGATACTTTTTTGGTTATGTGTTGGATATGGGTGCGAAGTTCAGGTTGTTGTCGAGGTATAGGCCTAAGAATTTGCCCTCATTATGCCTGGCAATTAGAGTGTTGCCGATCTTAATGTTAATTTGCGCATCTCCTGCTCTGCTACCAAACATAATGTAGTAGGTTTTGTCAGTGTTAAGCATAAGTTTATTGGCTGTCATCCAAGTCGATATTTTGATCAGCTCCTCATTAACAATGGTGTTGAGGGTGGCAAGATTAGGGTGAGAGATGACATAAGTCGTGTCGTCAGCAAAGAGAATGCGGTTCAGGTGTTGAGATGGAACGGATTAATTGTATTTACATTATTTCTTATTGGGAAAATTGATTCGAAAATCATCAATTTCGATAATAATCACACTTCCAGGAATGGAATAATTATGAAAAACGAGGGACCACTGTACTGTGAATAATTTTCATAATTAATACTGTGAACACTGTACACAGGACAATAAGTACATACATTAACCCAGAGCTTAAACTTTCTCTGGTGAGCTGCAACAGAACACATGAACATAATACAAATTCTATGCAAATAAAAAGGCTCAAAATATGAAACTCACTGCCTGAATATGCCATAATTTAACAATCTGCTAACAGCTTTACTCACATCATTAAAAAGCACCTACAGTGGACCCTCGCCTAATGATATTAATAGGTACCCGAGAACGAATATCGTTATGCGAGTTTTTTAGTGCTAGCCGAGGCAAAATGTTAGCTTTAAAATGTATCGTTAGGCGAATTTAACACTATGCAATGCGTTTGTTAGGCGAGGGTCCACTGTATTAGATTTTACTTAGCCCTTAACCCTTTCAGGGTTTCCGACATACTAGTACGGCTTACGTGCCAGAGTTGCTGACGTACTAGTACACACAAATTCTAGCACCTTCAAATCAAGCGGGAAAAGGCTGGTAGGCCTAGATGTGAGAGAATGGGTGTGTGTGTGGTCGGTGTGCATGGTAGGAAAAAATCTGGGACTAAGTGATGCATTGTGGGAATGCCATTTTAGTACACCTTGTTCACCATGCCTCGCGGTAAGAAACTCCTCACTCCTCGGCAAATTGGGACATTTTTGTTCTCCCAGTGACAGTTCTAATACAGATGGAAGTGCCAGTGAAGATGAGTTTCAAGGTTTTGATGAAGTTGTGACAGAAACTAATGAACATAATACCAGTAATAGTGAGGAAAACCCAGATGACCCTCAGCCTTCCACCTCTGATGCTGGGCCGTCTTGTTCACGTTCAGTTGTACCAGATCCAAAGAGGAAACTCCTATTTTCCCATATCCCGGACTCAGGTGTGAGCATTGGTGATGATAGTGATAGTGAATAAGAACTACAAGCTCTTGAAAACAGTTCCAGTAGTGATAGTGATGCGGAATATTCTCCAGTGAAGCGTCAGTATATACGATGGTATATGCGCTCTGGTAGTGTGCCATATGCTATTCCAAGTGGAAGGAGTACATCTCGGAGTATATCCAGTGCCTGTACAACAGGAACAGATAGTGAAAATGAAGATGATACTGTTGCAATTGGGATGGAAAATGTGCATGGTGGTGGTAGTAGTGGTGCCAGCTGTGAGGCACCAGCAGTGGGCCATGCTGCCACCCACACTGCTGCCTCAGCTGATCTACAACAAAGGCAACCCTCCCCCACCCACCCACCACACCAGCCTCCACAACCACAACCTCCACAACCACCAACTCCACAACCACAACCACCTGTCAATGTCCAGTACCCACCAGCAGACCGCACCTGGGATTGGCAGGAAGCTGACAATTTTGTTCCCAATCCTCATCACTTTGATGAAACTCAAAGTGGAATACGGCCATCTTGTACACTTGGGAACAGTGCCACTGAACTGGAATGTTTTGAGTTATTCTTTGACGAACCCCTGATGGAAATTATTGTCAGGAAAAGCAACACATACTTCGAGTACACCATGGCAAACACAACACTTTCACCAAAATCATGCCTACACCAGTGGAAGGCGATAACTGTGGCTGAGATATATCTTTTCTTTGCCACAATAATGCTTATGCCACATGTGTATAAGCACAGTGTCATATACTGGTCAACAGACCGCCTGATTGCAACCTCAGGTTTCAGTGATATATTATTATTATCACACTGGCCGATTCCCACCAAGGCAGGGTGGCCCGAAAAAGAAAAACTTTCACCATCATTCACTCCATCACTGTCTTGCCAGAAGGGTGCTTTACACTACAGTTTTTAAACTGCAACATTAACACCCCTCCTTCAGAGTGCAGGCACTGTACTTCCCATCTCCAGGACTCAAGTCCGGCCTGCCGGTTTCCCTGAACCCCTTCATAAATGTTACTTTGCTCACACTCCAACAGCACGTCAAGTATTAAAAACCATTTGTCTCCATTCACTCCTATCAAACACGCTCATGCATACCTGCTGAAAGTCCAAGCCCCTCGCACACAAAACCTCCTTTACCCCCTCTCTCCAACCTTTCCTAGGCCGACCCCTACCCCGCCTTCCTTCCACTACAGACTGATACACTCTTGAAGTCATTCTGTTTCGCTCCATTCTCTCTACATGTCCGAACCACCTCAACAACCCTTCCTCAGCCCTCTGGACAACAGTTTTGGTAATCCCGCACCTCCTCCTAACTTCCAAACTACGAATTCTCTGCATTATATTCACACCACACATTGCCCTCAGACATGACATCTCCACTGCCTCCAGCCTTCTCCTCGCTGCAACATTCATCACCCATGCTTCACACCCATATAAGAGCATTGGTAAAACTATACTCTCATACATTCCCCTCTTTGCCTCCAAGGACAAAGTTCTTTGTCTCCACAGACTCCTAAGTGCACCACTCACTCTTTTTCCCTCATGAATTCTATGATTCACCTCATCTTTCATAGACCCATCCGCTGACACGTCCACTCCCAAATATCTGAATACATTCACCTCCTCCATACTCTCTCCCTCCAATCTGATATTCAATCTTTCATCACCTAATCTTTTTGTTATCCTCATAACCTTACTCTTTCCTGTATTCACCTTTAATTTTCTTCTTTTGCACACCCTACCAAATTCATCCACCAATCTCTGCAACTTCTCTTCAGAATCTCCCAAGAGCACAATGTCATCAGCAAAGAGCAGCTGTGACAACTCCCACTTTGTGTGTGATTCTTTATCTTTTAACTCCACGCCTCTTGTCAAGACCCTCGCATTTACTTCTCTTACAACCCATCTATAAATATATTAAACAACCACGGTGACATCACACATCCTTGTCTAAGGCCTACTTTTACTGGGAAATAATTTCCCTCTTTCCTACATACTCTAACTTGAGCCTCACTATCCTCGTAAAAACTCTTCACTGCTTTCAGTAACCTACCTCCTACACCATACACTTGCAACATCTGCCACATTGCCCCCTATCCACCCTGTCATATGCCTTTTCCAAATCCATAAATGCCACAAAGACCTCTTTAGCCTTATCTAAATACTGTTCACTTATATGTTTCACTGTAAACACCTGGTCCACACACCCCCTACCTTTCCTAAAGCCTCCTTGTTCATCTGCTATCCTATTCTCTGTCTTACTCTTAATTCTTTCAATAATAACTCTACCATACACTTTACCAGGTATACTCAGCAGACTTATCCCCCTATAATTTTTGCACTCTCTTTTATCCCCTTTGCCTTTATACAAAGGAACTATGCATGCTCTCTGCCAATCCCTAGGTACCTTACCCTCTTCCATACATTTATTAAATAATTGCACCAACCACTCCAAAACTATATCCCCACCTGCTTTTAACATTTCTATCTTTATCCCATCAATCCCGGCTGCCTTACCCCCTTTCATTTTACCTACTGCCTCATGAGCTTCCCCCACACTCACAACTGGCTCTTCCTCACTCCTACAAGATGTTATTCCTCCTTGTCCTATACACGAAATCACAGCTTCCCTATCTTCATCAACATTTAACAATTCCTCAAAATATTCCCTCTATCTTCCCAATACCTCTAACTCTCCATTTAATAACTCTCCTCTCCTATTTTTAACTGACAAATCCATTTGTTCTCTAGGCTTTCTTAACTTGTTAATCTCACTCCAAAACTTTTTCTTATTTTCAACAAAATTTGTTGATAACATTCAGTGATATAATGCGAGTGAATCAATTTATGCTACTATTACGTATGCTTCACTTCTCAGACAAAACCAGGCCTGACAGAAACGACAGGTTATATAAGATTAGGAATGTGTTTGTGTATCTGAAAGAGAAATTCAATATGTATTTTTATCCCTTCAGGAAGCTTGTTATTGATGAGTCTTTGATTCTGTTCAAAGGAAGACTCTTATTCAAGCAGTATATACCAAGAGGAAATGCTTTGGTATAAAGTTATTTGTGCTTTGTGATTGCTACAGTGGTCTTGTAATTAATATTATTGTGTACACTGGAAGTTATACACTGCAAAATACCAAAAAGTTATTGGGCATCTCTGGTTATGTGGTTAGAACAATGATGGAACCATATCTTGGTAAGGGGCATATATTATACATGTATAATGATAACTGGTACACAAGTCCCTCACTCAGTGATTTTTTGCGAGTGACCATGACAGATGTGTGTGGCACAGTGTGTGCAAATAGTCAGCATATGCCCAGGTTTGACGCTGGCACTTGTAGAGGTGAGGTGCAGAAGTTTGCTGCCAATGACATCATGGCATTTTGGTGGCATGACAAACGAGATGTCACACTGTTATCATCAGTTCACCCTGTTGTCATCAGTTCACCCAAACACTGGCAGGCAGAACAGAGAGACCAATGAACCCATTCTAAAACCTGCAGCTGTGATTGATTACACCTTCAATACGCACTCAGTGGACAAATGTGATATGCAGATTGGGTTTGCTGATTGTGTTCGCAAGAGTTATAAGTGGTACATAAAACTCTTTTTCCATCTTCTGGACATTTCCATGCTCAATGCTTATACATGTAATATGTATAAGATGAGGACCAGAAACAAACCACCATATGGCAAATTTTGTTTGTCTGTCATCAGACAAATAGTATTCAAGTACCAAGGAAAAACACCTGCAATAGAAAACCGCCCACTAAATTATCAGCAACTACCTTCTCGTCTGAAGCATTTTGATCACTTCCTAATACAATTGCCTGTTACTGCTTTCAAGAAAAAGGCTCAGAGGAGGTGTTATGTCTGTGCACACACAAAAAACGCCCACAACAATGCAGAGACACTCGTTTTATGTGTGAGGAGTGTAAAACATCACTGTGCATGACACCATGTTTCAAAGAGTTCCACAGGCTGCAGAACTTCTAGAAACATGTCCTGTGACTGTATATGTGTATATAAAATATAGAAAAATTGTAATAAACAACATTTTATATCATTTGTGTAAACAAGTTTTGTAAATATAGTGACAACAGTGCTTATGAAGTTATTGTGTATTAAAGAAAGAGAAAAAACTTACAAAATAGTGCTGATATTGGTCTCACAGGCCATAAAAGTTACTTGAAAAAAAGAATTAAAAAATAATAGAAAAAAGTAGAAAAAAAAAGTAAAAAAAGTAAACAGAAAGTTACCAGGTGACCGGCAGTCGGCGATGATGCCACATGTGGCCCATTTTCTGTCAACTTCACGCCTCCATATCTCAGTAAGTATTGATGGCAAAAAAAGTTTTTTTGAACTTATAATGTTAAGAAAAAATAATTTTTTTGTTTTTGAAAATTTCTCGACCCTGAGAACAAGTCTGGGAGAGGGCCTGTCGACCCTGAAAGGGTTAAACTGTCCAAACATAGATCTACATCCACGTGCGGGGGGGAGGCTCCGAACGTAGATCCACTTTATTTTTTACATGCTTTCAAATGGGGAAAATCAAGGTCAGAGCGCTACGCACGTGAACTTAGATCTACGTCTGGACAGTTTAAGGGTTAAATATCATACCAAGTACAGTGGAACCTCATCTTACGAATGCCCCACTATGCGAATTTTTCAGGATACAAACTGTCATTCAGTTGATTTTTTTGCTTCTGGATACGAACGAAATTTCAGGATGCGAACTTCCCCCTCAAGGGAGGTTCCTTAAATAAATAAGTAAATAAAATATTTATTTCTTTGCAAAGGTTAAAATGTGTGTTTACATATCATAATATGTTAGGAGCAAAAAAAGCTTCTATCATGCTGAGGTATTTGGGGCAGACTTAACCTAATACAGTTAAATCCGCATACCGATACATTTTATTGCTAAGATTTTGCCTCGCATACCGCTAAAAACCCGCTCAACGCTGTTCGTCCGAGACGCGTCTAATGTGCGGCCTGAGCCAGCCTCACGTGTTCCGCCAGTGGCATTGTTTACCAGCCAGCCTCCGCGGTAACATCCAAGCATACAATCGGAACATTTCGTATTATTACAGTGTTTTTGGTGATTTTATCTGCAAAATAAGTGACCATGGGCCTCAAGAAAGCTTCTAGTACCAACCCTACAGCAATAAGGGTGAGAATTACTATAGAGATGAAGAAAGAGATCATTGCTAAGTATGAAAGTGGAGTGCGTGTCTCCGAGCTGGCCAGGTTGTATAATAAACCCCAATCAACCAATGCTACTATTGTGGGCAACAAAACGGCAATCAAGGAAGCTGTTCTTGCCAAAGGTTCAACTGTGTTTTCGAAACAGAGATCGCAAGTGATGGAAGATGTTGAGAGACTCTTATTGGTATGGACAAATGAAAAACAGATAGCAGGAGATAGCATCTCTCAAGTGATCATAAGTGAAAAGGCTAGGAAGTTGCATGAGAATTTAATTAAAAAAATGCCTGCAACTAGTGATGATGTGAGTGAATTTAAGGCCAGCAAAGGTTGGTTTGAGAGATTTAAGAAGCGTAGTGGCATACATCGTGTGATAAGGCATGGTGAGGCTGCCAGTTCGGACCACAAAGCAGCTGAAAAATATGTGCAGGAATTCAAGGAGTACATAGACAGTGAAGGACTGAAACCTGAACAAGTGTTTAATTGTGATGAAACAGGCCTGTTTTGGAAGAAAATGCCAAGCAGGACCTACATTACTCAGGAGGAAAAGGCACTCCCAGGACATAAGCCTATGAAAGACAGCTTACTCTGTTGATGTGTTCCAATGCTAGTGGTGATTGCAAAGTGAAGCCTTTATTAGTGTATCACTCAGAAACTCCCAGAGCGTTCAGGCAAAAGAATATCCTCAAGGCTAATTTGTGTGTGCTGTGGAGGGCAAACAGTGAGGCATGGGTCACTAGGGACTTTTTCTATGACTGGTTACACCATGCATTTGCCCCCAATGTGAAAGATTACCTAACTGAAAAGAAATTAGACCTTAAGTGCCTCCTGGTGTTAGACAATGCCCCTGGTCATCCTACAGACGTGGCAGAGCGACTTTATGGGGACATGAGCTTCATTAAGGTCAAGTTTTTGCCTCCTAATACCACTCCTCTCCTGCAGCCCATGGACCAGCAGGTTATTGCAAACTTCAAAAAAACTGTACACAAAAGCTCTGTTTGAAAGGTGCTTTGTAGTGACCTCAGAAACTCAATTGACTCTAAGAGAGTTTTGGAGAGAGCACTTTAATATCCTCAATTGTGTAAACCTTATAGGTAAGGCTTGGGAGGGAGTGACTAAGAGGACCTTGAACTCTGCTTGGAAGAAACTGTGGCCACAATGTGTAGACCAAAGGGATTTTGAAGGGTTTCAGGCTAACCCTGAGAGGAGTATGCCAGTTGAAGAATCCATTGTGGCATTGGGAAAGTCCTTGGGGTTGGAGGTTAGTGGGGATGATGTGGAAGAGTTGGTGGAGGAGGACAATGAAGAACTAACCACTGATGAGCTGCTAGATCAACTTCAACAGCAAGAGGCCAGACCTGAGGAAACTGGTTCGGAGGAGGGGAGAGAAATTGAAAAAGTTGCCTACTTCAAAGATTAAGGAAATGTGTGGAATGTGGCTTAAAGTGCAAACCTTTTTGATGACAATCACCCTAACACAGCTATTGCAAGCCGTGCTGGTGACTATTACACTGACACTGTTGTGAAACACTTTAGGGAAGTCATAAAGGAACGAGAGGTACAGGCCACTATGGACAGATATGTTGTGCGACAGAAGTCCAGTGACTCTGAAGCTGGTCCTAGTGGCATTAAAAGAAGAAGGGAAGTAACCCCAGAAAAGGACTTGACATCTCAAGTCTTAATGGAAGGGGATTCCCCTTCTAAACACTAAGACTCCCTCCTCCTCCCATCCCATCAATCATCACCAGATCTTCAATAAAGGTAAGTGTCATGTAACTGTGCATGCCTTTTTCAGTTTGTGTGTATTAAAATTAATATTTCATGTGGTAAAATTTTTTTTTTTTTCATACTTTGGGGTGTCTTGCACGGATTAATTTGATTTCCATTATTTCTTATGGGGAAAATTCATTCGCATTTATTTATTTATTTATTTATTTATTTAAAAATTTGTGCACACATACAGAGGTACAAAAAATACAGATAAGAGCAGCATGCCAAAGCCACTTATACTATGCATAGCATTATGGGCTGGCTTAAAATTAACTTAAGATGAACTAAGCAATGATGACATCAGTGATAAAACTTTAATGTAAACAGATTACTATAAAGCACAAGTGAGTATTACAAAGACAGGTCATATGGTTGTATGCATTGTTGTACATTCAGTGGAATGGAGTATTCTGTTAGGTAGTGTATTTAAAAAATAATAGTTAGATTGGGTTTTAGGTTTAACATTTATGTGATATAATTGTGAGAAACATTTAAGATATACAATTTATAAGGTTCAGTTATTCAGTATTTATTTGGTTTTGGGTGAGTAAGTGATCTTTGAGAAGAGACTTGAATTTATAAACAGGTAGTGTTTCTTTTATATTTACAGGTAATGAGTTCCAGATTTTAGGGCCTTTTATGTGCATTGAGTTTTTGCATAGTGTGAGATGGACACGAGGAACATCAAAGAGTGATCTGTGCCTTGTGTTATGGTCATGTGTTCTGTTGAGGTTGGCAAGGAGATGTTTGAGGGGAGGGTTAATATCAGAGTTAAGTGTTCTATGTATGTAATAGGTGCAGTAATAAGTATGAATGTTTTGTATGGTGAATAGGTTTAGTGTATTGAATATTGGTGGAGTGTGCTGCCTATAGTGAGAATTTGTTATCATTCTAACTGCAGCCTTTTGTTGGGTAATTAGTGGTCTGAGATGGTTACTTGTTGTTGAGCCCCATGCACAAATTCCATAGGTGAGATAGGGGTAAATAAGAGAGTGATATAGGGCCAGGAGGGCTGACTGGGGAGCATAGTACCGTATCTTCGATAGTATGCCTACAGTCTTGGAAATTTTCTTAGAAATTTGTTGTATATGTGTATGAAATTTGAGTCTATTATCAAGGTGGATTCCTAAGAATTTTCCCTCTGTTAGCTTTGTGATAGGTGATCCGTTTATCATTATGTTAAGAGGGACATCTGTAGCTCTGTTACCAAACTGCATGAAGTAGGTTTTGTCAATGTTTAGTGTAAGTTTGTTAGTCCTCATCCAGGTAGATATTTTCTGTAATTCGGTATTTACAGTATTGGCTAGGTGACTGGGCTCGGGTGGGAGAAGACGTATGTAGTGTCATCTGCAAATAGTGTGGGTTTGAGTAATTGCGAAGCATTTGGTAGGTCATTTATGTATAGGAGAAAGAGAAGAGGGCCAAGGACACTTCCCTGTGGGACACCAACTGTAATTGGTTGTGCAGAAGAGTTTGCCCCATTTGCATACACATATTGGCTTCTGTTGCTGAGGTATGACTTGAGGTAGTTGAGGGAGTGCCCTCTTATACCATAGTGTGACAATTTTACGTGGAGCAAGTCATGGTTAACTGTATCAAAAGCTTTACGTAAGTCAATGAAGATCTCCAGTGGGACTTCTTTTTTCTCTATTGCAGTGTATATATGTTCTAGCATGTGTATAATAGCATCATTAGTATTTTTATTTGGCCTGAATCCAAATTGGCAGGGGTTGAGTATGTTTTGGGAGATAAGGTAGGAGTAGATTCGTTTATGAATTAATTTTTCGAAGATTTTTGAGAGAGGGTGTAAGTTGGATATTGGCCTATAGTTATTCAACTCTGTTTGGTCTCCTCCTTTGTGGATCGGGGTGACCCTTGCTATTTTGAGTACTGTAGGGAAGGTGGAGGATTCAATGGATTTGTTAAAGAGTGTTGCAATGATTGGTGACAGCACTTGTGACACTTTTTTGTATATAAAGGGTGGTAAGGTATTTAAATCTCCTGCCTTGTTTTTTAGCGTGTTGATAATAAGGGAGACTTCGTATGGGTTAGTCGCATAACAATGAGCTCTCAGGAACGGATTAATATCGTTATGTGGGGGTCCACTGTACTAATAGACTACTTAAGTCTAGACAGGTGAAAAGCGTTCTAGTAGAGTTTACCAATGTTTTGCTGGTGGTGGCACCAACTACTGGTAGCCTTTTGAAGTTTCTCTTTACTGTTATTATTATTATTATATTGTACAGTGGACCCTCATATTTCATAAGGCTCGAAAGTCGTAATTTTCGGAAATCTTAACTTTTTTCTCATCAAAACACTGACTCGCAAATAGTTGTTCATCTGGGACGCATACACACAGCCCCAAGCCGCCTCACACTCCATTCCCATCCAGTGTGCCATTGTTTATCAGTAAGTGAGGATGATCCCATGAGTTCATACGACACATTTCATAATACTCCATTCGTTTTAGTGCTTGCAACTGCTAAATAAGTCACCATGGCCCCAAAGAAAGCTTCTAGTGCCAGCTCTTTGGTAAAGAATGTGAGAAACACATATAATTTAAGTAAAAGTTTGTAGAAAAATACAAAAGTGGTAGTGGTAGAGTGGTAGCAGTTGTGATAGTGGTAGAGGGTGGTTGTGATAGTGGTAGAGGGTGGTTGTGATAGTGGTAGAGGGTGGTTGTGATAGTGGTAGAGGGTGGTAGTGATGGCAGTAGAGGGTGGAAGAGGTTGTGATAGTGGTAGAGGGTGGTAGTGATGGTGGTAGTGGTTGTGATGGTGGTAGAGGGTGCCTTCTTCAGTGATTCAGCAATTCTAATAACTCCTCCAATGTTGTTGAAGTTATATAGGGTTACAGAAAACACTGGCACCTCAGCTGCTGCTTCACCACCATTATGGACAGCTTATGCTCTCAGTGGCCCTTATATACCCAACAACAACAGAACACCTCTTGTGACATACATAATGACTTATTTTATTCATTCTAGAGTATATTCCATATTTCTATGTTATTAATATTGGTTATTATGTCTTATTATGGCCTACTTGTACTGCTGCATTGACCCACATGGAACCAGTAACAACCAAAACAAAGCTGCTAATGATGTAGAAAGCTGACCAAACACGACTAAAAGAGGACTGCCTGGCATACCAAACACTAGCCTGCTGCAAGACATAATACCAGCCAAGCAACAGTTACCACTACAGTAAGTCCATATCAACTCCACTAGTGATCTCATGGGATACAAGAACAGAAAAAGCAACACCAAGACAGACACCAAACCTCCTCAGAAACTGTTACCCATAATGTCTACCCTGAAGGATACCAGCGCATCTTCCACCCCCCCTCACCCCCGCCCAGACCAACACAACAACAACAATGGCGGACGACTCCAAAACTTTCTCTGGATTCTCTCAACATTCATCCTCATCCATGGCTAGCACCCAAGGTTACTTCTCTTCAACTATGGAAAACACCCGAGATCTCTTCACCCCAAACGGCAACGTAGATTACAACTCATCAACACCCACAGGTATAGCCCAGAAGTGCAGTCCTCAACAATGGCCCGACACCATTAATAAAATTCTACAGGACAATAGTATGTTAAGACGGCAAAACGAAACCTATGAAAACTCATTAGGGACCTAGAGTGCTCTCTATATACAACACAAAACTCAAAGATTAGTGAACTAGAAAACTGCCATCATTAACAAACTCATCTAAAGAACATGCAAACCTGCACTTAACTACAGACATACATACTAAACAAATAAATTCCCTCACCACCAAGCTGTCAGAAGCTACACAAGATTGGAAGTTAAACATGGAATCCCAGTGGAATGCATGCTTCCAGTGTCAAAGGGATAAGATAAGATAAGATTTCGTTCGGATTTTTAACCCCGGAGGGTTAGCCACCCAGGATAACCCAAGAAAGTCAGTGCGTCATCGAGGACTGTAACTTATTTCCATTGGGGTCCTTAATCTTGTCCCCCAGGATGCGACCCACACCAGTCGACTAACACCCAGGTACCTATTTGCTGCTAGGTGAACAGGACAACAGGTGTAAGGAAACGTGTCGAAATGTTTCCACCCGCCGGGAATCGAACCCGGGCCCTCCGTGTGTGAAGTGGGAGCTTTAGCCACCAGGCCACCGGGCCACATGATTGAACAAGACAAGCTCCTTGACTCTGTCATTTTAGCCAGCTTTACCTTACCACCAGATACAAACAATGAGAACTGCACCATCAAAGCACTCCAGCTAATAAAAGATGAGATAAAAGTTAACATTGAACCCAATGATATCAAGGAGGCTTGACTGCTAGGCAGGCCGGGTCAAGAGCAAAGTGTTATGTTAAAATTCAATTCCATTGATATAAAAAATGATCTAATAAGTTCCTCCATCAAGAAAAGGAGTAATGTGTATGTAACTGAGTGCCTAACTAAAAAATGACAGAACCTATTATACAGACTTCGAAAACTTAAGCGTGATAATGCAACAATAAAACAGTGCTTTACTCGCGATGGCATTATCATGGTAAAATTATCAGACACGGGTCGTAGGTTTGAAATAACAAATTATCAAGAACTAGCATGTTTCCTCTCATTCACTGGTTTGACTGAACCTTGTTAAGCCATATCTCAACAAAATATCAACCATGTTCAGTGCTGTAGTATAGTAGAATTTACCCTTATTTTAACCCATATTTTCATTTCTATTATTGAATAACAGTAATTAATTCCCAGTTACTTAAGACACTTAAGGTGCTATTTAAGGTGCTAATTCAGGTGCTTAAGTTTTTTATTCTCTGTTTTGTTTTATACTCGAAACCATTACATTTAACTTTAAAATAATCAAGATGCTAAAGTGTTTTACTTTAATATTCAGTAGTTCCATTATTTTTAGATTTAAAATAATTATCTTAGTTCATATATTCATATTTGTTAGTGGTTTAACATCAACTGCTTTTGTCTTTTTTTTCTTTTTTAATAATTGTAACAGCTATTTCTCTACCTACCCCTTATGAATGCAATTATCGATCCTGATATCAATCTCTTATTGAACTGCACACATAATCCTAACAATAATTGTCATTACTACACTGCTAGTCAGGCTAATACCCTTCTCAGTGTCAGCAAGAACATTACAGTCTTCAACTACAATGTTAGATCACTGAGTAAACACTATGATGACCCCATTGCATTACTGAAGTCTCTAAATGCTACTATAACTTTCATTATACTTACTGAAAGCTGGCTCAGACAAGATTTCACAGACATATTTACCATACCTGGTTACACAGCCATACATAACTGCAGGTCTGACCAGTCAGGAGGAGGCACTGCCATCTATTACTCTGATGAACTAGAATGTATGAAATCAACTAATGTACAGGACGAAAATGGTGAATATATAATTGCTAAATTCACATCAAGAACACTTAAGAAACCTATAACAGTAGGCACAGTCTACAGACTACCACACTCAAATACTTACACTTTTAGCAGTAACCTTAGAAACATGATAATTGAGTCAGAATTGAATAAACACCATCTGATACTAGCAGGAGATTTCAACATAAACCTTATCCAAGCAACTGACCCCTCCAGTAGCTGATTTCACAAATGCTATGAACAACAGCTTGTTGCTACCCTCTATAACGAAGCCAACAAGAATCTCTGAGACAAGTGCCTCATTACTTGACCATATCTGGACCAACATGATACCCTCACTACAAGCAGGTATAACCACAGACAACACCACAGACCACTACCCTACCTTTCTCATAACCAACTTATCTAAACTGCCTCAAGAAACAAGATCTTATTTCACCTGCATAATGAGACATCGATAAACAACCTAAAACTAGCACTAAGTGCTAGAGATTGGCAGAGAGAGCTAGAAGACAGTAATAATATCGATAAAGATATAAAAAAAAATTTACATAAAAAGCTAAACCTCTATAACAAGCATTGTCCAATCAAAATTAAACAGATCAAAGAAAAGAGACTAAACCGCCCATGGCTAACAAAAAGTATCCTCAAATCTATTAATAAAAAACATCAAATTGAAAAACAGTTCAGATTAGGCCGAATTACTAAAGAATTTACTAAAAGATACACATCAATATTCACAAAACTAATATGTAAATCAAAGCAAATGTATTACAAAAATATATTTAGTGAAATGAAAGGTGATATGAAAAGTGCCTGGCAAACCCTCTCCAAAATTTTGGGCTCTAGGAAACTGTCTGGAAATAGATAAACTTAACTAAACCAGATGAACCTCACATACACCCTATAGACATGGCCAACAAATTTAATGTCTTCTTCTCTCCTGTATGATCAAAGCTAGCAAGTCAAATTCCTTGCTCAAATACCCAGCCAAGCGAGTACCTCACTGGCAATTATCCAAATACTCTATTTCTAGCTCCAACTAATCCCACTGAGGTCTCACTCGTCATTAAATCATTAAAGAACAAAGCAGGTGATCTAGATAACTTGCCACTATTCATATATAAAAAAGCTGCACCAGAACTGTCACCCATTACTGCAACAATGTTTAACAAATCTATAGCATCCTCAACCTTCCCATCTATACTCAAGACAGCAAGGGTCACCCCAATCCACAAAGGAAGAGACCCAACTGATTTGAACAACTACTGACCCATATCAAACTTGCCCATACTTTCCAAGATATTTGAAAAAATAATACACAAGTGACTTTACTCCTACCTTACATCCAACAACATACTTAACCCATGCCAGTTTGGGTTTAGATTAAAAAAAAAGTACGAATGACGCTATTATACAAATGTCTGAACTTATATACACAGCTCTTGATAAAAATGAATATCCTCTGGGACTCTTTATTGACCTACGAAAAGTGTTTGACACAGTCGACCAAAATCTCTTGCACCTCAAACTGAATCATTACAGCATCAGAGGACATTCTCTTGACTACCTAAAATCCTATCTTAATGACAGACACCAGTATATACACGCATATTGAGTCAACTCCGCTATCCAACCCGTAGCTGTAGGAGTACCCCAGGGTAGTGTCCTAAGCCCACTCCTCTTTCTCATCTACATCAATGATCTCCCCAATGCATCCCAACTCCTTAAACCAGTTCTATTCGCAGATGACACTACATATGTCTACTCCCCTTCAGACCCAGCTGTGCTTGGAAACACTGTAAACAATGAACTGCTAAAGATATATGCGTGGATGATGACCAACAAACTTACTCACAACATAGACAAAACATATTTCATGCTGTTTGGCAACAGAGCCTCAAATATCCAACTTAATCTTTTCAGGGTCCATGCCGTAGATCTACAGCTTTACATTGAGGGTCCAAACCGTAGATCTACGCCAAAATTCTAGCAGCGTCAAATTTAGCGCGAGAAGGCTGGTAGGCCTATATCTGAGAGAATGGGTCTGGGTGGTCAGTGTGCACACTATAGAAAAAATCTGGAGGCCCGCATGGCATTGTGGGAATGCCGCCAAAGTAGCTTTGTTCATAGTGCCTGGCGGCAAGGAAGCTCTCACTCCCCACTCACTCTCCAGGCGAATTCTGACTCTCCTCTTCACAACTTAGAGTTTTAAGACTGATGGAAGTGGAGCTGAAGAGGAATTCTATGGTTTTGAACCATATGGTACCATTGTACCATATGGTACAATGGTACCATATGGTACAATGGTACCATATGGTACATTGGTGCCATGTCATACAATGGTATCATATGGTACAATGTGTCACATGGTACATTATACCATATGGTACATTATAACATATGGTACATTGTACCATATAGCACAGGGTACAGAGACCCTAATGGAAATAAGTCTGACTTTTTTGGTTATCCTAGGTTCTCCAAACATATGCTGCTAAATATGATATTCTATGTAACTTTATTTGTGTATACCAAAATAAACTTACTGAAACGCATGTGGCATCTTAAGTAAGTTTATTCAGGTGTACAGAAATACAATTACATGGATTATTATACATAGCAGCATATCTATAAAATCCTAGGATAACCCAAAAAAGTCAGGGTGACTTATTACCATATGGATCCTTGTATCTGTACCATATGGTGTCCTGTACTGTATGGTACCCTGTATCATATGGTACCCTGTACCATATGGTACCCTGTGCCATATGGTACCCTGTGCCATATGGTACCCTGTGCCTTATGGTACCCTGTGCCATATGGTACCCTGTGCCATATGGTACCCTGTGCAATATGGTACCCTGTGCCATATGGTACCTTATACCATATAGTACAATGTACCATATGGTACCCTGTAACATATGATACCGTATAAAATATGGTCAATAGGAGGTGTTGGTGGCATGAGACACCAGCCAAGACTAAGTGAGTGGTGACACAAGCTAGCTACTGACTCAGCAGTTTCCAAGACAAAGCCCTGTGTCATCCACCTCAAGGAACATGTCGAGTTCCTGTACATTTGTAAATACATAATAGAACATTACTAATATACCACATTTTTGCATATTTTTTTGTAAACATTTATTGTAAACAAAATAATGAAAATATAAGTGTGTTTATTGTGTTGAATACAACAGTACCATATAGTACCATATGGTACAATGAACCATATGGTATCACTGTACTTTATGGTACAATGTACCATATGGTACCATTGCACCATATGGTACCATTGCACCATATGGTACCATTGCACCATATGGTACCATTGCACCATATGGTACCATTGCACCATATGGTACCATTGCACCATATGGTACCATTGCACCATATGGTACCATTGCACCATATGGTACCATTGCACCATATACAACATTGTCCTATAAAAACGAAACAGATCACGAATAAACGGCTCGGTTGCCCATGGCTAACCAGCAGCATTCTGAAATCCATTGATAAGAAACACCAATATGAAAAGCAATATAGACAGGGCTTAATACACAAAGATATTCTTAAACAATATTCGTCAGTTCTCACCAAAGTAATAAAGAAAGCCAAACAACTGTACTACTCCAGCAGATTCACTGACACAAGAGGAGATATAAAAAAGACCTGGAAAACACTTTCCCAGATTCTGGGGACCCACAAACTGAAAAAAAAACAAGAATATTTTCCTAACCAACCCTAATGAAACACCACTACATCCCACTGATACAGCTAACAAGATAAACGACTTCTTCTCAAACATAGGATCTGATCTCACCAGTAAAATCCCACATACCAATGCCCGTGCCAGGGACTACCTAGATGGGAATTTTCCAAATTCCCTCTATCTTGTACCAACTGAGCCCACGGAAATCACCGCGATTATAAAGTCACTCAAAAATAACTCAGGGAATTTGTCTTACGTCCCACCATTATTGTACAAGCGAGCAGCCCATGTCCTTTCGCATGCTATTACATTACTTTTTAACAAGTCACTAGAAAATAGCACTTTCCCGACACTACTCAAGACAGCAAGGGTTACACCAATACATAAAGGTGGTGACCCTACAGATGTAAACAACTATAGGCCAATATCAAACTTACCATTGCTATCCAAAATCTTCGAGAAACTCGTACACAAGAGACTGCATTCATTTATAACGACACAAAACGTACTCAACCCCTGCCAATTTGGATTCAGGAAAACTAAAAGCACTAATGATGCAATTGTAAAAATACTAGAGCTCTTCTACACAGCATTGGAAAACAAGGAATATCCGCTAGGAATTTTTATTCACCTAAGAAAAGCTTTTGACACAGTAGACAACGGCATCCTGCTCCACAAACTTGACCATTATGGTATAAGAGGCCATGCGCTTGCATATTTCAAATCCTACCTTACTAATAGGTATCAGAATGTCACCATTAAAGACACAGCATCATCAACACGGCCACTTGATACTGGAGTTCTGCAGGGAAGTGTCCTCGGACCCCTGCTCTTCCTCATTCACATCAGTGATCTTCCAAACGTATCCCAACACCTGAAACCCATTCTTTTTGCTGATGACATGACTTATGTCATCTCTCACCCTAATCTTGCCACCCTCAAAACCATTGTTAACGAGGAGCTGCTCAAAATATCAACTTGGATGACAGCCAATAAACTTACACTTAACACTGACAAAACCTACCATATTATGTTTGGTAGCAGAGCAGGAGCTGTTCAACTTAACATTAAGATTGACAACACTCTAATTGCCAGACATAATGAGGGCAAATTCCTAGGCCTATATCTCAACAACAACCTGAATTTCAGCACCCATATCCAACACATAACAAAAAAAGTATCAAAAACAGTTGGGATCCTCTCCAAGATACGATACTACGTGCCGCAAAATGCCCTTCTCACACTATACCATTCACTCATTTATCCATACCTCACCTATGCTATCTGTGCTTGGGGATCAACTGCAGCAACATACCTAAAGCCAATAATAACCCAACAAAAAGCTGCGGTAAGAATAATCACTAAATCCCATCCCTGGCAACACCCCCCCCCCACTCTTCATAGATCTAAACTTACTCCCTGTTCAGAACATCCACACTTACTACTGTGCAATCTACATATACAGGACCTTAACCCTTTCAGGGTCCAAGGCCCAAATCTGGAGTCATGCACCAGTGTCTAAGAATTTTCAAACAAAAATTTTTTTATTTTTTCTTATGAAATCGTAGAGAATCTTTTTGTGAAGGTAATAAAACAAAAAGTACGAAATTTGGTGGAAAATTGACGAAATTATGCTCTCGCGAATTTTGATGTGTCAGCGATATTTACGAATCGGCGATTTTGCCGACTTTGACTCCCATTTTAGGCCAATTACATTATTCCAATCAACCAAATTCTTAGCTATTTCACTAGTATTACTTCTATTCTATCGATTGAGCACAAGAAATCGCCAAGTCAACTGTTTCAACTACAAAATAACGTGATCGGAAATTGTTAATTTGGCCAATTTAACACAAAGTTCAAAATATTCCAATTTCAAAATAGGGTCCAGAATGAACAATGTAGGCATTCCTGGCACTAAACTAACATTTCCTCTGTTCATTAGTTATGTTTTGAGGCTTTACAAATAAATTCCATTTTGATTTTTTATTCACATAATGAATTTTTATTCACACCAAAAAATAGAAGATTTACTGTTATGCAATACTGTAATAATTGTATAAATATCATCACCATATTTGTGAATGTATATTAGACCCACCAGCTGACGTGTATTAGACTTGTGAGGTCGTTTGTTTACTCTTGAATATCGGCAAAAATTTAACATTTCCGCTACTTTGAGCTCAGTTTCAAGCCATTTCCAATGCTAAAACCAATCAAAATCATCTCTATTTCTGTAATATGTCTTCCATTCTATCAAATGAGACCAAGAAATCGCAAATACAACTATAAAAAACATACGAAAAAACACTGCAAAGTTGCTGTTTTAATCGAAAAATCATGATTTCATTTTTTTTCTCTCATTATACACAGTGTGCTGCAGGATCTGTTTTATGTGGTGCACACATACCACATAGATGTATTCTCTCATATCTAGGCCCAAATGTACCACTCACAGTTTATCAGAGTGAGCTGAGCTCATGGCGTAGATCTACGGTTTGGACCCTGAACGTAAAGCCGTAGATCTATGGGACGGACCCTGAAAGGGTTAAATTCCAATATTAACCTTGACCTCAAATGCTTTCTTGACAGTTGTGACAGGACCCACAGGCATAACACCAGACACAAACATCTCTACAACATTCCCCGTGTCCAACTAAACCTTTACAAAAATTCATTGTATGTCAAAGGCCCTAAAATCTGGAACACCCTACCTGAAAACTCTAGAACTGCAGACACATTCATCACCTTCAAAACTACCGTTAGAAAACATCTTATCTCCCTGATACACCCTGTCAACTAACTACATGTAAACCACCTGGTGGTTCACACTTACACTCACTCACTCACCCATTTGACTCTAAGCACAGAAATATGTATCTTAATCTTAAAATGATTCCTAACTAGTCATAAGTTTGCCTGTGATACTCCAATATAGAAACTATGTATTGTGCCAAAACAAAAGCATTCACACTGCTAAACTCACAAACCAGTATTTAGTCGCTTAGTATTTAGTATTTAGAGCTAACCACTGAGGAGCTGCAAGAGCTTCAGCAGGAACAGCAACAGATCGCAGCTCAGAATCTTGCTGCAGACGAGGAGGAAGAGAGATGGAAGAAGGTGCCTTCTTCATAAATTAAGGAGATTTTTGAAATGTGGGGTAGGATGGAAAGATTTATGGAGAAACATCACCCTGAGATGGATGCTGCAAGCCATATCGGCAACTTGTACAGTGACAGAGTCTTGGCCCATTTTAGGGAAGTTTTAAAGAGACACCAGAAACAGAGCTCTCTGACACTTTTTTTGCGAGACAGGACTCCAGTGACTCTCAAGCTGGTCCTAGTGGCATTAAGAAACAGAGAAGTATGTAACCCCAGGAAAGGACTTGGTACCTGAGGTGTCGATGGAAGGGGATTCCCCTTCCGAACAGTAACTAATCCAATCTCTCTCCTCCTCCAGTCTTCCATACACTAAGAAGAATCGCCAATAAAGGTAAGTGTTATGCTGTTTAAGTTTCATTCATCATGTCCCATTGTATTATTTAAGTACTACATCTATATTTCATGTAAAAGAAATTTTTTTGTTTTAACCCTTAAACTGTCCAAATGTAGATCTACGCTTTTTCAACATTTGAAATTATGTAAAAAAAGTAGATCTCTTTTCTTTTTTTACATTTGAAAACGTGCAAAAAAACTTTGATCTACTTTTTTTTTTTATATTTGAAAATATGTAAAAGAAACATAGATCTACTTTTGGAGCACCACGCATGTGAGCGTAGATCTGCTTGGACACTTTAAGGGTTAATACTTCTGGGTGTCAGGAACGGATTAATTGTATTTACATTATTTCTTATGGGGAAAATTGATTCGAAAATCGTCTATTTCGATAATCGTCACACTTCCAGGAACGGATTAACAACGATAAACGAGGGACCACTGTAGTATTATTATTATAATTATTTTTTTCTCTCAGTTGTTTGTTGGGCTATCTTACTGAAACTTTGGCAATGTATGATGGAAAGATGCTTCCTAACGTACACCAAAAATGAAAGAAATCAGACCATAAATAACGGAGTTCACTTCTTAGCCATTAGCCTCCCCTAAGCGGTATATTTTCGTATGATTTTTATGGTTGTATTCTCATTTTTTTTGGTCTCATTTGATAGAATGGAAGATATATTACAGAAATAGATATGATTTTGGTTGCTTTCACAACATAAAGTACAGTTGACCCTCGCCTAACAAACGCATCGCATAACATTAAATCCGCCTAACGAAGTGTTTGAGCGTAAAAATTTTGCCCCGCCTAAAGATAAAAAACTCACCCAATGTAATTTGTTCAGGACCTGTTCACGCTGCCCCTTGGGTGCCAGTGTTTACAAGCCAGCCAGTGCGGTCGCAGCTACACATACATTCGGTACATTTCACATTATCCCAGTGTTTTTAGTGCTTGTAACTACAAAATAACTCACTATGGACCCCAAGAATGCTTCTAGTGCCAACCCTGTGGTAAAAAGGGCGAGAATTAGTATGGAATTAAAAAAAAAAAGAGATTAAGGAAATGTGTGCAAAGTGGGTTGAACTGCAAACCTTTATGGATGAAAATCACCCAAACACAGCTATTGCAAGCCATGCTGGTGACTATTACAATAACAATGTTGTGGCCCATTTTAGGCAAATCTTAAAGGAATGGGAGGTACAGAGCTTTATGGACAGATTTGTTGTGTGACAGAGGTCCAGTGACTCTCAAGCTTGTCATAGTGGCATTAAAAGAAGAAGGGAAGTAACCTCGGAAAAGGACTTGCTACCTCACGTCCTCATGGAAGGGGATTCCCCTTCCAAACAATAAAAACTTCCACCATCTCCCCTCCTCCCATCCCATCAATCATCACCAGATCTTCAATAAAGGTAAGTGTCATGTATTCTTTATTTAGTACAGTAGTAATTGTGCATGTCTTCTTCTTTTGGGTGTATAAAAATCTATATTTCATGTGGTAAAAATTTTTTTTCATACTTTGGAGTGTCAGGAATGGATTAATTTGACTTCCATTATTTCTCATGAGGAAAATTAATTCGACTAACGATAATTTTGGCTAACAATGAGCTCTCAGGAATGGATTAATATCGTTAGGCGAGGGTCTACTGTACATCAAAATTAACTTCACAGTAGCAGAAATGTTCGATTTTTGCCAATGTTCAATGAGCTTTGTGTAAGTTGGTTATTTTTATTAGGTGTATTCTAACCTAATCACTCTGTAATCCGGCACACTACAGGTCCCAACAATGCAGGATTTGTGATGGAGGACCTGTGTTAGACAAGAGATAACTATAATGAAGTGTTACTTTGTACACATAAAAAGAGGTAAATATGAGTTTGTGTGACTGACCTACTTATCCACCTACCATCCACCTCAGCCCAGTAGGGCCACAACATAACTCTCCACTCTCCTCACAATCATCCATAAACACCAGCACCCACAATTTAAGGTAAGAAATACTATTATTTCTGTTACATTTGTAGTCTTAACCCTTTCTGGGTCCAGAGGCCAAATTTCAAAGGGTGCACCAGCGTCCAAGAATTTTTCAAAAATAATTTTGTTATTTTTTCTTACGAAATGGTAGAGAATCTCTTTCTGAAGGTAATAAAACAAAAAGTACGAAATTTGATGGAAAATTGACGAAATTATGCTCTTGCGAATTTTGATGTGTCAGCGATATTTCTGCATTGGCGATTTTGCGGACTTTGACTCCCATTTTAGGCCAATTACAGTATTCCAGTCAACCAAATTCTTAGCTATTTCACTAGTATTACTTCTATTCTATCGATTGAGCACAAGAAATCTCCAAGTCAACTGTTTCAACAACAAAATAAAGTGACCGGAAATTGGTAATTTGGCCAATTTAATGCAAAGTTCAAAATATTCCAGTTTCAAAATAGGGTCCAGAATAAAAAATGCAGGCATTCCTGGCACTAAACTAGCATTTCCTCTGTTCATTAGTTACGTTTTCAGGCTTTACAAATGAATTCCATTTTGATTTTTTATTCACATAATGAATTTTTATTCAAACCAAAAAATAGGAGAGTTACTGTTATGCAATACTGTAATAATTGTATAAATAATATCACCACATTTGTGAATGCATATTAGAGCCACCAGCTGTCATGTATTAGACTTGTGAGGTCATTTGTTTACTCTTGAACTTCGGCAAAAATTTAACATTTCTGCTACTTTGAGCACAGTTTCAAGCCATCTCCAGTACTAAAACTAATCAAAATCATCTCTATTTCTGTAGTATATCTTCCATTCTATCAAATGAGACCAAGAAATTGCAAATACAACTTTAAAAAACATACGAAAAAACACTGCAAAGTCGCTCTTTTAATCGAAAATTACGGTCTCAGTTTTTTTCTCTAATTATGCACTGTGTGCTGCAGGATTTGTTTTATGTGGTGCACACATACCACAAAGATGTATTCTCTCATATCTAGGCCCAAATTTACTACTCACAGCTTATCAGAGTGAGCTGAGCTCATGGCGTAGATCTACGGTTTGGACCTTGAACGTAAAGCCGTAGATATACGGAACGGACCCTGAAAGGGTTAACCCCTTGAGGGTCCGTGCCGTAGATTCTACGGCTTTACGATGAGGGTCCAAACCATAGATCTACGTCATGAGCTCAGCTCACTCTGATAAGCTGTGAGCGGTAAATTTTGACCTTGATATGAGAGAATACATCTATGTGGTATGTGTGCACCACATAAAACAAATCCTGCAGCACACAGTGCATAATTAGAGAAAAAAACTGAGACCGTAATTTTCGATTAAAAGAGCGACTTTGCAGTGTTTTTTTGTATGTTTTTTATAGTTGTATTTGCAATTTCTTGGTCTCATTTGATAGAATGGAAGATATATTACAGAAATAGAGATGATTTTTTATTGGTTTTAATACTGGAAATGGCTTGAAACTGAGCTCAAAGTAGCAGAAATGTTAAAGTTTTGCTGATGTTCAAGAGTACACAAATGACCTCACACGTCTAATACACGCCTGCTGGTGGGTCTAACAAACGTTCACAAATGCGCTGATGTTATTTATACAATTATTACAATATTGCATAACAGTAAATCTTCTATTTTTTGGTTTGAATAAAAATTCATTATGTGAATAAAAAATCAAAATGGAATTCAATAGCAAAGCCTAAAAACGTAACTAATGAACAGAGAAAATGTTAGTTTAGTGCTAGGAATGCTTGCATTGTTTATTCTGGATCCTATTTTGAAATTGGAGTATTTTGAACTTTGCATTAAATTGGCCAAATTACCAATTTCCAATCACTTTATTTTGTAATTGAAACAGTTGACTTGGCGAATTCTTGTGCTCATTCGATAGAATAGAAGTAATACTAGTGAAATAGCTAAGAATTTGGTCAACTGGAATAATGTAATTGGCCTAAAATGGGAGTCAAAGCCCGCAAAATTGCCGATGCGTAACTATCGCTGACACATCAAAATTCGCGAGACCATAATTTCGTCAATTTTCCATCAAATTTCGTACTTTTTGTTTTATTACCTTCAGAAAAAAATTCTCTATCATTTCATAAGAAAAAATAACAAAATTATTTTTGAAAAATTCTTGGACGCTGGTGCACCCTTTGAAATTTGGCCTCTGGACCCTGAAAGGGTTAACCAGTAAAAACAACATAATACATCACAAGAATGAACTACAATTACATATTCACTTTTATTTTTGTATGATGTAGAGGCCTAAACAAAAGTTTTGGCTTTTTTGGGGCTACCAGGAATGTAACCCTATTTTTCCCATAAATTCTTCAGTTCATCTAACATGGTTTTTTACCTAACACAGCATTTTCAGGAACTTAACTATCATGCTAAATGATGGTCTACTGTAGATCACAAAGTGTCGAAGATGTTCAGAAGTTGTTAGCGGGAGACAGTGTTTCGGAGACGATCATTTGTGAAAAGGCAAGGCAGTTACAAGCAGATCTTGTAAAGAAAATGCCTGGAACGAGTGATGATGATAGTGAATTTAAGGCCAGCAGAGGCTGGTTTGACAGATTTAAGAAGCGAAGTGGCATACACAGTGTTGTAAGGCATGGTGAGGCTGCAAGTTCAGGCAAACGTGTGGATGAAAAATTCACGAGTGAATTTAAGGGGTATGTAGAGACTGAAAAATTCCAACCCCAATAAGTATTCAGTTGTGCCAAAACAGGCCTCTTTTGGAAGAAAATGCCAAAGAAGACCTACATCACGCAGGAGGAAAAGGCACTGGCAGGGCACAAGCCTATGAAAGACAAGCTAACTCTCTTGTTCTGTGCTAATGTGGGGATTTTAATCCTTGAACTGTCCAAACGTAGATCTACGTTCACATGCGTAGCGCTCTGAACATAGAACTACGTTTTTTTACATGCTTTCAAAAGGAGAAAATAAAGGTCGGAGTGCTATGCACGTGAGTGTACATCTACGTTTGGACAGTTTACGGGTTAAAGTGTATCACTCATGTATCACTCTGAAAATCCCAGTGTGTTCAACAAAAACAACATAGTAAAGAGTAAACTGTGTGTGATGTGGAAGGCTAGCAATAAGGCATGGGTCACAAGGCAAATTTTCATTGACTGGATCCATGAAGTGTTTGGCCAGTGTATGAAAAAATACCTCCAGGAAAATAATTTGCCACTCAAGTGCCTCCTGGTAATAGACAATGCTCCTGCTCATCCTTCAAACTTGGTAGACCTATTGTCTAAGGACTTAAGTAAGTAAGTTTATTCAGGTATACACAAATACAGTTACATAGAATTATCATACATAGCAGCATATGTGTAGAGAACCTAGGATAACCCAAAAAAGTCAGACAGAGTGACTTATTTCCATTGGGGTCCTTTTACCTTATTATTATAATATGAAGGTTATAATATTTTCTTATTATTCTACAATGAAGATAACATCTTATTATCATACTAAAAAGACTATCTACTACACCAAGGTCATTAAGACTATCTACAATACGAGGGTCATTACTAGGAATATGGTAAAATTTACACGTATGTTAGCTAAAAAATAGAAAATCATTCCCCTCCCTATTCTGTAGCTACATTCATCAGACACCTTTTGGCACTCTTCTTGAACTGGTTCATACTATGACTGGCTTTGACATGTGCGGGCAGTCTGTTCCATTCCTTTATTGCTGTACAATAAAAGGTGTTTGACTTCAGTTTTATAACAGTGAAGTTCTTGCCTTCCAACACCACTCCTCTCAGCCAGCCCATGGACCAGCAGGTCATTTCTAACTTCAAAAAACCCTGACCCTGACAATTCTCTGCCTGTTCTGTAATGTATTATGGCACTGGAGAAGTCCATGGGGTTGAAGGTGAGTGGCAAGGATGTGGAAAAGTTGGTGGAGGATCACAGGGAAGAGCTAACCACTGAAGAGCTGCAAAAACCTCCATCTGGAACAGCAACAAACCACAGCTGAGGAACTTGCTTCAGAGGAGGAGGAAGAGGGAGTGAAGGAAGTGCCTTCTTCAGAGATTAAGGACATTTGTGCACTGTGGAGTAGGGTGCAAGCATTTGCTGAGAAATATCATCCTGAGCAAGCTGAAGCAAGCCATCTCTACAACATGTTCAGTGACAAAACCATGTCCCATTTCAGACAAATGTTAGAGATGCCAGAAACAGACCTCTCTGGGCAGTTATTTTGTGCGACAGGGGTCCAGTGACTCTCAAGCTGGTCCTAGTGGCATTAAAAGACAAAGAAGGGAAGTAACCCCAGATATGGACTTGTTACCTAAAGTCTTTATGGAAGGGGATTTCCCTTCCAAACAATAAGACCTCCCTCTCTCCTTATCCCTATCTTCCAGATGCCAACAAGAGTCTAAAATAAAGGTAAGCCAATGGGATTTTAAATATTTATTTATCTATTGCATTACTCATTTAACCCTTTGACTGTTGCAAGCCCCTTTCTGAAACTGTCATTCTATGTCGCAAAATTTTCGAAAAAAAAAAAAATTTCTTATGAAAATGTTAGAATTATTTTACTGAGTGTTTTAAGCCTAAATAATTTTTGTTGCCATCAGTACTTACCGAGATATAGAGGTGCAAAGTTCGCCAAAAGTCAGCTGCGTACGGCAACAACGGTGACTGCCGCCCACCCGGTATTCTTTTTACTCTAGTTTGAAAGTTTCTTGCATTTTCCAATATTTTTCTTTTCCACATAACTTATGTGGCCTGTGAGACCAACGTAAGGTGCATTGTTCAAATATACACTCATTGTTTACAATACAATCACTGAACAAACTTCATCACTATTAGTTTGTTTATAAAAGTTGTTTACACAAACAAACAATACAAAACATTGTTTATTACTATTGTTCCCTAATATATATACATATGTACAGTCACTGAACACGTTCCTAGAACTGCTGCAGCTTGTGGAACTCTTTGAAACATGGGTATATGCAGAGTGGAACTTGACACTCCTCACACAAAGCGAGTGTCTCTGCGTGTTTTTGGGCGTTTTGTGGTATGTGTACATACATAACACCTCTTCTGAGCATTTTACTTTGAAGCAGTAGGAGGCAGTAGTATGGGGTAGTGATCACCAGGCCTGAAACTAGATGGCGTGTGTTGGTAATTTCATGGGCGCTGGTCTATTGCAGGTGTTGCTCCCTGGAACTTGGCGATTATTTGTCTGATGACTGACAAACAAAAATCCTCAACTTGCATATGTTATAAGCATTTAGCATGGAGATATCAACAAGATGGAAAAAAAGTTTTATATACCACTTATAACTCTTGCGAACACAATCTGCAAACCCAATCTGCATGTCACATTTGTCCACTAAGCGCATATTGATGTTGTAGTCCATGACAGCTGCAGGCTTTAGAATGGATTCATTGGTCTCTCTGTTCTGCCTGCCAGTGTGTGCCATTTCGTTTCGGTGAACTGATGTCAACAATGTGACATCACATTTGTCATGCCACCGAAATGCCATGATGTCATTGGCAGCAAAGGCTTGCACCTCACCTCTGCAAGTGCCAGCATTGAACCTTGGCATATGTTTACAATTACCACGCACTGTGCCACACACGTCTGTCAAGTTCACTCGCAAGAAATCACTGAGTAAGGGGTTTGTGTACCAGTTATCAGTAAATAACATATGCCCCTTACCAAGATATGGTTCCATCATTGTTCTAACCACATCACCAGAGATACCCAATAACTTCATGGTATCTCTCAAAGTAGTACTGCCAGTATACACAATGATATCCAAAACTAGACCACTTCTGCAATCACACAGTACAAATAACTTTATACCAAAGCGTTTCTTCTTGCTTGGTATATATTGCTTGAATGCGAGTCTTCCTTTGAGTAAAATCAAAGACTCATCAATAACAAGCTTCCTGAAGGGATAAAAATACATGCAGCACTTTTGTTTCATGTACATAAACACATTTCTGATCTTATATAACCTGTCGCTTCTGTCAGGCCTGGTTTTGTCTGAAAAGTGTAACATACGTAACAGAATCAAGAAACGATTGACACCTATAATGTCACTAAAACCTGGCGTTGAAATCAGGCGTTCTGTTGTCCAGTATGTGGTAACAGTGTGCTTATAAACATGTGGCATAAGCATTATTGTGGCAAAAAAACAGGTACATCTCAGCCACAGTTGTGTCCTTCCACTGGTGTAGCCATGATCTTGTTCAGAGAATTGTATTTGCCGTGGTGTACTCATAGTATGTGTTGGTTTCCCTGACAATGATATCCATCAGGGGTTCATCATAGAATAACTCAAAGCATTCCAGTTCACTAGCATTGTTCCCAAGTGGACATGATGGCTTTATTCCACTTTGTGTTTCATCAAAGTCATGGGGACTGGGAACAAACTCGTCACCTTCCTGCCAATCCCAGATGTGGTCTGCTGGTGGGGTCTGGATATTGTAATGTGGTTGTGCAGGTTGTGGTTGTGCAGGTTGAGGTTGTGTAGGTTGAGATTGTGTAGGTTGTGGGAGTGTGGGGATGGGTGAGGCTGGTTGTTGTTGTGCAGCGTCAGCAATGTGGGTAGTAGCGTGGCCCACTGCTGGTGCCACATGGGTCATGCCACCATCACTATCACCACTACTGCCTGCTGCCTCACTCACATCATTGATACCCATTGTAACAATATTATCATCTTCACTATCAGGTCGTGGTGTAGGGCCACGGGATGTGCTCCCAGAGTTGCTCCTTCCCCTTGGAACAGCATATGAAACACTACCAGACCGCATGCTACAGCGTACATACTGCCGTTTCATTAGGGAATATTCACCCTCACTGTCACAACTAGAACTGCTGTCAATAACCTTGAAATCACTATCACTATCACGTTCACTGCTAACATCTGGGTCTTGTACATGGCCAAATAGTTTCCTCTCTCGCCCTGGTACAGGTGAACGTGAACGTGAACAAGCTGGCCCAGCACCAGAGGTGGAAGGTCGTGGGTCATCTGGGTTTTCATCACTAATTACATCATCCCGGGCACTTTTTTCGCTCACACTCACTTGAAAACCATGGAATTCGCTGTCACTGACACTTTCATCGCTGTTAGAGCTATCACTTGGGAACAAAAGACCTCCAATCTGCCGAGGAGTGAGGTACTTCCGACCGCGAGGCATGGTGAAAATGGACTAACAACATGGCATTCCCACAATGCACCACTGAGTCCCAGATTTTTTTCACAGGGTGAACACCCACCACTGAGACCCATTCTCTCTCATGTAGGCCTACCAGGCCTTTCCCACTTGATTTGAAGCCGCTAGAATTTAAGTGTATAGATACGTCAGAAACAGTGGCGCTTAAGACGTATTAATATGGCGTAAACAGTCAAAGGGTTAAGTACAGTGGACCCTCGAATTTTGGCAGCCTCGACTTTCGTGAAATTCGACCTTCGGCGAGTTATTTTTGGAAAAATTTGGCCTCGAGTTTCGTGAAAAAACTCGTGTTTCAGCGACCGTCCAGTACCCGTCCGCCCGTCACTGTGTACACAAACCCAGTCTCCCACGCCATTCTCACTCAGTGTGCCATTGTTTATCAACACGTGACCATCACCCCGCGGGTTCATACAATACATTTCATAATAATCCATTGTTTTTTGTGCTTGCAACTGCTAAATAAGTCATCATGGACCCAAGGAAAGCTAGTGCAAGCCCTTTGGTATATAAAGTGAGTGACGGGAATGTGGAAGAGTTGGTGGAGGACCACAGGGAAGAGCTAACCACTGACGAACTGCAAGAGCTTCAACTGGAACAGCATCAGACCAGAGCCGAGGAACTTGCTTCAGAGGAGGAGGAAGAGGGAGTGGATGAGGTGCCTCCTTCAGTGATTAAGGACATGTGTGGAATGTGGAATGAGTTGCAAAGTTTTGTTGCAAAGTATCACCCTGACCAAGCTGAAACAAGCCGTATCTGCAACATGTACAATGACAGTGTTGTGTCCCACTTCAGGGAAATCTTAAAGAAACGCCAGAAAAAGACCTCTCTGGATAGATATTTTGTGTGCCAGGGGTCCAGTGTCTCAAGTTGTTCCCAGTGGCACTAAAAGAAGAAGGGAAATAACCCCAGATAAGGACTTGCTACCTAAAGTCCTAATGGAAGGAGATTCTCCTTCCAAACAATAGTGTACACCTTCCTCCTATCACCTCCTCCCGTCTTCCATCCACCCAGAAGTCTTCAGTAAAGGTAAGTGTAATGTTATTATTATTTATTTTAAATGCATGTACTTGATTTCTGATTGTTTTCATTATGTAAACCTTTATTTAATTTGAAAACAAATATTTTATTTTAATATTTTTGGGTGTCTGGAACGGATTAATTTTATTTCCATTATTTCTTATGGGGAAAATGGTTTCGAGTTTCATGAATTTCGACCTTTGGCGGGCTCTCTGGAATGGATTAATCACGAAACTCGGGGGTCCACTGTACTATATGTATGGATAATTGTTGTATGTAGAACTGTAGTTATTCTTTAAAAAATGTATTTTTTTGTGAACATTTTTGTGGGTCTGGAAAGGATTAATTGGATTTACATTATTTCTTATGGGAAATACAGCTTTGACTTTTGGCCACTTTAAGTTTAGGCCAAGCTTCTGGAACGGATTACGGCCGAAACTAAGGGTTCCACTGTATAAACATAAGTAAATTTACTTACATGATTGGTGGTATGATGAAGTAAATGGTGTGATAAAAGAGAAAAAGCTGGCTTATGAGAGGTTTTTACAGAGCAGAAGTGTTATACGAAGAGTAGAGTACACCTACCATCCGACTTACAACCTGCTCGACATACATCCACTCGACTTACAACCGTGCATCTGGCTGCTGGGCTGGGCCGGCTGATGCACACCACTGTACAATATTTGACAATACTCACGGCGGCAATGCATCATGCAGGCAGCATCAGTTTGAGTAACCCTACCCTATCTGCAGCATCATACTGTATTAACTGTACTAACTGGACAGTAAATTTCATCATGGCCCCTAAGATGAAGACTGAATCTTGCTCTGGAGATTGTGGCAAGAAAGGCTCTTGCTCTCGAACTCTTTATTTGTTTTCAGTGTTGCGCATAAACCTGTCTGTATCTGTCTGCCTGTATATCTGTGTCTGTATCTCTGTGTGTCTGTCTTTCTGTCTACCTGTGTGTCTATCTTTCTTTCTACCTGTATGCCTGTCTTTCTGTCTGTGTGTCTGTCTTTATGTCTACCTGAGTGCCTGTCTTTCTGTCTATTTGTGTGTCCGTCTATGTCTAGCTGTGTGTGTCTACCTGCGTGTGTCTTACTGTCTACCTGTGTGTCTGTCTTTCTGTCTACCTGTGTGCATCTTTCTGTCTACCTGTGTGTCTTTCTGTCTACCTGTGTCTGTCTTTCTGTCTGCTTGTCTGTCTCAGAGCCACTCACTAAGAGTGTAATTGGTCTTGAAGATGCCATATTAATAATGATAATAACACAATAATAATCACTGAGGAGCATTAAATGTGTATAAAACGTTAATACAGTATAGACATTTTGCTTAATCCATCTATGATTTTTTTTCAAAATTATATAATAAACATGCTACATAACATATAAACATATAAATTAACAAATATGAGATGTTTTTCTGGTCGGCTTGGCAGAGTGAACAGAAACCATTCGTGATCGGGCTGGTAACAACAACAACAACAATGTTTGTTTACATAACTCGTGAAACTTCTACCCTCTCATTCTCTCTCTTGTTTATTCATTTAATCTTGTTTACTCACCTCTCACTCTACATTAAGACTAAACATATTTTAAGATAAGTAATGAGTGGACACGATTATTATATTATAGTTTAATAATATTATTATTATTAATATTAGTACACATGTATTATTGTAATAATAGTAATAATAATTATTAATATTATTATTAATTTAGGGCACTGGAGAACAGATCCACTGTATAGCACTTTGTCTGGATTTTTTAGGTTATCCTAGGTAATTTATACTATGAATGATAACTTTACTTAAGTGAGAGAGAGACAGAGACAGAAAGAGATACAGAGAGATAGATACAGAGAGAGAGACAGCCACATTCAGTCAGCCAACCACCCAACCACCCACCCAGCCACCCTCCCACCCGGCCAGCCAGCCAGCTCCGTATTACACATGTTCCAGAGTTGCTTCTCTTTACTTAGGGTACAGGTTATACTACATTCTGGCAGGATGACACTACCAGTGGTATTCTCCCATCCCACTGTGTCGACAATACATAAAGATAACAGTAACATATGATACTGTATGCAATGTAAAATTTACAATACAGTTCACTACCATGTATACATTATATACAGTACATAAATAATTATAACAATAGAAGTAAATTATGGTAAAAAATTATGAAATAATGATTGTACATTACATTACAGTACTGTGTAGGTAGTTTATATAGGAAAAGTTTGACATTATGCCCTACCCAGTATGTCGGCAATTTTCAAAGGTTGGACTTACGTCCATTTTGACTTATTACGACCGGTTGGTCGGAACCAAGCTTGGTCGTAAGTCGGATGGTAGGTGTATATGGAGAGTAAAAACAAGTGAAGAGAGTGGTGAGAGAGTGCAAAAGGAGAGCGGATGATAGAGTGGGAGAGGCACTGTCAAGAAATTTTAATGAAAATAAGAAAAAATTTTGGAGGGAGTTAAACAAGTTAACAAAGCCTAGGGAACGAATGGATCTGTCAGTTAAAAAACAGAGTAGAGGAGTTAGTAAATGGGGAGATGGAGGTATTGGGTAGATGGCGAGAATATTTTAAGGAACTTTTAATGTCAACGAAGAAAGGGAGGCGGCAATTTCATGCACTGGCCAGGGAGGTATACCATCTTTTATGAGTGAAGAAGAGCAGGATGTAAGTGGGGGAGGTGCATGAGGCATTACGTAGAATGAAAGGGGGTAAAGCAGCTGCAACTGATGGAATCATGACAGAAATGTTAAAAGCAGGGGGGAGATACAGTGTTGGAGTGGTTGGTATTTTGGTTTAATAAATGTATGAAAGAGGGGAAGGTACCTAGGGATTAGCAGAGAGCAAGTATAGTCCCTTTATATAAAGGGAAGGGGGACAAAAGAGATTGTAAAAATTGTAGAGATATAAGTTTATTGAGTATATCATGAAAAGTGTAAGGTAGGGTTATTAGTTAAAGAATTAGAAGTAAGACAGAATGTAGGATTGCGGATGAGCAAGGTTGTTTCAGAGTGGGTAGGGGATCTGTAGATCAAGTGTTTACACTGAAGCATATATGTGAACAGCATTTAGATAAAGGTAGGGAAGTTTTTATTGCATTTATGGATTTAGAAAAGGCATATGATAGAGTGGATAGGGGAGTAATGTGGCAGATGTTGCAAGTATATGGAATAGGTGGTAAGTTACTAAATGCTGTAGAGTTTTTATGAGGATAGTGAGGCTCAGGTTAGGGTGTGTAGAAGAGAGGGAGACTACTTCCCAGTAAAAGTAGGTCTTAGACAGGGTTGTGTGATGTCACCATGGTTGTTTAATATATTTATAGATGGGGTTGTAAAAGAAGTAAATGCTAGGGTGTTCGGGAGAGGGGCGGGATTAAATTATGAGGAATCAAATACAAAATGGGAATTGACACAGTTACTTTTTGCTGATGATACTGTGCTTATGGGAGAGTCTAAAGAAAAATTGCAAAGGATAGTGGACGAGTTTGGGAGTGTGTGTAAAGGTAGAAAGTTGAAATTGAACATAGAAAAGAGTGAGGTGATGAGGATATCAAATGATTTAGATAAAGAAAAATTCGATATCAAATTGGGGAGGAGGAGTACGGAAGAAGTGAATGTCTTCTGATATTTGGGAGTTGACGTGTCAGCGGATGGATTTACGAAGGATGAGGTTAATCATAGAATTGATGAAGGAAAAAAGGCAAGTGGTGCATTGAGGTATATGTGGAGACAAAAAACATTATCCATGGAGGCAAAGAAGGGAATGTATGAAAGTATTGTAGTACCAACACTCTTATATGGGTGTGAAGCTTGGGTTGTAAATGCTGCAGCAAGGAGGTGGTTGGAGGCAGTGGAGATGGCCTGTCTAAGGGCAATGTGTGGTGTAAATATTATGCAGAAAATTCGGAGTGTGGAAATTAGGAGGTGTGGAGTTAATAAAAGTATTAGTCAGAGGGCAGAAGAGGGGATGTTGAGGTGGTTTGGTCATTTAGAGAGAATGGATCAAAGTAGAATGACATGGAGAGCGTATAAATCTGTAGGGGAAGGAAGGCGGGGTAGGGGTCGTCCTCAAAAAGGTTGGAGGGAGGGGGTAAAGGAGGTTTCATGGGCGAGGGGCTTGGACTTCCAGCAAGCATTTGTGAGAGTGTTAGATAGGAGTGAATGGAGACGAATGGTATTTGGGACCTGACGAGCTGTTGGAGTGTGAGCAGGGTAATATTTAGTAAAGAGATTCAGGGAAACGGGTTATTTTTATATCGCCGGACTTAAGCCCTGGAAACGGGAAGTACAAAGCCTGCACTTTAAAGGAGGGGTTTGGGATATTGGCAGCTTGGAGGGGTATGTTGTGTATCTTTATATGTATATGCTTCTAAACTGTTGTATTCTGAGCACCTCTGCAAAAACAGTGATTATGTGAGAGTGAGGTGAAAGTGTTGAATGAGGATGAAAGTATTTTCTTTTTGGGGATTTTCTTTCTTTTTTGGGTCACCCTGCCTCCGTGGAAGATGGCCGACTTGTTGAAAATAAATAAATTAAAATATAAATAAATATATAAATATAATATATATATATATATATATATATATATATATATATATATTATATTATATATATATATAATATATATTATATATATATATATTATATATATATATATATATATATTATATATATATATATATATATATATATATATATATATATATATATATATAAACATGGGAAGCGCTAAACCCATAGGGATTTGGGCGTGTTTCTTTCCACCTGTTGTCTATGTTCCCCATCAGTAAAATGGGTACATGGGCGTTAGTGGACTGGTGTGGGTCGCATCCTGGGACACTGACCCAATTTGCCCGAAATTCTCAGCACAACAAGCGGCTTTCTGTATAGTAGTATGTCACTGTCAGCTAGGACTGTATACCTTGTACATGTACTTGTAGTAAATATATTATTATTATATTATATTATTATTATTTATTATTATTATTATTATTATTAAGTTCTTCAGTTCATCTAACTGGAGCATAGACCCAATTCCCCAGATCAAGAGCCCATCACCAGCGTCAGGGAACCTCCCTTGAGGGAAACGTCAGGTAATATATTTATAATTGTTGAAAACAACTAGTTAACTATCTAGGAGGACGTGGAATGTCACATAACACTTACCATTGAGCCTGTCATTATCGCACTGTCAATAAGAATTCCCATTTTGTTATTGTTGGGTATAAATATTGAAAGTTGAGGAGCCGTGAAGACACTACCATCAACACCGTCAACGACACTTACAATGAACACGACTCAAATCCATGGAAAAGTCGTCCTAAGTAAGAAGGAGAATGTAGAATATAACTTTGGTATAACTGTGTCTAGCATTAGGAATAATATTAGGAGAAAAGTAAATAATGAAAATGGTTGTTATAGGAATGCAGTTAGAAGCCTGAGTAGATCTATAACCCACTATGATAACATGAACATAGATAAGTATGTTTATGGAGTTAGTTTAATATGTTTATTATGCACCCCATACCCATCCTGTGGGCGGTAGTCAAAAGATTACAGAGGTACATAATTGGTCCAGGGACTGGACTCCAAAGTTTTGATAGCTGAGCAAGTTACAGAGGTAATGAACTCACAATTTACAAAGGTAATGAACTCACAATTTACAAAGGTAATGAATTCTGTAAGAATGGTTACTTACGTTTATACATGGCAACAATCATGAACAAATTATAGTGTAATGAGCAATTCACACTTCCACACCCGGTCACAACTGTAATGAGTTATTGGTGCAAATATTGAATGTTGAGTCCACACACACACACACACACACACACACACACACACACACACACACACACACACACACACAACACACACACACACACACACACACACACACACACACACTGGCTGAGGTGGCAAGAAGAGCTCACTCGAGCAGAGCAAAGTTACTGGTAATGGGCGATTTCAACCACAGGGAGATCGCGGGGAAAACCTGGGCCACATGGGGGTCCCAAAACATGGAGAGCCAAGATGAGGATGTGGACTTAAAAACCTCATGCATCAACATGTCGGGGGACAAACCAGAGAGGGGGGGAGGTGACCAGCAAGACTGGTCTTGTGTTCACCCTGAGCAGTTCAGACATTGAGGACACCTTACAAGGGGCCCCTTGAGCTGCGATCATTGTTTCTGAGTTTTGACTAATAGTAGAGTTACAAGTGGGAAGGAACGGGAACTAAGGGGACAGGCCAAACTAAAAAGGGGGGGGCTACACGGTTGAGAAATTCCCTGCAGGAGGTTCAGGGACAGAGAAAGGTAGGAAAATCAGTAAACGAGATGATGGAATATGGGGAAAACAAAGTGAAAGGAGGCAGAGGAAAGTTTGTTCCCCAAAGGGGAACAGAAATAATGGGGAAAGCCCAAAACGAGCCCTTTGGTTTACCCGAAGGTGTGGGGGAAAAACAAAGGCAACAGAAATGGAAAAGGTACGGAGGCATAGGACCCAGGAAAACAAGGAATTGTAGAAGAGCCAGAAACGAGTTGCGCAGAAAAGGGGGGAGGCCCAGCGACAGATAAAACGACAAGCATCGAAAACAAATCTGACCCGAAACTGCTGTATGCCACTTGGAGGGGCAAAGTCAAGGACCCGGTGATAAGGCTGAGGAAAAAAGGTGGAGAACTCACAAGAAACCCATCAAGAGGGATGTGAGGGGTCAACCAGATTTAAGGAAGTATTTTCAGTAGAGACAGAAGGGCTCTGGGGGACAGCCAGATGGGGACACCAACAAGGGAAAACACCAACAAGTTTGGACGACATACATACAAAATGAGGGGGGAGTGAAGAAACGCTAAGGACATCGATACCTCAAAAGCAATGGACCAGACAACATCTCTCCGGGGTCCTTAGAGAGGGACAATATGTTTGCGTACCCCTTCCCCCAATCTTTAACACTCCCGGAAACTGGGAACTACCTGAGGTTTGGGAAAACGGGAAATGAGTTCCCCTTTTTAAAAAAAAAAGGGCAGAAAAGGGCCCCAAACTATAGCCTGTCTTGACGGTATAGATCAAATTTGGAGAAATTTTCAGGAGGAGAGTGGTGGGGACCTGGAACGGAACGGAGTATAAAACCAACCACCGGGTTCACGGAAGGCAAATCCCTTTTTCACAAACCTTCTGGGGGTTTTATGAAAAAAACAGAATAAGACAAAAAGAGGAGGGGGGGGTTTATTGACTTCTTGGACGCAAGAAGGCCCTTTTACACAGTTCCTCACAAAGATTAGTGCAGAAAAGCATCAGGGGCATATAAAGGAAGGGCACTGCAATGGATCAGAGAATCCTTTACAGGGGGGCAACAACGAGTCATGGTACTAATGATGTTCACAGGGGCCCTGGACGAGCGGGGGCCCCCAGGGGTCGTCCCCAGGACCGTGCTATTTTTGGTATATGGAACGACATGACGGAAGGGTTAGACCAAGTGCCCCCTTTGCAGAGAGGAAGTTAATGAGAAATTAAATTGATGAGGACCAGGCAGGCTTCAAAGAGACCTGGACAGCCCTGGACACCGGGTCCGGGCAAATGGTTTCTCAAATTTTAAATTTCCTGCCAAATCTTCATGAAAAAAAATTAGGGGAAAGGGGCAAAAGAAGACCACAGACAGATATAGGCAAAGGGGGCCAAAAGACTGAAAACCCCTCACTAAAGGGGAAAAGATTTTGGGGGTGAGAAATAAACACCGAGAAATGCTCCGGAAGCACACATCAATCAATAACTGGCTGCAGAAATAGGGGCGCCTGGAAAACCCCTGAGAAAAACTTTTCCCCCGATCCCTTTGTAAGGAATCATTCAAGACACGGGTAAACACCGTGTATGCCGGGCCCATACTGGAAAATGCACCCTTTTGGAACCCGCACTTGATAAAGCACGTCAAGAAACTGAAAAGTAAAAAGGTTTTGCAACAAGGTTTTTTTCCGGGAAGCAAAGGGGAATGTCCTATGAAGAAAGTTTAAAGGGGAAAAATGGGCCTGACGCCCATGGAGGACAGGAGGGTCAGGGAGACATGATAACGACATAAAAAATACTTCCCGGGGGGAATAGACAAGGTGGACAAAACGGGTTTTTCCGGGGAGGGGACCAAAAAACAAGAGGCCAAAATTTGGAAGTTGAAGCCCAAAAAAGAGTCAGAGAGATAGTGGGAAGTTTTTCTTCAGTCATAATTTGAAAAGGCACGGAATACCCCCTAGAAAAATATAGGGGAGGCAGGAATCATCATTTTTTTTAAGACGAGGTTTGAAAAAACCCAAAAAGGACCGGGGGAGAGGGGGGCCCCCATTAGAAAACCGGTAAGGGCCGGGCCGGAGCTGGGAAACTCGCCCCTTGGCAACCACAATAAGGTGAGTAAAACACACACACACACACACACACACACACACACACACACACACACACACAACCACACAAAATACACTCAAAACACCACACTCACACACACAAAACCACACCCCCACAAAACTCACACACACACACACACAAAAACACACACACACACCAAAACACACACACACACACACACACCACACACCACCACCCCACACACACACACACACACACACACCCCCCACCCCACCAACACACACACACACCCCACACACACACACACACACAGAAGAACAAAAAAGAAAGGAAAAAACTGAAAGAGGGGTACAAAGGCAAAGGGAGGAAAAAAGAGGGGAGGAGAAACAAAACAGGAATCCCAGACCCAGGAAGAGATCAAATACAGCCCCCTCCCAACTTCCAAATAGAACCTTTCCCAACCAGGTCAACCCCAGTCCCAACCAAACACCCCTAAATAAAAACACCCATCCACTTTCCAATCCCCCCAACCCACTACATTACAAACTCCCCCCCCCCCAGCAACAACCCATTTTTTCCTTACCAGGTCTCCCCTTTTCCCAAAAACCCCAATATACCTCCCGGGAAAAAACAGCCCTTAAAAAAGAATTTGAAGGTGGGGGGTATAAAAATGCAGAGGGAAAATAAAAAAACAAGTTGAGGAGTGGAAACGAAAGAATCAAAGAGACTTTCCCCAAAACATAATACCACTCACAGAAACAAAACTAAACCAAAATTAATAACAGTTTAAAAAATCTTTCCTTTCCGGATATAAACTCCTCAGGAAAGACAGAGGGGGGAGAGGGGGAGGGGGAGTTGCACGCCATTTAAAAAAAACCAGGGGGGGTTTTGAAAAAAAGGGAAAGGGAATTAAAAGGATGGGCAAAAGGGACTACTTAGAAAGGAACAACCCCATCGGAGGGACAAAAAGGGGGATAATTGCAGTAATGTACAACCCACCACAAACTGCGGGAAGGCCAAGAGAAAAAATACGATAAAGAGCAACAGAGCAATGATCCACACTAGCCGAGGGGGCCCAGGAGAGCACACATGGGGGAGCAAATTTTATAGTTATGGGGATTTAAAACAAAAGGAGATTGACGGGGAAAACCGGGACCCCCAGGGGGGCCCCGAAACAGGGAGACCCAAAGATAAAGGATTGGTACGGGAGAACCTCATGCATCAACATGTTAGAGCCCACTACCAGAGAGAAAAGGAAGGAAACCCCGCAAGGTTGGCCCTTTGTATTCCCCATGAGTAGTTCGGACTTTCCGGGGGTTTTCATTTATAAAGGCCCCTGGGAGCTAGTGATAAATGTGGTTCTTTGCTTCGACTACATATTGAGCCCCAAGGGGAGTGAGTAGCAGGAATAGGCGGGGGAAAAAAAAAAAACCTACAAATGGGGGGAAACAAACTCACCCATGAGGAACTTCCTTAAAACCCTTTCTGTGGGAAGGGAACTGACGGGAAAAAACCAAGGAAAAACAAGAAATAAAGGCTATGTAGCAAAAAATGAAAGGAGGAAAGGGGAGAGGTTTTTTTTCCCAAGGGAAACAAAAATTTAATGGGAAGAACAAACGAGTCCTTGGGTTCACCCAAAAGGTAGGGGGGAAAAAAACTGGGTTAACTAGAGAAAAAAAAGGAAACAGAAAACAGAAAATTTCAGGAAAAAAAGAAATGGGGCCGAAGAGCCAAAAACGAATATCACAGATAAAAAGGGGGCTAAGAGACAATTTTAAAAATGACATACATCAAAAGTCAAGACTAAATCCAAGCTGTTGCCACCACATCAGGGGGAAAAAACAACATAAAGGGACCAGGAAAATCAGACCGGGGGGGGGTTGAGGGGGGAATTTCACAAGAAACGACCGAGAGGTATGCCCCAGGACTCAACACAAGATTTAAAGGGGTATTTACAGGGGAAAACCATGGGATTTCCAAGAAATCAAAAAAGGGGGGCACACCAGAAAGTGCTAGATGAGGTACATAAAACCCAAAGGGAGGAGGTGAAGAAGCTGCTATGCGAACTTAAACACCTCAAAGGGGGTGGGCCCCAGACAACATCTCTCCATGGGTCCCCTTTAAAAAGGGGGGCAAGATAAATTTTGTAAACCATTAACAAAGATCTTTAACAATCATTTGAAAAGGGGAACTCCCTGAGATAATTTGGGAAAAAGGCAAATGTAGTCCCCAATTTTTAAAAAGGGGGACAGACATGAGGCACTAAACTACAGACCTGTATCACTAACGTTTTTAGTTTTGCAAGGGCATGGAGAAGAAACATCCAAAGGGGAAATGGTGGGGCCCCCTGGAAAGAAAAAAATGTATAAATTACAACCACACGGTTTCAGGGGAAAAAAATCCTGTGTTTACAAACCTACTAGTTTTTTTGACAAGGTGACAGAAGTAAACAAGAGAGAGAGGGGGGGATCGACTTGGGGGATTTTGGACTGCAAAAGGGTTTCGGGCACAGTTTTTCCCCACAAAGTTTTCTGCAAAAGCCCAGAGGACCCAGGCACACATAACCCGGGGGAAAAGGGAATGCAATGGATCAAGAATATCCAAAGGGGGGCAACAACGATCATGGTACGCGACGAGGTTCAGAGTGGGCGCCTGTGACAAGCGGGGTTTCCCCCAGGGGGCAGTCCAGGACCTGTGTGTTTTCTTGGTATACGTTTAACGACATAACGGAAAAGGGAAAAAATCAGAAGTGGGCCTTTTTTGCAGATGATTTTGAAGTTAATGAGAAGAACCCCAAAACCGGCGAGGATCAGGCAAAGGGCTAAAAAAGAGACCTGGAAAAGGGCTACAAGCCTGTCCAGCAAAATGGGGGTCCTTGAATTTAAAAAACCCCGCCCCAAAAGCCCAAAATCATGAAGATTGGGGAAGGGCAAAGAAGGGCCGCACACACAATAAAGTTTTTGATTTGGGCCCAAAAACTGCAAACCTCACCCCAAGGAAAAAGATCTGGGGGGGAGTATAACACCGAACATATCTCCTGAGGGGCACATCAATCAGAAAAATGCTGCGCATACGGGGGCCTGGCAAAACCCCATGGGTAGGGGGTTTTCCCATACCTCAGTAAAGATTCGTTTAAGACTCCCTTTTTACCCTCTACGTCAGGCCCTTTCTGGGGTATGCAGGGACCAGTTTGGAAAACCAAACCTAGTCAAGCCCCGTCAAGAAATTTTGAGAAAGGCAAAGGGGGTTTTCCAAAAAGACTAGTCCCAGACTACGGGGATTGTCCCCAAAGGGAAAAAAGGTTTGAGGGGGAAAACGGGCCCGACGACACGGAGGGCCCGGAGGGGCAGGGGGACATGATAAGGGCATATAAAATACTGCGCGGAATAGAAAAGAGGTGGACAATGACGGGGGGTTCCAAAAATGGGGCCCCAGACAAAAAGAGGGGCACAAAAATTTGGAAAATTGAAGACTTCCAAAGAATCAAAAGGGGTGTTTGGAAGTATTTCTTCAGTCCCAAAAAGTAGTCAGGGCCCTGGAATAGCCTAGAAGGTGGGTTTGGTAGAGGCAGGAACCATACATAGTTTTTTAAAGGGGGGTATGATAAGCTCATGGGCAGGGAGAGAGAGGACCTAGTATCAACAGCGAAGAGGGGGGGGCCAGGAGCTGTGACTTTGACCCCTGCAAACCCCCAAATAGGGGAAATAAAAATAGGGGAGCACACACACCACACACTCACACACCCAAAAAGCACACACACACACACACACAAACACACACACACACACACACACACACACAACACACACACACACAACAAAACACACACACACACACACACACGGAGGGCAGGAGGGGCAGGGGGGACAAAATAACGACATATAAAAATAAAATGCTGGGAAAAGACAAGGTTTGGGCAAAGACAGGATGTTTTTTCCCGGGGGGGGACAAAAAAGAAACAAGAGGCCACAATTGGAAGTTTTAAGACACAAAAGAACAGAGAGATAGTAGCAGTAATTTTTTCAGTCATAAGTTTTTAAGGCCCGTGGAATAGCCTAAAAATGACGTAGTGGAGGCAGGAACCATACACAGTTTTTAAGACGAGGTTTTTATAAAACTCATGGAGCGGGGGGAGAGAGGGCCTAGTACAACCGGGGAAGGGCGGGGCCCGGAGCTAAGAACTCGACCCCCCGCAACCACAAATAAAGGGGAGTACAAATAGGTGAATACACACACAAAACACACACACCACACAGGATGACCCCCCGGTTTTTTCCCAAAGGGGCAGGGAGGCAAAAACCCCAAATGTGGGGAGGGAAAAAAGAAATTTAAAGGCAAAGGGCCCAGGAGAAAACGGAGAAAAGTCGTAGAGCCAAAACGAAAACCCCAGAAAAGAAGGGAGGCCCAAAGACAAAAAAAAAAGAAAATAGACAGCGAAAGCCAAAACCCGACCCGAAACTTTGTAAAAGCCACATCAGGGGGAAAACAAAAATCAAGGACCAGGTTAATCAGGCAAAAGGGAAGGGGAAAAGGAGAGACAACAAGAAAAGACCCTGAAGTAAATTTTTAAAAACTCAACAAGGATTCAAAGAAGTGTTCACAGAGGGGACAGAAGGGACTCCCCGAAAAAACGGGGAGGGGGGCCCCACCACCAAGTGCGGACACAGTGGGACACAACCGAGGGAAGGGAAATGTAGAGGCCTTTTGAGTGAGCCCAGAAAACCCCCAAAGGCAATGGGGCCCCGAAAAACATCTCCCCCCTGGGTAAATTTAGAGAGGGAGCAAGGCGCTATTGTACCCCTAACAACAATATTCAATACATCTATTTGAAAAGGGAATTGCCTGAGGGATGGGAAAACAGCAAATTAGTTTCCCCCCCTTTAAAAAAGGAGACGACAAGAAGCATTAAAATACAGACCCCGTGGCAATGACATGAAATATGCAAAATCATGAAGAAGATTATCAGGAGAAAAGTGGTGGAACACCTAGAAAGGAACGATCTCATCAACAGCAGCCAACAGGGTTTTTCAGGGACGGGAAATCCTGTGTCACAAACCTACTGGAGTTCTATGACATGGTGACAGCAGTAAGACAAGAGAGAGGGGTGGGTGGATTGCATTTTCTTGGACTGCAAGAAGGCGTTTGACACAGTTCCACACAAGAGATTGGTGCAAAAACTGGAGGACCAAGCAGGGATAACAGGGAAGGCACTACAATGGATCAGGGAATACTTGTCAGGAAGACAGCAGCGAGTCATGGTACGTGGCGAGGTGTCAGAGTGGGCACCTGTGACCAGCGGGGTCCCGCAGGGGTCAGTCCTAGGACCAGTGCTGTTTCTGGTATTTTGTGAACGACATGACGGAAGGAATAGACTCTGAGGTGTCCTGTTTGCAGATGACGTGAAGTTGATGAGAAGAATTCACTCGATCGAAGACCAGGCAGAACTACAAAGGGATCTGGACAGGCTGCAGACCTGGTCCAGCAATTGGCTCCTGGAGTTCAATCCCACCAAGTGCAAAGTCATGAAGATTGGGGAAGGGCAAAGAAGGCCGCAGACGGAGTACAGTCTAGGGGGTCAGAGACTACAAACCTCACTCAAGGAAAAAGATCTTGGGGTGAGTATAACACCAGGCACATCTCCTGAAGCGCACATCAACCAAATAACTGCTGCAGCATATGGGCGCCTAGCAAACCTCAGAACAGCATTCCGACATCTTAATAAGGAATCATTCAGGACCCTGTACACCGTGTACGTTAGGCCCATATTGGAGTATGCGGCACCAGTTTGGAACCCACACCTAGCCAAGCACGTGAAGAAACTAGAGAAAGTGCAAAGGTTTGCAACAAGACTAGTCCCAGAATTAAGAGGTATGTCCTATGAGGAGAGGTTAAGGGAAATCAACCTGACGACACTGGAGGACAGGAGAGATAGGGGGGACATGATAACGACTTACAAAATACTGAGAGGAATTGACAAGGTGGACAAAGACAGGATGTTCCAGAGACTGGACACAGCAACACGGGGACACAGTTGGAAGCTGAAGACAGATGAATCAAAGGGATGTTAGGAAGTATTTCTTCAGCCACAGAGTAGTCAGGAAATGGAATAGTTTGGGAAGCGATGTAGTGGAGGCAGGATCCATACATAGCTTTAAGCGAGGTACGATAAAGCCCATGGTTCAGGGAGAGTGACCTAGTAGCGACCAGTGAAGAGGTGGGGCCAGGAGCTTGAATCGACCCCTGCAACCTCAACTAGGTGAGTACAACTAGGTGAGTACACACACACACACACACACCCACACCCACACACCCACACCCACACACCCACACCCACACACCCACACCCACACACCCACACCACACACACACCCACACACACACACACACACCCACCCACACACCACCACACACACACACCCTCACACACACCCACACACACACACCCACACACACATCCACACACACACCCAGGAGCTAAGACTCGACCCCTGCAACCACAAATAGGTGAGTACACCCTCACACACACCCACCCCACACACACCCACCCACACACCCACCCACCACACACACACACACACACACACACACACACACACACACACACACACACACACACACACACACACACACATACGTGTTTATGGAGCAACGTGCATGTGAACAGACTGACTGATGTTGTAGTGGCCAGGCTTAGGCTTGGTTACAAGTACTTCTGGCAGTTTGGGAGACACACAGATGATGATCAAACTAAATGTAAATTATGTGATCAGGCATATGGTCACTGTCTTGAACACTATGTGCTTAACTGTCCACTTATTGAGGAATACAGAGACAGACAGTATAATAACCTATGTGACATGCCAAGATATCTTATTAATGAAAATAAGATACCAGATATACTAAGCAAATTTCCTAAATTTGCTTGTAACAGTTAAGTGAACTATAGATATGTAAATATAAATCCATATGTATTCCTGTTAACCCTTTGGGGCCTAGTTCCTGGGCCTTTTGTGTATCCATATGCTCTTGTGCTACCGTCCACAGGAATGATATGGAGTGCACAATAAACCAGTCACTTCGGTAGCAAAATCTAAAGTCTAATATAAGTAAGTTTATTTAGGCATAGGTAGTAAAGTAAAGTTTATTTCTTTGTAAAGGTTACAATGAGTAATTGCAATTTTGATTTGCTAAGTACAAAGATAGCCACTATAATGCCAAGGCATTTCGGGGAAACTAATCCTAATACCTAGTAACTAATTAAAACTAGATAAGATAATAATACATAGTAACTATACTTAAAACTAGACAAATAATAGTGGTTAACTGTTTTACAATCTTTTTTAAACGTAATATAATCTTATTTAAACTTAGTACAAGTGAGTAGGGTTCGGTAAAAAAAGCTTGAAATTGCACACAAAATCTACATTACAAGTAATGGTGAATCAATCAATCAAGTTTACTCTCTATAAGGATTACAATGCGGGGTTTACAGATTTTGGTTATTGTGTGGTTTACATGTAATAAAATACTAATTACAGAGGGGACCACTAGGACACCTAGCATGGCTAGGCATTTCGGGCAGGCTTAGATTAATTCTTAACTCTAAATTCTTACAAATTATGGTGTTGCAACCCCTGAATGGGTTGCAGTGATTATTATGTATATATAATGTATATTACCTTTTCATTTAATTTTATATTGCTTATATTTGCGATAATAGCTAAATCGTAAATGTATGACTTTATATTATTATTTGACTGTTATATTGTTATTTGACTTATGTTGTTAGGATGTACATAATATGTGCTCAGTTCAAGTCTTGATTGTCAAACTACTGTAATTATCGCTTGTCGCTCGTTATACTGCCGGCTTCTGAGCTGTGCTGTCCACGGGGGTATCACGTGAACGAGGGGGGGTGTCCTCACCTCTCGTGAAGTATTCAGTCTGCTCGAGACTCCTTGGTGGTTGGACAGATTGCCCTGTCTCATTATTCTTGTTAGTTCTGTAGAACTCTTTTTACAGAACATTGTATAGACTTAGTGATTTTCGACATTGTACTGAGGTTGTGTTTTCGCTTAGACCCCTCTGAACATCTCAGGTCCTTAGCTATAGCTTCTGACCTAATTGTACTGGTTTCTGTGTATTTGTCACAGTCGGGTTTTTTTCCTATGCTCAACTTAGATTCAGTAGTATGGGAGTTTGGTAACTTTTGTGGAGGATCTGCTGATGGTCCCTACTTAGTGTCGTTATATTATCTCCCAGTTCCTGATTCTGTGTCGCAATCGCATATTGCATTGCTATTGGGCTTGGGCATTCTTTGTTGTTCAAGCAGACTGTTCGGGTTGCCAGTCGGTAAAGGAAGTTAGTTTATTTGGGGACTTTGTCAGTCACTTGTTTAAGTCTTATTCGAGTCTTGAGACATAGCGAACTACTTAAGAGCACTTACACACTTACTTGTACATATTTGTAATATCTTATTAAATGTTAATGTACCTGACGGTACTTAAGAATTATAAATGTGATATGTGCTTTCAGCACAATAATATTGAACTCGAGAGATTGATTTTATTTTGATTGCTATGATTAATTTAATTTGATAATATACCTCTAGACTTAATAAATTTATTAAATTTTAATTTCTCTAGTTAGTAGCCTACCAGTTGTAATCCTGAAGCACTATTGAATAATACTAAATTTTTAATTTGGATAATTGGGCAAGGATACTGACTACTTGTTACGAAAACCCAGTAACAGGCTGGATGCTAGAAGGGCAGTCCTTTCTAGTATTCACTGGAGATCTCTAAGCTTTAGAATCGGGGTTTTTTGTAACAAATGGGGGCCTGTCCGGGAGGCTCTGATCCAAGGTGTTGGAGAAATTTTCCAGTTTGACATACGTAACTCTATGATCAAACACTTTGAGTACTTTCCTAATCTGAAGACTTTGAGTTTAGTCTTGTACAAAATACCAGTGGATGTATGTACCTGACTGAGTCTCTTGATCCAAGGAGATGGAAATACTGTTTATGAGCTCTAGCTCTAAGACAACCAACACTAAAATTCCTATTAGGATTATAGTTTCCCATAATCACTCTCTCGTAGTACAATTATTTTTGTGATGTATGCCAAAGTGAAACAGTTAATTGATACTCTGACTTTGTCTGAGTTAAGTACATTAAAACTTCAGACGTGTTGGCGAGTAGCCAAATATCTCGGTGTGACGTATAACAGGAATTACACCGCAGAAACTGTCAGAGCATTAATTAAAGATATATTGTTTCCTGCTCATACAGAGATGTCTGATTATGATTCAGATTCAGAAAGCCTAGTGTCACAATTAGGAAGTATGACTCTATTTGATGAAGATGAAAGAGCAACTAAGGCAGAAGTGAGCCTAGTGTCCGAGCCTAGTGTAGCTCAGTTCTCGCTCACGCCTTCAAATTCAAATTCAAATTCAAAGTTTATTCTCTATAAGGATTACAATGTTTAGTTTACAGAAATTTGGTTATTGTTTGGTTTACATGTAGTAAAATTGTGATTACAGTGTACCACTAGAACGCTTAGCATGGCTAGGCATTTCGGGCATACTTAGTTTTATTCTTACCTGGAGTTTACCTGGAGAGAGTTTCGGGGGTCAATGCCCCCGCGGCCCGGTCTGTGACCAGGCCTCCTGGTGGATCAGCGCCTGATCAACCAGGCTGTTGCTGCTGGCTGCACGCAAACCAACGTACGAGCCACAGCCCGGCTGATCAGGAACTGACTTTAGGTGCTTGTCCAGTGCCAGCTTGAAGACTGCCAGGGGTCTGTTGGTAATCCCCCTTATGTGTGCTGGGAGGCAGTTGAACAGTCTCGGGCCCCTGACACTTATTGTATGGTCTCTTAACGTGCTAGTGACACCCATGCTTTTCATTGGGGGGATGGTGCATCGTCTGCCAAGTCTTTTGCTTTCGTAGTGAGTGATTTTCGTGTGCAAGTTCGGTACTAGTCCCTCTAGGATTTTCCAGGTGTATATAATCATGTATCTCTCCCTCCTGCGTTCCAGGGAATACAGGTTTAGAAACCTCAAGCGCTCCCAGTAATTGGGGGTGTTTTATCTCCGTTATGCGCGCCGTGAAAGTTCTCTGTACATTTTCTAGGTCGGCAATTTCACCTGCCTTGAAAGGTGCTGTTAGAGTGCAGCAAATATTCCAGCCTAGATAGAACAAGTGACCTAAAAGAGTGTCATCATGGGCTTGGCCTCCCTAGTTTTGAAGGTCTCATTATCCATCCTGTCATTTTTCTAGCAGATGCGATTGATTACAATGTTATGGTCCTTGAAGGTGTGATCCTCCGACATTAATCACTCCCAGGTCTTTGACGTTGGTGTTTTCGCTCTATTTTGTGGCCAGAATTTGTTTTGTACTCTGATGATGATTTAATTTCCTCATGTTTACCATATCTGAGTAATTGAAATTTCTCATCGTTGAACTTCATATTGTTTTCTGCAGCCCCATGAAAGATTTGGTTGATGTCCGCCTGGAGCCTTGCAGTGTCTGCAATGGAAGACACTGTCATGCAGATTCGGGTGTCATCTGCAAAGGAAGACACGGTGCTGTGGCTGACATCCTTGTCTATGTCGGATATGAGGATGAGGAACAAGATGGGAGCTAGTACTGTGCCTTGTGGAACAGAGCTTTTCACCGTAGCTGCCTCGGACTTTACTCTGTTGACGACTACTCTCTGTGTTTCTGTTAGTGAGGAAATTATAGATCCATCGACCGACTTTTCCTGTTATTCCTTAGCGCGCATTTTGTGCGCTATTACACCATGGTCACACTTGTCGAAGGCTTTTGCAAAGTCTGTATATATTACATCTGCATTCTTTTTGTCTTCTAGTGCATTTAGGACCTTGTCGTAGTGATCCAGTAGTTGAGACAGACAGGAGCGACCTGTTCTAAACCCATGTTGCCCTGGGTTGTGTAACTGATGGGTTTCTAGATGGGTGGTGATCTTGCTTCTTAGGACCCTTTCAAAGATTTTTATGATATGGGATGTTAGTGCTATTGGTCTGTAGTTCTTTGCTGTTGCTTTACTGCCCCCTTTGTGGAGTGGGGCTATGTCTGTTGTTTTTAGTAACTGAGGGACGACCCCCGTCTCCATGCTCCCTCTCCATAGGATGGAAAAGGCTCGTGATAGGGGCTTCTTGCAGTTCTTGATGAACACAGAGTTCCATGAGTCTGGCCCTGGGGGAGAGTGCATGGGCATGTCATTTATCGCCTGTTCGAAGTCATTTGGCGTCAGGATAACATCGGATAGGCTTGTGTTATCAAAATTTTGTGGCTCTCTCATAAAAAATTCATTTTGATCTTCGACTCTCAGTCTGGTTAGCGGCTTGCTAAAAACTGAGTCATATTGGGACTTGAGTAGCTCACTCATTTCCTTGCTGTCATCTGTGTAGGACCCATCTTGTTTAAGTAGGGGCCCAATGCTGGGCGTTGTTCTCGATTTTGATTTTGGCATAGGAGAAGAAATACTTTGGGTTTTTCTTTCGATTTCATTATAGCTTTTAGTTCTTCGCGATTCCAGACTCCTAAAGGAGTCTTTTAGCTTAAAGTTCGATGCTTGCTATTTCTCTGACAGTGTCTCCCTGCGCATTTCGATATATTGACCTCTTGTGCCGCTCTTTATTCTTTCCGTCGCCAGTAAAGGGAGCGCCTGTCTCTTTCTTTTTACTCTATCCCTCTTTTTCTTAGAGGAATAAGCCTTGTGCATACATCGAGTGCACCGAGTTAATTCTGTTCTAGGCATAAGTTTGGGTCTCGTGTTGTTTAGTATATCTTCCAGCTTATATCGGTTAGGGACTGGTTTACTTGGTCCCACTTTATGTTTTTGTTATTGAAGTTGAATTTGGTGAATGCTCCCTCGTGACTAGTCTCATTTTGTCGGTCTGGGGCTCCTCGATACATGTCTGAACTCAATGATGTTGTGATCTGCTAGTATATTGTTTGTGATATGGTGAACATGTCTTATCAGATATCATTGTTAGTGAAATATGAGGTCTAGTGTATTCTCAGTCTAGTAGGGCTCTATTATATGCTGTTTAAATTGAATTTGTGTGCAGAGATTTAAAGCTCGTTTGAGTGTGAGTTTTCATCAGAGCGCTCCTGGTGTTATTTCTGCAACAAATTTATTTGCTATATTCCTCCTTTTAGGTGCCTTAAGTGAAATCCCCAGGAGCAAGTGTTTGGGTGCCAGGAGCTGGAAGATTTTTCAGACAGTGGTCATTTTTAACAGTGTTCCTGGAATTGCTGGATGTTGTTGCATCCGGAGGGCTTGTAGACTTCCACATGACTATGTGTTTTGGTTCTGACCTTTACTGCTAAACTTCCACTACGTCATTTGAGGCTTAAGCCGTCTGTGCAAACAAGTGACTCTGCAATGTACAGGCCAACCCCCCCCTTTTTGCCTGTTCACTTCTGTCACATCTGTATAGGTGTAACCTGGGATCCTATTTCATTGTCCAAAAGTGATCCTTATGTGGGTCTCAGTGAAAGCCGCGAAACATTGCCTTTGCCTCTGCAAGCCGTCAGGATTGAATGGTATTTGGTTGTTTGTGTTTTTGCTGGCATTAGACCCTGTCTATTTTGCAAAGAAGAATGTTATCGGACTGGTGGGTCTTGTTGGTTACTGGGGGGGGATTTTTTTCCGGCATTAGATATCTGTATCTGTTTGGTTTGGAGTGGACGGCCTCGGACTGTGGTTCACTCCAGGAATGATGGATTTTGGTATGTACGCTTTCTGCCATTTCTGCCAGTTTTTTTTCCTTCCTGGCACTAAAAAACCTCTCCTCTTGAGTGGCTGTGGCTACCCAGTTTTCCCTGGTGGATGTTTTGTATCTTTTTGTCTTTAGATGGGATGCCTCTGGCCAATTTAAGTTATCGCACAGTCTTTTCCTGTACTGAAGAGAGGTAATTTCAGGTGAAAAAGCTACAGGAAGGGAGTTTGCATTTTCTGTTGTCATATGGGATGGCATTTTCTAGGGGTGGTCATAGTTGCACGTCCCATCTGTTTTTCCAAGATTTCCCATGCCAGCAGTACCCAAGTGCAATTGTATGTGCACAGGCTAGGTTTCGCTTGCCTTGGGGTTCTGTGACGGTTATTTCCCTGTTGGTGCATGTTTCCCTGTCTTACTTCTATCCTCCCTAGCACCAACAAGGAACAGCTCCCACCAGTTGTTTTTGGTAATTTATCCTCACTATTGCTATTGGAGTCCTTCTTGTTTGCTATGTCCTGCGGTATTCTACGTTTGCAATATTGGGTTTATCTTATCTTTGACTACACTTGATTTCCCTACTATGGCTCTGTCCCCCTATGAGGTCATGATATGTATCCTTCCAGCGTTAATTCCCGGAACTACCTGGCAAATCTCCGCTTCACCATTTCTGGTCTCCCAGCGACAGTATCTCCATGCTTCACCAATTTCGGTCTTCCCAGGACAGGCACCTCCCGCTTCACCATTATGGTCTCCAGGACAGTATCTCCAGCTTTCACATTTCTGTCTCCCAGGACAGCACCTCCAGCTTTCACATTTCGGTCTCCCAGGACCGCACTTTCAGCCCCACATTATGGTACCAGGAACTTCATCTGCCAGCTTACAGTTTCTGACTACATTGGCAGTATTATCAAGGGCAGTACCATTCGGCCCTAGACTTTTTTATGTTCCCATCTGTTGTAGAAAGCTTCCAGGTTTTCTATGAAAGCAGCTTTGATGTTGTCCTTTTTAATACCTTGTGTTTTAGTCACAGATTTTCCTCATTTGGGCATACCAGAAACCATTCTCTGTTTTAATACTGTTGTAGTAGTTCTGGTATCTGCACAAGGGGCGTGCCACCAATTACCACAAAAATGACAAGTTATCCATGGGAAGCCCGTTTGTTTGACTGACCACAGACTACACACAGCTTCATAATGATTTGAATGGTTGATTTTACTGCATTTCTTATAGCACCTCTTGAATAGTATATTTAATACTTAAATGAAGGTCTAGCTATTTGTATTTCTGTTTACTAAACTCTTTTTGTATATTGGACAGATGCTTCCAGTCACGTTCCTTGATTTTTAATGGTTTGTGTTTATAAGGGCGCCCCCTACCACCCATCGTTTACAGTTGCTTATTGTCCAACGAAACTGTTTGGAAAACCAGTTCCCGGGTTCGCGACCAGTCAAGGGGTATTAGGACAGTCAAGGGTCGGACCAGTCGATCTGCTTCTGATCAGTGGGTCACTTATTTAAAAATCATACTGGTCGGTGATTTGAGCTAACTCTATGGAAGGATCTACTGGAAATTATTACCCGAGTAATATGTGATTTGACTTGGGATACAAAAGTAATAACTTGCGTTGTTGAAGAGCCGGTGATATCTGGGCAGCTCCTACAATGACGACGTCACCTCCGTGTTATCAATTCGCTGTATTGCTTTTCTATTTTTTTTTTTCCGTCTTTCACCACTATTAATGCTATTATATTATCACTATAGTTGACTGGTGAAATTTTGGAGGAAGGACGCTTTTTCTGTAGTAATAATTGCTCTCGTTGTGTATTATTGCGACCGTGGTAACTACCAGGTTATATGAAATTCACAGTAACGTCTGGTATTCAGGAAAAGACTAATGAAAGTCAAACTGCCTCTCCACTAAGTACGATTCTAATACTGGTTTAGTTGCTACTACAACACTGTCTTCTGCCTATTCACTGGTATACTAGATTAATTGTAAAATATTACCAATTATGAGTAAGTGGTATTAGGCTAAGTGACTAAATTACTCGATTGTGTGTTTAGCAATGTGAATGCTTTTGTTTGGCACAGTACATAGTTTCCAGTATTGGGTATAACAGGATTTCTTATTTTAGACTGAGATAATATTTCTGTTTATGGTATTCAAAGGAGTGGGTGAGTGTATAGTGTGAACACCAGGTGGTATTTCGTGTAGCTTAGTTGACGGGTGTCTCAGGGAGATAGATGGTTTTCTTATGGTTGTTTGAAGGTGATGATGTTGTCTGCCGTTCTAGAGTTCTCAGGTAGGGTATTTCCAGAATTAAGGGCTTTGACATTAACATTGAATTTTTGTAAAGGTTTAGTTGGACACGGGTGATGTCGTAGAGTGATTGTGTCTGGTGTTTTGCTGTGGGTTCTGTCACAACTATCAAAGAGAAAGCGTTTTTTAGGTCCAGGTTGATATTTAGAGTTTAAGGCCCTGTTAGATATAGATTTGCACATTGTAAGTGTGACGTACTGGGACTGGGAGTAAGTTTAGATCTATGGAAGAGTGAGGGGGGTTGTGTTGCCAGGGATGGGATTAAGTGATTATTCTTACGCGCTTTTTTGTTGGGTTATATTGGCTTTAGGTGCGTTTGCTGCAGTTGATCCCCAAGCACAAAATAGCATCGGTTGAGGTATGGCTAAAATAAGTGAGTGGTACAGTGTGAGAAGGACATTTTGCGGCACGTAGTATCGTATCTTGGAGAGGATCCCAACGTTTTGGATTACTTTTTTGGCTGGCTTATGCTGGATATGGGTGCTGGAAATTCAGTTGTTGTCATGGTTATAAGCCTGGAATTTTCCCCCATTATTTTCTGGAAATTAGAGTGTGCAATCTTAATGTTAAATTTTGGCATCTCCTGCTCTGCTACCAAAATAAATATAGAAAATAGGTTTTGTCCGTGTTAAGCGTAAGTTTATTGGCCTGTCATTCAAGTCGACGATAATTTTAATAGCTCTCATTCCCATTGGGGTTGAGGGTGGAAGATTTAGGGTTGAGAAATGACATAAGTTGTGTCATCTCAGCAAAGAGAATGGGTTTTCAGGTTTGTTGGGATACGGTTGGAAGGTCATTGATGTATATGAGGAAGAGCTGGGACAAGGACACTTCCTGCGGAACTCCAGTATCAAGTGGGCCGTGTTGCTGATGCTGTGTCTTTAATGGTGACCGTACTGATACCTATTAGTATGTAAAGATTTGAAATAAGCAAGCGCATTCGGCCTCTTGTAATAGTGATCAAGTTTTGTGGAGTAGGATGTCGTGGTCTACTGTGTCAAAAGCTTTTCTTCGGTCCAATAAAAATTCCTAGTGGATATTCCTTATTTTCCAATGCTGTGTAAAGCAGATCTAGCATTTTTATGATTGCATCAGTAGTGCTTTTATTTTTCCTGAATCCAAACTGGCAGGGGTTGAGTATGTTTTGAGTCGTTATAAATGAATACAGTCTCCTGTGCACGAGTTTCTCAAAGATTTTGGATAGCCAATGGTCAGTTAGAAAATTAGGCCAAGTTGTTTACGGTCTGTAGGGTCACACCTGTATGTATGTAATTGGGTGTAACCCTTGCCATCTTGAGTAGTTTCGGGAAGGGGCTAGTCTCTAGTGACACTATAGTACAGAGTATAGCTGGTATGACTAAGCCTCACACTAGTACTGTGTATGATACACCTGTGTCTACTTATCCTAACAGTTTAGACTCTCTAAGAGATGGCGGACAAGTGTCCGACCTAAGGGACCGTCTACCAGACCACGTTAAGCACTGGGCAACATTGTTGCATACTGCTTTGACAGGAAAAGCTCAAACCTGTACTGCAGCTTTGCCATTTGCCAAGTACATTCGTTATGACACTGTCAAAACAAACTATTCTTAGACGGTTATAACTTGTTTACTGTAAGTTATCAAGAGCGTTTATACGTTACACGAGACAAGATCAAACTTGTGTAGAGTTTTGCTCGTGAGAAAAAAGGTTGCATTTCAGAGGTGGTGTAGGTCTGCCAAAGTGTAAGCAAACTACGACAGCCTTGTTCAAGTTGTTGCTACATGAAGGAGTTAAAAAATGTATGTCATCGCTTCCGGGGAGTCCACGCCCCGCGGCCCGGTCTGTGACAGGCCTCCTGGTGGATCAGAGCCTGACCAACCAGGCTGTTGCTGTGGCCTGCACCCAAACCAACGTACAAGCCACAGCCCGGCTGATCAGGAACTGACTTTAGGTGCTTGTCCAGTGCCAGCTTGAAGACTGCCAGGGGTCTGTTGGTAAACCCCCTTATGTGTGCTGGGCGCAGTTGTAAAACAGTCTAGGGCCTGACCACTTTTTGTATGGTTCGTTAACGTTGCTAGTGAACACCCCTGCTTTTCATTGGGGGGATGGTGCATCGTCTGCCAAGTCTTTTGCTTTCGTATGCTTGCATATATGTATAACATAGTAACGTGTGAGTTACCCAGGATGGACCAAGGAAGTCGACCAGAGTGATTTATCTCATTGTCTTGTAACATTACTAGTTTTTTTTTTTTTTTTTTTTTTTTTTTTTTTTTTTAGTAACACTGCTTACAGTCTATGGGTTGGGATAGAGGTTGTCTTCAGCATATCATTGTGCTGTCCGTATAGTATTGTTTCAGTGAGGTACATTAGGGGAGATGCAGTAGCCTGACCTAAACTCAAGTTGGAAGTTATCATGAATTTGAAACCTCATGTTTAATGGATATATGTTCGAATTCTAATTTTTATGCTCAAATTACCTACTTTGTATCTCTCTCTCTCTCTCTCTCTCTTCTCTCTCTCTCTTCTCTCTCTCTCTCTCTTCTTCTCTCTTCTCTCTCTCTCTCTCCTCTCTCTCTCTCTCTCTCTCTCTCTCTCTCTCTCTCTCTTATCTCTTTGTTAAATTTGTGATAGGTGTAAGACCTCGCCTGTTACCAACCCATTATATCATTTATGTACCATATTTATTAACACACAAACAAGAGGTCTCTGAGTGTGTTTTTGGTGGGGTGTGGTGTGCCATATGCGTGGTGGTGGTCTGGGTTGCGTATGGTTGGAGGTGTTCTTGAACTGAGCACTTGTGTCTTGTGGATCTATTAGGGACTTCTGACTGTGGAGTGAATATTTGCTCCTTGCATAATTTATAAGGGAAAGTAAGCGAGGAATCTTGTGTTGAGAGTTTACACCAGATTTATCCGGCGTACATGGCAACTGTCCCAGAGGAACCTATTTCTGCCGGTGTGAATGAGATAGCTTCCAGACTTTAAACTTAAACAAAAGAGCAAAGTGAGAAAGGGCTAGAGCGTTCGATTAGTTCTGTTTCACTTGACTCGTACCACAATGTGTTACTAAACGTCCTTTCCTTGGTGCACAGGGGCTGCAAGAGTCTTTCTTCAAATGAAGAATGTGGTTAAGCTGAACTTCCTGACAACACCCGCTGCCTGCCTAAGTGTGCATGGCTTAATGGAAGCGGTAAAACAAAGCATCCTAACTCATGGATCCAAATTAGGAAAAAACCACAACAACTTTGTGTTGCCCCCCCCCCCCCCCCCCCCCCCCCCCCCCCCCCCCCCCACCATGGAAAACAGAATAAAGAGCTTTGATCAATGATCACCTACAGTAAGCAGGTACCTGGTGTTAGTCTCTTATACCTTGCTGTCTCTGTTCACCTAAGCAGTAAGTAGGTTACCTGGGTATTAGTTATCTTACATCTGCTGTCCTGTTTTACCTAGCAGTAAGAAGGTACTGGGTATTAGCACCGTTACACTGCTGTCTACTCTTCAACCTAGCAGTTAAGAAATGGTACCTGGGTATTAGTCACCGTACTCTGCGTCACCGGTCACCTAGCAGTAAGTAGGTACCCTGCGTATCGTCATCCCCTTACACCTGCTTGTCTCTGTTCCCTAGCAGTAAGTAGGTACCTGGGTATGGTCACCTTCATCTGCTGTCCCTGTTCACTAGTGTTAAGTTGGTACCTGGGTATTAGTCACCTTACATCTGTGTTCCTGTCTCATTAGCACTCAGAGGTACTGGGTATAGTCACCTTACTTCTGCTCTGTTCACTTAGCAGTAAGTAGGTACATCTGGGTGTTAGTCCCTTTACACATTGCCGCTGTTCAAGTGCCAGTACGCAGATACCTGGGTGTTAGTCTCGTCTAACCTGCTGTCTCTGTTCACCTACAGTTAGTAGGTACCGGGTTAGTCACCTACATCTGGCTGTTCCCTGTTCACCTCAGCAGCAAGTAGGTACCTGGTATTAGTCACCCTAACATATGCGGTCCTGTTCACCTTTAGCAGTACGTAGGTACCTGGGGGTTAGTCAACCTTAATATGTCTGCTCCCCGGTTCACCTAGCAGTAAGTAGTACCTGGGTAGTAGTCACCTTACATCTGCTGTCCCCTGTTCACCTAGCAGTCAGTACGGTACCTAGTTATTTGTCACCTTACATCTGCTGCCCTGTTCACTAGGTAAGTAGGAAACCTGGGTTTTAGTCCCTTATCATTGCTGTCTGTTCACCTCGTTGTAAAGTAGGTACCTGGTATTAGTTTCACTTTACATCTGCTGTCCTGCCTCACCTAGCAGTAAGCAGGTACGGGTATTAATCACCTTACATCTTGCTGTCCCTGGTTTCCAACCGCGGCTAAGTAGGTACCTGGGTTTAGTCACCTACACCTGCTGTCTGTTCACCTAGCAGTGAAGTAGGTACCTGGGTTTAAGTCACCTTACACCTGGCTGTCTCTTCACCTAGCAGTAAGTTGTACCTGGTATTAGCACTTACATCTGTGTCTCTGTTCACCTAGCTGTAAGTAGGTAACCGGGGTATTAGTCACCTTACATCTGCGGTCCCTGCTCACCTAGCAGTAAGTAGGCACCTGGGTATAGTCCACCTTACATATCTGCTGTCCCTCTTCACCTAGCAGTATGTAGGTCTTGTGTATGAGTCACTATATACCTGCTGTCCCTGTTGACCTACCAGTAGTAGGTATTGTTGTTTGTGTCACTATACACCTGCTGTCCCTGTTCTCCTAGCAGTAAAAGTAGGTACTTGTGTATGAGTCCACTATACCTGCTGTCTGTGTACTAACCAGTAAGTTAGAGAACTGTGTATGAGGTCACTATACACCTGCTGTCCCTGTTCACCTAGCAGTAAGTAGGTACTGTGTATGAGTCATATACCCTGCCTGTCCCTGTTCACCTAGCAGTAGTAGGTACCTGGGTATTACCCTTACAGTGGCTGTCACTGTTCACCTAGGAGTAGGTACCCCATACCTGGAGTATACCTGGAGTTGGGTTTCGGGGGTCACCGCCCCGTGGGCCGATCTAGGGTCAGGCCTCTGGTGGATCAGGGTCTGATCACCAAGGTTGTTACTCTGGCTGCACGCAAACTGACGTTACGAGCCACAGCCCGGCTGGTTAGGTACTTCGATGGAGGACACTGTATGGCAATTAATAATCATAATAATAATAATAATAATAATAATAATAATAATAATAATAATAATAATAATAATTAATCTCTTTTGTCTACAAGTACTTGTACAAAGGTATCCAGGACCATAGCTCGACCTCGTTGACATACTACTATTATAGAAAGCCCCTTGTTATTACCTGGAGTTTAACCTGGGAGAGAGTTTCGGGGTCAAACGCCCCCGCGGCCCGGTCTGTGACCATGCCCTCCTGGTGGATCAGCGCACTGATCAACCAGGCTGTTGTGATGGCTGGTGCACGCAACCAACGTACGGCCACAGCCGGCTGATCAGGAACTGACTTAGGTGCTTGTCCAGTGCCAGCTTGAAGACTGCCGGGGTCTGTTGTAATCCCCCTTATGAGTGCTGGGAGGCAGTTTGAACAGTTCGGTCCCCTGACACTTATTGTAGGTCTCTTAAGTGCTAGAGTGACACCCCTGCTTTTCATTGGGGGGATGGTGCAGCGTCTGCCAAGTCTTTTGCTTTCGTAGTGGAGTGATTTTCGTTGTGCAATTTCGGTACAAGTCCTCTAGGATTTTCCAGGTGTTATATATCATGTATCTCTCCCTCCTGGCGTTCCAGATACAGGTTTCTTTAGAAACCTTCAGCGCTCCAGTAATTTGAGGGTGTTTTTCTCTCCGTTATTGCGCGCCTGTGAAAAGTTCTCTGTACATTTTTAGGTCCGGCAATTTCACCTGCCTTGAAAGGTGCTGTTAGAGTGCAGCAATATTTCCAGCTAGATAGGAACAAGTGACCTGAAGTGTGTCATCTGGCTTGGCCTCCCTAGGATTGAAGGTTCTCATTATCCATCCTGTCATTTTTCTAGCAGATGCGATTGATTAAATGTTATGGTCCTTGAAGGTGCGGGAATCCTTCGACATAATCACTCCAGGGTCTTTGACGTTGGTGTTTCGCTCTATTTTGTGGCAGAATTTGGTTTGTACTCTGATGAAGATTTAATTTCTCATGTTTTACCATATCTGAGTAATTGAATTTTCTCATCGTTTGAACTTCATATTGTTTTCGCAGCCACTGAAAGATTTGGTTGGATTGTCCGCCTGGAGCCTTGCAGGTCTGCAGTGGAAGACACTGTCATGCAGATTCGGGTGTCTTCTGCAACGGAAGACCCCCGGTGCTGTGGTGACATCCTTTTTGCTATGTCGGAATGAGGATGAGGAACAAGATGGGGCTTTGTGCCTTGTGAACAGAGCTATTTCACCGTAGAGCCTCGGACTTTACTCTGTTGAAGGACTACTCTCTGTGTTCTGTTAGTGAGGAAATTATAGATCCATCGACCAACTTTGCCTGTTAATCTTTAGGCGCGCATTTTGTGCGCTATTACGCCATGGGTCACACTTGTCCGAAGGCTTTTGCAAAGTCTGTATTATATTACATCAGCATTTTTTGTATTTAAGTGCATTAAGGACCTTGTCGTTAGTGATCCAGTAGTTGAGACAGACAGGAGCGGACTGTTCTTAAAACCATGTTGCCCTGGGTTGTGAAACTGATGGGTTTCTAGATGGGTGGTGATCTGCTTTTAGGCCCCTTTCAAAGATTGATGATATGGGATTATGTTAGTGCTATTGGTCTGTAGTTCTTTGCTGTTGCTTTACTGCCCCCTTTGTGGAGTGGGGCTATGTCTGTTGTTTTTAGTTAACTGAGCGGACGGACCCCCGTGTCATGTCCCTCTCCATAGGATGGAAAAGGTCGTGATCGGGGGCTTCTTGCAGTTCTTGATGGAAACACAGAGTTCCAGAGTCTGCGCCCTGGGGCAGACGAGAGAGTGCACTGGGATGTCATTTATGCCTGTTCGAAGTCAGTTGGCGTCAGGAAAACATCGGTAGGCTTTGTGTTAATCAAATTTTGTGGCTCCTCATAAAAAATTCATTTTGATCTTCGACTCTCAGTCCTTCTGGTATAAGCGCTTGCTAAAAAACTGAGTCATATGGGGACTTGAGTGTAGCTCATATGTCCTTGCTGTCATCTGTGTAGGGACCCCATTTCTTGTTTAAGAGGGGCCCCATATGGACGTTGTTCTCGATTTTGATTTGGCATAGGCGAAGAAATACTTGGGTTTCTTTCGATTTCATTTATGGCTTTTAGTTCTTCGGCGATTCCTGGACTCCTAAAGGATTCTTTTAGCTTAAGTTCGATGCTTCTATTTCTCTGACCAGTGTCTCCCTGCGCATTTCTGTTATTTTGACCTCTTTTAGGCCGGCTCTGTTATTCTTTTCCGGTCGCCTGTATAGGGAGCGCCTGTCTCTTTCTATTTTACATCTACTCCTCTTTTTCTTAGAGGAATAAGCCTGGTGCCATACATCGAGTGGCCCCGAGTTAACATCTGTTCTAGGCTTAGTTTGGGTCTGTGTTGCTTAGTATATATGGCCCTGCTTATATCGGTTAGGACTTGTTTACTTTGGTCCCATTTATGTTTTTGTTATTGCAGTTGAATTTGGTGAATGCTCCCTCGTGACTAGTCTCATTTTGGTCGGTCCTGGGGCTCCACGCATACATGTTTTTTTCTGAACCTCAATTATGTTTTGATCTGGGTATATTGTTTTGGATATGGTGACATTTCTTGATCAGATCATATTGTTAGTGAGATGGGTCTAGTGTATCTCCGTCTAGTGGCTCTATTATGTTGCTGGTTTAAATTGAATTTTGTGCAGAGATTTAAAAGTTCGTTTGTGAGTGTGAGTTTTCATCAGAGCTGCTCCTGGTGTTATACTGCAACAATATTATTGCTATTATTCCTCCATTTTAGGTGCCTTATGTTGAAATCCCCAGGAGCAAGATGGTTGGGTGCAGGAGGAGCTGGAAGATTTTCCAGACAGTGGTCATTTTTAACTGCTGTTCCTTGGAATTGCTGGTATGTTTGCATCCGGAGGCTTGTAGACTACACAATGACTAGTTTTGGTTCTCGACCTTTACTGCTAAAATTCCACTACGTATGTGAGATTAAGCAGTTCTGTGCAACAAGTGACTTGCAACTGTACAGGCCACCCCCCCCTTTTGCCTGTTTCACTGCTGTCAATCTGTATAGGTTGCTACCTGGGACTCCATATTTCGTTTGTCCAAGTGATCCTTTATGTGGGTCTCAGTGAAAGCCGCGGAACATTGGCCCTGCCTCTGCAAGCAGTCCACGGATTGAAAGGTATTTGTTGTTTATTGCTGGCTTTATGACCTGTATATTTGCAAAGAAGAATGTTATCGGACTGGTGGTCTTGTCGGTACTTGGGGGGGGATTGTTTTCGGCATTAGTATCTGTATCTGTTGGTTTGGAGTGGAGGCCATCGACTGTGGTTCCACTCCAGGATGACTGGATTTGGTGTACGATTTGCCATTTCCTGCCAGTTTTTTTTCCTTCCTGGTACTTAAAAACCTTCCCTCTTGAGTGGCTGTGGCTTACCCGGTTTTCCCATGGCCTGGATGTTTTGTATCTTTATTGTCCCCTTTAGATGTGTATGCCCTGGCAATTTAAGTTATAGCACAGTCTGTCCTGTACTGAAGAGGTACACATTTCAGGGTGAAAAAAGTTACAGGAAGGGAGTTTGCATTTTCCTGTTGTCATATAGGCATTGACATTTTCTAGGAGTGTCATAGTTGCATGTCCCATTCTGTTTTTCCAGATTTCCCATGCCAGCAGATACCAAGTGCATAGTATGTGGCACAGGTTGGTATCCGTTTGCCTTGGGTTTCGTGACTGTATTCCCTGTTGGGGCATGTTTCCCTGTCTTTCCTATCCTCCTTAAGCTCCAACAATGGAAGCTCCCACAGTTGTTTTTGGTAATTTATCTCATTTGTATGGGAGTCCTCTTGTTGCTATTTCCTGCGGTATTTCTGGTTTGCTATATTGGTTTTATCTTATTCTTTTGACTACACTTGTTTCCTACTATGGCTCTGTCCGATATGAGGTTCAATTTATATGTATTCCTTCCTGGCGTATAATTCCGACTACTGGACAAAATCTCCAGCTTCACCAT
>NC_069411.1:10143315-10380965 GCF_026875155.1 Cherax quadricarinatus | reverse complement strand
AAACACCAGACACAAGAAGGCCTTCGACACAGTTCCCCACAAGGATTAGTGTAAAGCTAGAGGATCAGGCACGCATAACAGGAAGGGCACTGCAATGGATCAGAAAATACCTGACAGGGAGCCAACGAGTCATGGTATGGGATGAGGTATCACAGTAGGCACTGTGATGGGCGGGGTCCCACAGGGGTCGGTCCTAGGACCAGTGCTATTTTTGGTATATGTGAATGACATGATGGAAGGTATAGACTCAGAGGTGTCCCTGTTCACAGATGATGTGAAGTTAATGAGGAGAAATAAATCAGATGAGGATCAGGCAGGACTTCAAAGGGGACCTGGACAGACTGGACACGTGGTCCAGCAACTGGCTTCTTGAATTCAACCCCGCCAAATGCAAAGTCATGAAGATCAGAGAAGGGCAAAGAAGACCGCAGACAGAGTATAGGCTAGGTGGCCAAAGACTGCAAACCTCGCTCAAGGAGAAAGATCTTGGGGTGACCATAACACCGAGCATGTCTCTGGAGGCACACATCAACCAGATAACTGCTGCAGCATATGGGCGCCTGGCAAACCTGAGAATAGCGTTCCGATACCTTAGTAAGGAATCGTTCAAGACACTGTGCACTGTGTACATCAGGCCCATATTGGAGTATGCAGCACCAGTTTGGAACCCACACCTGGTCAAGCACGTCAAGAAATTAGAGAAAGTGCAAAGGTTTGCAACAAGGCTAGTTCCAAAGCTAAGGGGTATGTCCTACGAAGAAAGGTTGAGGGAAATCGGACTGACGACACTGGAGGACAGGAGGGTCAGGGGAGACATGATAACGACATACAAAATACTGCGTGGAATGGATAAGGTGGACAGAGACAGGATGTTCAGAGAGGGGACACAGAAACAAGGGGGCCACAATTGGAAGCTGAAGACTCAGACGAGTCACAGGGATGTTAGGAAGTATTTCTTCAATCATAAAGTCGTCAGGAAGTGGAATAGCCTAGCAAGTGATGTAGTGGAGGCAGGAACCATACATAGCTTTAAGACGAGGTATGACAAAGCTCAGGAAGCAGAGAAAGACAGAGGACCTAGTAGCGATCAGTGAAGAGGCGGGGCCAGGAGCTGAATTCGACCCCTGCAACCACAATTAGGTGGGTACAATTAGGTAAGTACACAAACATCTTTATGACATTCTCAGTGTCCGGCTAAACCTATACAAAAATTCAATGTACATAAAAGAGCCTAAAATCTGGAACACCCTACCTGAAAACTTTAGAACTGCAGACATATTCATCATTTTCAAAACTACCGTTAGAAAACATCTTATCTCCCTGACACACCCCACCGTCAGCTAACTACATGAAAACTGCATATTTTCTTGTATCACACACACATAAAAAAAAAACCTAGACCTCCCCTCGATATCTGTGATTCCCCACAATTCACACTTAAACTCACCCAATGACTATAAACATAGAAATACGTAATACAACTATTACCTAATGAATCTTAACTAGTCATAAGTTTGCCTTTGATACTCCAATATAGGAGCTTCAATAGAAACTATGTATTGTACCAAAACAAAACCATTCACACTGCTAAATTTACGAACTGTAATGCAGTTACCTAGCCTTAATACCAACATGCTCCTTAATCTGTACCGATATAGAGTTTTGAATTAATCTTAGTCTGCCCGAAATGCCTAGTCATGCTGTGATAGTGGCTCTCTCTGTAATTAGTTTTATATACTATGTAAACCAAACAATATCCTATAATATGTAAACCCCACATTGTAATCTTTACAGAGAATAAATTTGATTTGATTTGATTATCTCTAAAGCCATAAGGGATTTCACCAGATCAGGACACAGTATACACAGACACACCATTCCCTGTCTGGTGAGTGCGACAGACACCACATAAGGAACTTCATGCGATCTAGAAAACAAACTCTTGACCACCAAGGCTTGGCAAATGTAGTTCATCTGGATGAACATTCAAATCTTATTTCACAGCAAGGCGCTAAATGTGTCATCAAAGAGGACAGGGCCAAAAAAAGATGGCTGGATGCAGACATACTTAGTACTACACAAAACATCATTGAACAGAACTAAGTTGCCTACAGGTTACCCAAACTGCTACAGGACGCAGTTACCAACCCAGAACCTGGTCACATTGCAACATAAATGACCAGAGCACCTACTGCACTGCTCCACTTCCTGCATCACAGTTTCTTCACACTCCAATGAATTCACTTACCTCTCCTTTATAGGAGTATATATAGACATGTAATTCACATAATCTGTATGATTAATAATGCCCTACACACAGTAGAATATTGCCTAAATAAAAACTTCTTCCACAAGTTGTGTATTTTTTTTATTATTGTCGGCAGTACGTGATTTTCGCTCATAAGATTATTTTGTGAAGCATTGCAAAGATCCTTTCATAGTTAGTCTTTCTCAAGTAGAAAATTTTTCCGCAAATAAAATCCCTTTTGAAGCATCTCATCGTTACTTTCATAATATAATAGTTTTCTGTCAATTTATATAGTTGCTACAGTACATTCATGGCGATACACTAATCCCATGATGGGGGGGGGGGGACGCAATTTCATTATTATTTTAATCAGGGGGAAAGTGTTGAACCTACAGAGGTCATATGGTAGATGGGGAATGCGAGGCATTGAGATTCCATCAAAGGAGGTGCAAAATAAATCAGCCTTTTGAATGGGAGGTAATCAGGTTTGATTTGAGGACAGGGAGGTTAGTTAGCTAATATATGTTTATTATGCACCCCATACCCATCCTGTGGGCGGTAGTCAAAAGATTACAGAGGTACATAATTGGTCCAGGGACTGGACTCCAAAGTTTTGATAGCTGAGCAAGTTACAGAGGTAATGAACTCAATTTACAAAGGTAATGAACTCACAATTTACAAAGGTAATGAACTCACAATTTACAAAGGTAATGAACTCCAGGTAGGTCTGGTCACAATCATGACAAGTTACAAAGGTATTTACAGATTACAGAGGTACGTAATGGGTCCAGGGACTGGGCCCCCAAAGTTTTGATAGCTGAACTAGGTACAAAGGTAATGAGCTCACAAATTACAAAGGTAATGAATTCTGTAAGAATGGTTATTACGTTTATACGGAACAATCATGAACAAATTATAGTGTAATGAGAATTCACATTCCCCCCCGGTCACAAACTGTAATGGTTATTGGTGCAAATTTTGATTGTTGAGTCCACAACAAAACACACACAGGGGTCCTTAAAGAGGGAGCAAGATATTGTGTGAGCCATTAACAAAGTCTTAAACAATCTTTAAACTGGGAAACTCCCTGGGGGTAGGAAAAGGGAAAATGTATCCAATTTTTTAAAAAGGGGAGACGACATGGGGCACTAAACTACGGGCCTTATCTCAACGTGTTATATCAAGGTCAGGGAGAAGATCATCGAAGAGTGGTGGGGCACCTGGAAAAAAACAAATGTTAATTGCAACCACACGGTTTCGGAAGGGAAAAACGTGTCACAAACCTACTAGAGTTTTTGACAAGGGGACAGAATAAACAAAAGAGAGAGGGGGGATCGACTGCGTATTTTTGGATGAAGAAGGCTTTCGACAAGTTCCTCACAAGGGTTACTGCAAAAACTAGAGGGCCAGGCCCCATAACAGGAAAAGGACGCAAAGGGTCAAGGGAAAATCTGACGGGAGGAAAAAAAAAAGAGTCATGGTAAAGCGACGAGGGGTTTAAGGGGGGCGCCCGTGACAAGGGGGTTCCACAGGGGCAGTCCAGGACCGTGTGTTTTTGGTAACGGAACGACATAAAGGAAGGGGTAGACTCAAAGTGTCCTTTTTTGCAGACGAGTGAATTAATGAGAAAAACGAAACGGGGCGAGGATCAGGAGGGTACAAAGAATCTGGACAGGGTCAAGCCTGGTCCAGCAACGGCTCCCCTTTAATTTAAAAACCCCCCAAACAAAGTATGAAGATTTGGGGAAGGGGAAAAAAGACCGCAACACAAAAAAGTTTAGATGGCCAAAACGCAAACCTCCTAAAGGAAAAAAATCTGGGGGGGGTAAACACCAGATATCTCCTAGGCCACATCAAACAGAAACTTTCTGCAGCATACGGGGGGCCTGGCAAAAACCCACGGAAGCGTTCCGATACCCCAGTAAGGATTCGTTAAGACTCGTACAAACCCCTCTACGTCAGGGCCCCTACTGGGGTAGCAGCACCAGTTTTGGGAAACCACACCTAGTCAAGCACGTCAAGAAATTAAGAAAAGAGCAAAGGTTTGCAAAAAAGACAGTCCCCGAGTACGGGGGTTGTCCATGAAAAGGGGTTTAGGGAAAAAGGCCCGACACACTGGAGGGCCCGGAGGGGCCGGGGGGAAATTTATAACGACATATAAAAACTGCGCGGAATAGACAGGTGGACAAAGGGGGCCGGCCCAGTTTAAAAACATAAAATACATGGTTTTTTCACCTTGCTGGTGCCCCAAGGAGTGTGGGCGTCGGGGGGGGAAAACGAGTGAAGGAGGCATAAATTAGGCACTTCTGTATGTCAAAGTCCGTACTCACCGATATCACTGCCCCCGGGGTTATACCCTGACGGTCGGGGGATCAGGCTGTGCCCCGGGGAATTTCTTATTTGGTTTGATGTCAATGTCCCTGTACCATGCAATAAACGGTCCTTTTTACTGTATTTAGTAGGGGGGCAAAAAAAGATATCATAAATGGTTTGAAAACCGAAAAGTTAAAGATTGAGACACTTATGCCAAAAACATTAAAAAAGTTCCCCATTTGTTGCATGTCTAATCTTCAACTTGTCGGTTTTCAAAACCACAGGGAATAGATAAAAGGAATTTCTTCAATACTTGCCCAAACCCTTTGGACGAAGCCCTACTTAAACAAATGGATATTTCCCCTCTGTCCCCCCGCCTCCGTTTCGACTCCCCTGACAAAAGTGTATGCCATTCCCGGCCATAGTGTCTTTTTTCGAGGTGGACGAACACATCGATTCCGGTGGGGGGACTAATTACCTCAGACTCCCCTCCCCTTACCCTGTCTGCTTTGTAATGGACTGATGAAGCCACTTTTGGGGCGAAACTTTTCCCTTTAAAAAAAATTTCCCCATATTTTGCAAAGTGTCTCAATCTTCAATAAGATGTCCTCTGCATCACTGTAACACAACGGTATGTTGGTACAGTGAGAAAGGTTAAATTGAGAGGGACCCCCCCAGTATGCTTGCTACATCCCTTATTACTTTCTTACTTCTACTAGTGGGTCCCGCCCTTTGCGTCTTCGGTTTTGAGAATATAAGTCTCTATTCTGATGCTTCATTTGTGGTTTAATTTAACCTTTTTTTTTAAAGGGGGGGGACGGTAAGCCAGCGGAAAGTCTCGGTCAGATGACCAAAAATTCCAGCTGCAGGTCCCAAAAGTTTTTTAGAAAACGAAATCCAGAGCTTTTTTTTTTTACCAATCTTGGGTAGCCCACGCCTCCTGGTTAGTTTTTTTTTGGGAAAAAATGAATCAGTGGGAAAACTGCTAAATATGTGAAGCAAATTAAAATGCAAAAAATACACCAAAACAGTACTTGACTCACATGCACAACTCAATGAATACATTATTCCTTGCAATGTATCTTATTAACTGTGTACTTCTGGGTGTAAAGCATGTGTTATCAGTGTCTGAGTATACCTTCTTGCATTCTTTGCTTGTGTGTGTGTGTGTGTGTGTGTGTGTGTGTGGTGTGTGTGTGTTGTGTGTGTGTGTGTGTGTGTGTGCTTGTACTCACCTATTTGTGGTTGCAGGGGTCGTTTCATAGCTCCTGGCCCCGCCTCTTCACTGATCGCTACTAGGTCCTCTCTCTCTCCCTGCTCCATGAACTTTATCAAACCTCGTTTTAAAACTATGTATGGTTCCCGCCTCCACTACGTGACTTTCTAGGCTTTTCCCACTGCCTGACAGCTCTGTGACTGAAGAACTACTTCCTAACATCCCTTTGACTCATCTGTGTCTTCAACTTTCAATTGTGACCCCTTGTTTCTGTGTCCCATCTCTGGAACATCCTGTATTTGTCCACCTTTTCTATTCCGCGAAGTATTTTATATGTTGTTACCACGTCTTTCCGGACCCTCCTGTCCTCCAGTGTCGTCAGGCCAATTTCCCTTAACCTTAGATCCTGGAGTCCTACCTTTTTTCCACTATAAATACTTCTTTAAATCTCATGTTGAACTCCTCACATACCTCTTGGTCGTTTCTTGCAAACTCTCCACCATCCTTCCTCAGCCTGATTTACCTGGTCCTTGACTATTGTTTTTCTCCTGATGTGGCTATACAACAGCTCTGGGTCAGACTTGACTTTCCATGATATGTAATTTTTGTATTGTCATTGAGCTTCCCTTCTTATCTGTGCATATTTGTTTCTGGCTCTTCAGCTGATCTCTCTATTTTCCTGTGTACTTTGTCTTCTGTACCTTTTCCATTCTCTAGTGCACCTAGTTTTTTCCTCCCTACATCTTTGGGTGAACCAAGGACTCGTTCTGGTCTTCCCATTATTTCTGTTTCCCTTGGGAACAAACCTCTCCTCTGCCTCCTTGCATTTTGTTGTCACATAGTCCCCCATCTCTTTTACAGGTTTTCCTGCCAGTTCTCTCTCCTACTGAACAAATGATCATAATTTTTAAAGGGGTGGACCGGTAAGCCAGCGGAAGGCCTCGGTCAGATGATCAAAGCTCCAATGGCGGGTCATCATCTGACTAAGACCCGCGTCAGGAAACATTTGTCCTGTTTCCTGACGAAACTTACCTAACTGAACATCTTGTAGGAAGTTTCTCATGCCTGTGTAGTCCCCCCTTTTGTAGTTTGGTTTTCCCATCCTATTCCTGCTACTCTCTCCACTTGTAGCTCAACTATGTAATCAAAGCACAGAACCACATGATCACTAGCTCCAAGGGGCCTTTCATATAGGATATCCTCGATGTCCGAACTACTCAAGGTGAATACAAGGTTCAGTCTTGCTGGGTCATCCTCGTCTCTCTCTCTGGTAGTGTAACATGTTGATGCATGAGGTTTTCCAGTACCACATCCATCATCTTGGCTCTCCATGTTTTGGGACCCCATGGGACTCCAGGTTTTCCCAGTCAATCTCCTTGTGATTGAAATCACCCATAGCTAGTAACTTTGCTCCCTGCCTGTGAGCTCTTCTGGCCACCTCAGCTAGTGTGTCAACCATTGCTCTGTTGCTCTCATTGTATTCTTCTCTTGGCCTCCTGCAGTTCTGTGGTGGGTTGTACATTACTGCAATTACCACCTTATGGCCCTCAGACTGGATTGTTCTTACTAAGTAGTCCTTTTGCACATTCCATCCATTCCTTCCATTTCCTCAAATCCCCATCGGTGTTTAATGAGCAGTGCAACTCCTTCCCCTCTCCTCCCTCTATCTTTCCTGAGGATTTGATATTCGGGTGGAAAGACTGCATTTATCCTGGTGAGTTTTGTTTCTGTGAGTGCTATTATGTCTGGGGATGTATCCTTGATTCTTTCGTGCCACTCCTTGCACTTATTTGCTATTCCATCTGCATTTGTATACCAACCCTTCAACTTTTTTTCTAAAACTGTTGTCGGGGGGGGGGGGATACGTTGGGGTTGGGGAAGTGGGAGACCTGATAAGTAGCTATAGGTGGTTGCTGTGAGGGTGGAGTTTGTGGGGGCATTGGATATGGCATGTGTGTTTTGGGTTAGAATGTTTGGTTGCATTGGGGTTGTCCTGGTTGGGGGCTTCTGTAAGTGGTTGTGAGGGAGGCTGTATTTGATCTTCCTCCTGAGTCTGGGTTCTCCTGTCCATCTTCACCTCTCTTTCCTCCTTTTGTCTTTGTACCATCTCTTTCAGTTTCTCCCTTTCTTCTCATGTTCTGTCATGGTCATGGTCCCTTAGTCTTGCTTTCTCCTGCAGGATCCTGTTTCGAGTCGATTCTGCCTTGAAAATCACTTTGACTGGCCGGGTTCTTCTTCTTGCAAACCCCCCTATTCTCCGAAGATTTACCAGATGGGTCATGTCATCTCTCCTATTGCTTTTATGATGATTTTGATCACATTTTTCTCCCCTTGTCTTCTTGCTTTGTAAGTTTCCCCTTCAACTTCCTGGAGCCCATGAACAAAGACTGACCTCTCCCTCTCATTTCCCCACTGCATATCCCTATGTATCCCCGATTCAATTTAGTTGCCTCCATTGCAGCTTTCCTTAAGTTTCTTCACTATCTGTTGTCCTTGGGCCCAGTGACCTGTCATTTTTCCTTCTCAGCTTTCCCTGGGGTCTGCTGTGGTCTGTTAGGGCCTCCACATATAGCTTAGCTCTTTCATTTTCTACAGTCCCCCTCGATTGCTCCTGATGTGATTCTCTCTTTTTCTCAGGCTCCATGGTCTGATACCTTTGCATACATTTTCACTCCTTCGTTCTCTACAGTCCACTTGTTTGTGACCGAGGTAGCGGTCTCTCATGTCATTCCCAAATAGTTCTTTAGTTCTTTAGGCTGTTTCATATTTTTTAATTCCTCTTCTAATCTCTGTATCTTAGCCTCTGCTGCTGTGACTTGCATCTCCCACTTCTTGCTTTCTGCATCTATCCTCTCCTCCATTCTCATGCTAAGCTCTTCTAGTTTCTTTCCCCAATCATGTTCCCTTTTCATGAGCTCTGCTGCCCAATCTTCCTTTGCAGACTCATCGTCCAGTCCCCTGGTTTTCTTCCTGTTCTCTGGAAACCCATTCTTTTGTTTTGGTTGCCACAGAATGAAAAACTTATGTAATTCTGTGTGCTTGTTTTGTGGTGTGTTTGTCCGAGTGTGTGGGGGGGAAGAGGGAGGGAGAGGAGGAAGCTGGAGACAGTAAAGAAATGAGAGAGGGGTGGGGAGGGGGAATGAGAGGGTAATATTGGGAGGAGGGAGAAGCAATGAGGGAGAATGAGAGAGGGGAAAGAGGGAGATGAGGGGGAGGAGGTAGAGAGAGAGGGGGGAAGATCAGGGGAAATAGTGGGAGATAGGTGGGGGAGTGTGTGTGAGTCTGTATATGAGAGAATGTGTGTGTGTGTGTGTGTGTGTGTGTGTGTACTCACCTATTTGTACTCACCTATTTGTGGTTGCAGGGGTCGAATCTTAGCTCCTGGCCCCGCCTCTTCACCGGTTGCTACTGGGCCCTCTCTTTCCCCGCTCCATGAGCTTTATCAAACCTCGTCTTAAAACTGTGTATGGTTCCTGCCTCCACTACATCATTTTCTAGGCTGTTCCACTGCCTGACAACTCTATGACTGAAGAAATACTTCCTAATATCTCTCTGACTCATTTCTGTCTTCAACTTCCATTTGTGGCCTCTTGTTTCTGTGTCCCCCCTGGAACATCCTGTCTTTGTCCACCTTGTCTATTCCACACAGTATTTTATGTCGTTATCATGTCTCCCCTGACCCTCCTGTCCTCCAGTGTCGTCAGGCCGATTTCCCTTAATCTTTCTTCATAGGACATTCCCCTTAGCTCTGGAACTAACCTTGTCGCAAACCTTTGTACTTTCTCTAGTTTCTTGACGTGCTTTATCAAGTGCGGGTTCCAAACAGGTGCTGCATACTCCAGTATGGGCCTGACATACACGGTGTACAGTGTCTTGAACGATTCTTTACTAAGGTATCGGAATTGCTGTTCTCAGGTTTGCCAGCGCCCATATGCTGCAGCAGTTATCTGATTGATGTGTGCTTCCGGAGACATGCTCGGTGTTACACTCACCCCAAGATCTTTCTCCTTGAGTGAGGTTTGCAGTCTTTGGCCACTTAGCCTATACTCTGTCTGTGGTCTTCTGTGCCCTTCCCCTATCTTCATGACTTTGCATTGGCAGGATTAAATTCGAGAAGCCATTTGCTGGACCAGGTGTCCAGTCTGTCCAGGTCTCTTTGAAGTCCTGCCTGGTCCTCATCTGATTTAATTCTCCTCATTAACTTCACATCATCTGCAAACAGGGACACTTCTGAGTCTAACCCTTCCATCATGTTGTTCACATATACCAAAAATAGCACTGGTCCTAGGACCGACCCCTGTGGGACCCCGCTCGTCACAGGTGCCCACTGTGATACATCATTACGTACCATGACTCATTGTTGCCTCCCTGTCAGATATTCTCTGATCCATTGCAGTGCCCTTCCTGTTATATGCGCCTGATGCTCTAGCTTCTGCACTAATCTCTTGTGAGGAACTGTGTCAAAGGCCTTCTTGCAGTCCAAGAAGATGCAATCAACCCACCCCTCTCTCTCATGTCTTACTTCTGTTAATCATAAAACTCCAGAAGATTTGTGACACAGGATTTGCCTTCCATGAATCCGTGCTGGTTGGCATTTATACTCTTGTTCCGTTCCAGGTGTTCCACCACTCTCCTCCTGATAATCTTCTCCATAACTTTGCATACTATACACGTCAATGACACAGGTCTATAGTTTAGTGCCTCTTTTCTGTCTCCTTTTTTAAAAATGGGAACTACATTTGCCGTCTTCCATACCTCAGGTAGTTGCCCAGTTTTCAGGGACGTGTTGAAGATTGTGGTAAGTGGCACGCATAACATATCTGCTCCCTCTCTAAGGACCCATGGGGAGATGTCCAGTCCCATTGCCTTTGAGGTATCGATGTCCCTTAGCAGTTTCTTCACCTCCTCATCTGTATGTATGTCATCCAACACTTGTTGGTGTATTCCTTGCTGGTGTCCCCATCTGGTCTGTCCCCCCAGAGTCCTTCCTGTCTCTACTGTAAATACTTCCTTAAATCTCGTGCTGAGCTCGTCACATACCTCTTGATCGTTTCTTGTGAGTTCTCCACCTTCTTTCCTCAGCCTTATCACCTGGTCCTTGACTGTTGTCTTCCTCCTAATGTGGCTATACAGCAGTTTTGGGTCAGATTTGACTTTCAATGCTATGTCGTTTTCATACTGTTGCTGGGCCTCCCTCCTTATCTGTGCATACTCGTTTCTGGCTCTTCTACTAATCTCCTTGTTTTCCTGGGTCCTATGCCTCCTGTACCTTTTCCAATCTCTGTTGCACTTAGTTTTTGCCTCCCTACACCTTTGGGTAAACCAATGACTCGTTTTGGTCTTCCTATTATTTCTGTTTCCCTTGGGATTATTACTATTATAATCAAAAAGAAGCGCTAAGCCACAAGGGCTATACAGCGCTGCAGGGTAGGGAAGGAAGCAAGGGAATTGGATGGCAGAAGGGAGGGGGGATGATCAGCAGGTTACAGAAAACAGCGGGGCAGGGGATAGTACGGGGGTAGAGGGTAGCAAGAGATTGAAGTAGAAAGGGCTGAAGGTTTCAGAATTTGTGAAGTAAGTCAGTCGTTGTCAAAAAGTCAATGAGAGAGTCCGGACGAAAGGTGGGTCCATCAGCGAGAAGGGAAGGTAAAGAGAGAGCAGCGGAGCGAAGACGACGACAGAGGTAAATTCTGCATGCTGTTGAAAAAGGGGGCAGCCCAAAACAGATTGGTGATGTAATGGAGTTTGGCAATTTCACAGAGGGAGAAGCGCCTCTCCATGAGAATCCAGATAAGCAGTATCCCCAATGCGAAGAGGGAGAGGTAGTCCCCCAACCTCGACACTGGTGATAAGAAGACGGCCAGTAACCTATACTGGTTTAATAGACTGAAGTTTGTTGGAGATGTGGGACAAGTTGTTCCCAAACGGGTGTAAAGGGTTTTGGGAAGATATTGCAGAAAAATGTCCGTAAATGGAAACCTCTATAAGAACTGGTAGGTCTGTACTGCTGACCGGAGCAGTGTTGCCTGTTCATTGCCTGTACTCAACATGACCAGGGACCCCCAAAAAAAAAAACAATTCTTTATGCTTGGTAAAAAATGCGTTTTAGCCCCAAAGTTGGGTCGGAGGACTAAAAGGGGGAGGTGTACAAATTTTTTGTTAGTGTAAACATAAGGGGGTCTGAGACAAAACCCCAGATGTGAACAGGCATAGATGCCAAAAATGGAAAGTGCTGTAAGGATGGGGTATAATTCAGCAGTAAAAAATATAGCCGAAGATGTAAATGCCCTTTTCGACGCTGTCCGGAAACCTGCTGCGAATCTACGCCCTAGAAGACTTTGGCCCTCTGTGTACCAGCAATGGCATGAGAATGAGAGTGAAAATGGTAAGAAAAAAAGAGCGGAAGCGACCGTAGACAGTTGGGCTTTCGAGCAAGGGAGGGAGAAAGAACAAGGACTCGAGAATCAGCTGGAACTTCCCAGGGGGGTAGGGAAAAGTGAAGAAGATTGCTACATTGTCATAGAAAGGTGGCTAGTTGAAATGACGAAGCAAGAGCGAATGAAGGCGAAGAGAGAGGGACATCAGTAACAGGCCGGCGGCGAAAAAATAAGTATGTCTACATAATATCAGGGACCATTATATAAATGGAGAGGATGCGGAGATCAATGAGAGCCGTAAATAGTAGCGCAGGCAATGGGCATCACGGCGATCGCGATAAAGGACGGGAACGTTCGTTATGCTATAGAGGCTTCTCGACAGGGGAAGAGCGGAATGCACCAAGGCATCTAAACGTAATCCCTGGTGTGTATGGGGGGTAATGGCTAGAGAGAGTAGAAGGGATGCCGCTGAATAAGATCGGTCACCATAATCAAGTTTCGATAAAATAAGGGTGGGAATGTTGGTGAAGGAGGGTTCGACGATCAGCTCCCCAACGATAGATGAGCAAGGGTTTTAAGAAGGGTCAAGCCGGCTGTGACACAAGTTTCTTCAGAGAGTAATGTGAGGTTTCCAGGATAACCTTTACGATCAAGAGGTATGCCCAGAATACTTGACTGTATCACGTTCAGGTGATACGGGGAGCCAAGAGGTACAAAGGATGATCGGAGATGGCAGAGCGTCTATGAAAGTGATTTGGTGGGTTTTGTGCGGGAAAATTTAAACCACGTGTGGTGGCCCAATTGGAAACACGGTCGCTGCATGTTGGAGAGAAAACTGTAAGGGTGACAGTCAGCGCCTGCAAGCGAACTAGCGAAGTCATCATATTAGAGTGATGACCAAATATTTGATGGAAGACTAGAGGCCAAATCATTAATAGCAGGAGAAAGGTGTTGTGCTCAGAACACATCCTGGGGGACACCTTCAGACATTGGATCTAAAAGTCCCGAGTGGAGTGGCACATTATTAACCGAACACGGAAATGCCTGTCAGTTAAAAAGTTCTTAAGGAAGGATGGTAGATTGCCTCGAAGGCCTAAGGAGTTGGGCTTGGGCTAAAATATTATACCTCCAAAGTTGTGTTCATATGCCTTCTCAAGGTCAAAAAATATTGCAATAACTGAGTGGTTTTTCGCAAAGGCATTTACGAACATACGTATCCAAGCGTATAGTAATGGGTTATGGTTAGAAACGTCCTTACGAAAGCCATATTGACGAGTGGGACGAGACTGTTGTGGTCTTCTCTAAAATTACCACACTAAAACGTCTATTTACTAGGCGTTCCATTACTTTGAAACTGCCACTGGTAAGAGCAATGGGGCAGGATTGGGGAGGTTTCATGTCCAGTAGTGCCTGGCTTGCGGAAAGGGAGAACAATTGGCGGATTTCCCACAGATGTGGAAGAACTCCTTGTGACCAAATAAGATTGTAAAGGCGTAATAGGACTGCAATGGGCTGATGATGTAAATGTCTTGTAGCATACGAATACGATTGTGTCGGGCCCAGCTGCGATGATCGACAAGCTGAGCAGTGTTGCCTCCAGTCACTTGAAGTGTAAAAAGCACGTTATCTGTTATTCTCTTGAGAGAAGAAAAAGTCCAAGTGTGCTAACTCTCTGGCAGGACTTTGAGGAAGAAATGAGGGGCACATAGATGGAGTCCATGAGAAAATACCAGACCAGTTGATTGCCAATTTCATTGGCAACATCTAGTGGGTTTGATATTTCAACACCGGAACCCGAACAACAGGAGCCGGCGGAGGTCAGGAGAATATTTACATCGTTTTCGTACTTTTTCCAGACTGGCACTCATAGAGGATGCCAGAGGTGATGGTGGAAGACTTAATCTCGCCAGCTAGTGCGTTTTAGCGTCCATGGATGACACGGCGAAAAGTGATGGACACGCTTCTGATTTAAAAATTCAAAGGAGTCAGCTCTGTGGTCTATTGTACGGTACCTGCCCATGCAGCGCGTTTCAAAACGTACTGCCACGAGCCACAAGCAGGAGACTACCAAGGCACGCATTTCTGAGAATGCACTGCCCGAAGTTTGGGGTTTATAGAATGAAGAAGCTGCGGTTGGAAAGATGGAGGACGAGAAGAGGTTCGTAAAAAGCCTTCATCGATGGAGGACGAAGAAGGAACCTCTTTAAAAACAGTTAGGTGTGAGTTAAACGGTTCCAATTTGCCGGATTAATTAAAATTGCCAGCGTGGGGTGCGAAGAGGAGGCGAATATGAAGGGGAGGAAGTAAGAATGATTGGGAAATGATCACTGTCATGTAAGTCCGGTTGAGGACAGACCAAGTGGAAGTCTAATGCGGCGGAGGAAGAGCAAAGACTGAGAGATCGATGCAAGAGAGAGTATGTGTCCGTGGATCAAACATGGGTGTGGCAGTACTCCTGTATTTAAAACATGGAGGGGGTGGGGTGCAAAGGAAAGCCTCTAATGAATTCACGGGAATCACAGTGAGACCCCCCAGAGAAAGGTGGGCATTAAAATCACCAAGTAACAGATTCGGTGGCAGTAATGACGAAACAAGGAAGGCAAAAATCCGGGAATAGATAATGCCCGAGAGGATGTGAGAATAAAGAACAGAGCGTTACCACCTATGTAAGTGGCTACGGGCTGCTGTGTAATGCAGCGAGTATGAACAAATAGCTGATGGTACGGAATATCAGTGCGAGAAGAAGGGCACTTTCATTATTGGCCCATCGGAAAAGGATCTGAAGAACATAAATTATAGCTGAGATGGGAGAAAATAACAGCAGAGTGTAATTTTGGTTCCTGTAAGCAAAAACACCAACAGGGGCCAACTGGGAGAGTAACATCTGAAGCTCACCCCGATTACCCTGAGCGCGTATATTCCACTGTAAATAGGCCATGAATTGGCAATGTTAAAGATTACTTGAAAATTCGAGGTAAGGGTTCCTTCGGACTAGAAGGGTTAGAAAAGCCCACATGCGGACGGCAGTGGAAATGTTCAAGCATCGAAGGAACGAGTGCGCTGTGGAAGAAAGGAGGCTTGCGAAGATGGAGCAGAGGAGGAGAGAAAGAGCGGAAAGGTCGATCAGTGTCCATTGATGGTTGGTTGTCTGCAATAATTCAGAGGATTGCTCTTCAAGTGTTTCGGAATTCAGAGATGTCGTATGGGAGACAATATTGGAATGGTAGGGGGAGGATGAGCAAAGATTGGAAACTGTGGACTTTTACCAAGGATGTAGTTGGGGGAGGCGAAAAGGGTGAGGGGGAACTGGAGAAGCGTTGGCAGTGGGACAGAAGACGGCAGGAACCTGGCGGGAAGGTGGCAGAAGAGGAAGAAACTTGGGACCGGGAACAGGGGAGGAAGGTACATTACGAGGAGGCGGTGTGAACCTCTGCACTTGTAAATGAGCCAGTGAGAGAGGGGAGAACTAGGGGGACAAAGACAGGGAGGGTTTATAAATGAGGGAGGTGGAAAGATGGGTTAAGGAGGTGGTTACGGACCTTTTTTTGGACTTTTGAGAAGTTGAGGGACGATTGGGAGGGAGGTGTCGTACGATCGGTCTCATCGATACTGAGGCTTGTGAGAGAGAACTCGAATAAAGGAGATTAGACTGAGGCGCTTGAAGTAGGGAGTTCTGAGCACTGGAGCCGAAGGACAGCAAAAGATTAGATACAGAGTGATTATGGAGAGGTGTTAACCACAGAGGTGGGTTGTAGAAGATGGGGTGATACTAGAAGCTGGGGGGGACGTTTTGAAACACCGGGAATAATAACACGGGGGTGTCTCCTTGGAGGCGCGAGATGAGGAAACGGCCATGGCTACATATAAAGGGAGACCTTCTGTCTTCTTTGAGGTAACGGATTTCCCGCTCGTTTAAATAGACCTGACAACGGCGAGATTACGAAGGGTGAGCCCTCATGACAGTTAGGCAAGAGGGAGAATCGATTGCAAGTCGTTATAGTTTTATTAGAATGGTTCACCTTCTTGCACACAGGGACTGGGCATTCGGCGTAGATCTGCAATATTTCGCTGGATGGCCAATCGCGCAATTTCTACACTGTTGTGGTGTAGGGATCACCTTTCGAACTTGTAACCGAATGTTCCTGCGCTATATAAACAGGGAGGAGTTTTCGGCTGTCAAAAGTTAAAGGGGCAACCATTGCTAGGGTATCGTCTCCGCCCACGGGCAGGAAGAAACGTAAGTATCTTACCTAAGGTTGGGAGATCCTTGGTTACAGTTGTTCTAGAATGTCAGTTGCCACATGTCTGGAAATTTGTTGATCTATGGTATGGGCCAGTATGACGGTACCACTACAAGAATTGAGGGATGATGTTTTTCAAGAGTGACGGAACAGTTTATCGTTATGGGAGAAAGACGAGAGATGCTCATGAGCTGGGTAGCATTCTGTACGGTAATGATCATGTGCGTACCGCTCTTTAGAGCATGAAAAGAAATACTCTTTACCAAAACATGGCGTATGGAGTGCCTTGCCAATACTATGGTACAGAAAAGATAGGCAGTAGAGGAAGGTTGGTCGTAAAGATGAAGATTTAGTCCAATGTTCAGTCTGAAACTGAGCGGGGAAAGGTATCGTGAGGACGTGTCGATCGTTTCTGGAGAAGAACGAGAAGTATCTCAGCGGGTAATTGTCGTTGGCGTTTAGGCGTGGGACCAGGAGTTGGTTCCGACGTGGACGGGGGGTCGGGCGATTTGAAAAAATTGCCGTACTGTAGAGAGATGGCCGGAAGTAGTCCAGAGGATACGAGCGAAGAGGTCCGAAAATTGAAGGAGTCAGACGAGGCCTCAGCTCTGAGCGGGTGAGGATAACAGCACGGCAATAGGTATCAGAGGCATGGAGGAATGACAGAGAGTGGTCCAAAGGGACGAGGCAAGGTCAGAACGAGGTGCTGTTTATCAAGAAGGGGCCCAGCCCAGGTGGGTACCAGGTTCAATGGACTAGGGTGCATGTTAGGTTACTTTTTTCACTTTCTTGTTTCTTAAGAAAAAAAATGAAAGAAGAAAAGAAAATAAAAATAAAAAAAAAGAAAAAAAAAAAAAAAAGGGGGGGGGATCCGGGGAGGGAATAGGTACTAGGAGGAATGAAAGGGCCAGAAAATCTCCTCCGCGCCCAAGAGGACCTCAGCACCACAAGTAGTGCAGATGCAGCATGGAACCCGTGCCATACCTACCCATCATGCTAGTTAAGAAAACTAACAATCCGATTGGATCAGCAACCTCACATATGCCGAGTACCTCGCGGGACAAAAGAGAGGGCGGCCGGATATCCGCCACTAAGCATACTCCTTCGGCCACACCACCCCCGGAATCCGGAAAGGTGGCTTCCAAGATACACTTCGTCCCCATGATAGAATGACAACAAAGCTACACCGGATACAGGAGAGGACGGGACATCCCCAGGCGATCCAGATTCCACGGTCAAAACTACGCCACCGCTAAGAACCTCAATGAATGGGATGGACCCCGGTATCCTTTCTCCTACCTAGGAATAGCGCGCCTGTTGGGAGAAATCCCACAGAGACAAAAAGAGGAAGGGCCCAAAAGGGAGGAGTGGGGAGGAGGAGGAGGAAAGGAAAAGGGAGGAATGGGGGTGGAATGGGAATAGGTGAGGGCGGGATTGGGGGCGTAATTAGAGTTCGTCTGGGAAGAAGACCGATAGGTCTTATTCCTCAGACCATGAGACTCTTCACCACACGCCAAGGTAGCCCCCTTTAAGAGAGTTGAAGTTTTGTTGCCGAGCATAGTTAGACCACATTGTTGCCAACGGGTGTGAAGTTGGGAGGAAGATATTGCAGCAAAAATTAGTCCTTATGGAATACCTCTACATGAAAACTGGTAGGGTCATGTACTGCTGACCGTCGCAGCAGTGTCTGCCTGTTTCATTGCCTGTACGTCAAACTTGACCAGGGACCAACAGAAAACGACTTTCTTTATGCATGGTAAAGAAGCGGCGTGCCAAAGTTGGATACGGTAGCGACCCTAAGGGGTGTGGTTGTATCAAATTTCTGTATATCCTGGTAAAGCACTAAGGGAAGTCTGAGGACAACCTACAAGAATGATTGACACAGGCATAGATGCTATTCGGATCAGTGCTGTATGGAATGGCATTCAAATTTAGCAGTAAAAATACTAGCGATGATAGTAATATTCCAATGTATGATCAACTGTCCGGGGAAACACTGCTGGCGATACTACGCCATCAGTAGACTTAGCGCCTTCTGTGTACACAGCATAATGGAATGAGAATAAGAGTGAAAGTGGTCAAGAAAAAGAGAGCGGGGGGGGGATAGCGACCACAGACAGTTGGGCTTTCGAGCAAAGAGAGAGAAAGAACAGACTCGAACAGCTGGAAGCTTCCCAGGGGGGTTGGGAAATGTGAGATGCTACATGTACATGAAAGGTGGTAATTGAAAGAAGACAAGAGCGAATGGGAAGGCGAAGAGAGAAGGGATTGGAGGTAAACAGGGGCGGCGAAACAAATAAAGAATGTCTATATATCAGTGACCATTCTATAATGGAAGGATTGTGGAGATCTGAGAGCTACAATAGAGCGGAAGGCAATGGGCTCCATGCGATCGGATAAGGAAGGAACGTTCGCTTCTGCATAGAGGCTCCTCGACAGGGGGAGAGCGAAAAGCACCATAGGCCTATAAAGCTAATTCCTTGGTTATGAATGGGGTTAAGGCTAGAGAGAGTAGCAGGAGATGCCGCTGACATAGATCTGGTCAACATAATTCACTTTCCGATAGAATAAGGGTGGAATGTAGGTGAGGAGGGTTTCGAACGATCACGTTCCCCATGAAGATTGAGCAAGGGTTTTAAGAAGTTCAGCCGGCTGTGACAAGTTGCCTTCAGAGAAGGTTTAACTGTGAGGTTTCCAGGATAATCTACGATCAAAGAGGAGGCCCAGAAACTGACTGTATCAGTTCAGGGATACAGCGCCATAGAGGTACATAGGATGATCGGAGATGACAAAGCGTCTAGTGAAAGTAATTTGGTGGGTTTAGTGCTGGAAAAATTTAAAACCACAATTGTGGTGGCCCAATTGGAAACACGGTCGACTGCATGATGGAGAGAAACTGTAATAAGGTGACCAGTCAAGCGCCTGCACAGGCAATAGTGACGTCATCAACATAGAATGATGACCAAATATTTGATGAAGATAGAGGCACAAATCCATTATAGCAAGGAGTAAAAGTGTTGTGACTCAGAACACATCCCTGGGGGACCCTTCAGCTTGGATAAAGTCGGGGAACGAGAGCACATTATTAACCGAAACACAGAAATGCCTGTCAGTTAAAAAGTTCTAAGGCAAGGATGGTAGTTGCCTGAGGCCTAAGGAGTGGTCTTGGGTAAAAATATTATTTCTGTCCAAGTAGTGTCATTATGCCTTCTCAAAGGTCAAAAAAATATGGCAATAACTGGAGTGGTTATTACGCAAAGGCATTACGAAATAGAGTATCCAAGCGTAGTAAGGGGTCTATGGTAGAAACGTCCTTACGAAAAGCCATTTGACGAGTGGACGAGACTGTTGTGTGTCTCTAAATACCACACTAAATGTCTAGTTTACTAGGCGTTCCCATCACTTTGCAATCAGCACTGGTAAGAGCAATGGGCCGATAGTGGAGGTTTCATGTCCAGTAGGCCTAGTTTGTGGAAAGGGAGGAAACAATGGATGGATTTCCCAGTCTTTGGAAGAAACTCATTGTGACCAGAAATAAGATTGTAAAGGCGTAATAGGAACTGTTTGTCAAGCGGCTGATGATGTAAATGTTGTAGCATACCGAATATGAATGTCGTGGGCCCAGCTGCGATGATCGGAAGCTGAGTGTGTTTGCCTCCAGTTCTTGAAGTGTAAAAGGCACATTTACTGTTCTTCCTGAGAGAAGAAAAGTCCAAGGGTGCTAACTCTTCTGGCAGACTTTGACGGAAAGAAATGAGGGGCTATAGATGGAGTCCCCGAGAAATACAGACCAAATGATTGCCAGCTTTCATTGGCACAACATCCTAGTGGTTTGCTATATCCAACTCCAGCAAACCTGCTGATCAGAGGGGTCAGAGAATATTTACCACTCAGTTTTGTACTTTTTTCAGACTCACGCATAGAGGAAGCTAGAGGGTGATGGTGGAGACATATCTCGCCAGCCAAGTGCGTTTAGGCGTCACGGATGACACGGCTAGCGATCACACGCTTCTGCTTAAAAATCTAGAAGTCTCTCTGTGGGTCTATTGTATTGGTACCTGCCCACCATGCAGCGCGTTTCAAACGTATACTGCACGAGCAAACAAGACAGGAGACCACCAAAGGCACGCATTTCTAATAATGCCTGCCGAAGGTTTGGGGCTATAGATATGAGAAGCTTGCGCTTAAATCGGAGGACGAGAAGAGGTGTATAAAGCTCATCGATGGGAGGTCGAAAAGGAACCTCTCTAAAAACAGTTAGGTGTGAGTAAAGGTTCCAATTTGCCTGTTCAAATTGCCAGGCGTGGGATGCAAAGAGGTGGTGAAATTGAAGGGGAAGTAAGAATGATTGGAAATGATCGCTGTTCATGTAAGTCCGATGAACAGGACCAGGTGAGTTCTATGCGGCGGTGAGGTAGAGCAGACTGAGAGATCGATGCAAGAGTAGAGTGTGAGGTCCGGAGGATCAAAATGGGTGTGGAAGTACCTGTTATTGTAAAAACATGGAGGGGTGGGGTGGCAAGAAAGCCTCTAACTGAATGGCCAAGGGAATCACAGTGAGACCCCCCAGAGGAAAATGGTGGGCTTTTAATCACCAAGTAACAGATCGGTCGGTGTAGGGTAATGATGAAAAAGAACAGGCAATAATCGAATAGATAATCGCACCGAGAAGGAGAGAAGTTATAAAGAAACAGAGCATCATACCACCTATGCAAGTGGATACGGTCTGCTGTGTAATGCCAGGAAAGTCAAGAACAAATAGCTGTTGTACGGAGTATCAGTGCGTAAGAAGAAGGGCACTTTCATTAAGGTCCATTCAGGAAAAGGATCTGAAGAATACAATAAAATATAGCCTGGATGGCGAGAGATAACTAGCTAGAGTGTTAATTTTGGGTTCCTGTAAAGCATACTCCAACAGGGGAATAAACTGGCCGAGAGTAAATTCCAAGCTCCACCCCGAATACCCCTGAGGCGCGTATATTACACATGTTAAATAGGCCATGATTGGGGCTCAAATGAATAAAGATACCATGAATCCGCAGGTAAGGGTTGTCTGCGGGACTAGAATGGGGTTAGAAAAGGGCCACATGCGGACGGCCAGTGGAAAACGTTCAAGCAGCGAAGGAACGGTGTGTTGTTGTTGAAAGCAGTTGCGCAGTTGGAGTAGAGGACGAGAGAAGGGATCGGAGGGGGGATCAGTGTCCATGATGGTTTGGTCTCTGCGATTATTTTCAGAGATTGCTTCAGTGTTTCAGAATTCTGAGACGTGTTGGGAGACATTATTGGAATTTGTTAGGGGGAGGATGAGTAAAGATTGGTACTGTAATGGCTGTACCAAGGTAGGGGGGGGCGAAAGGGTGGAGGGAACTGATGAAGCTGGAATGGACAGAAGTGGCTGAAACCTGGGGAGGTGGAGAAGAGGAAGAAAAACTTGGGAGGGAACAGGGGAGGAAGGTACTGTTCGAGGAGGAGGGGGAACCTCTTCTCTTGGAACAGAGCACAGTGAGAGGGCGGAGAACAGGTTCTGTGACAGGGAAGGGGAAAATGAGGTGGATAATGTGGTAGGTGTTAACGGAACTTTTTTTTGACTTTGAGATGTGTGGGACGAATGGAGGAAGGTGTTCATACGTGTTCTAGTCGTTCTGAGGCTTGAGAGAGAGTAACACGAAAGAAGCGAGATCAGTCCTGAGACGTTTGACGGAGGGTAGTCTGTGCGGTGGTCAGAATAGAATTAGTACAGGAGTGACTATGGGGAGAGGGTAACCACAGAGGTGGGTGCTGGAAGATGGATACCAAGAAGTGGGGATGGGACTTTTGAAAATGGAAATAAGAAAACACGAAGGTAGTCTCCCTGGGAGGCGGAGATGAGAAAATGCCTTGGCATAAGGGAGACCTCTATGATCTCTTTAGAGGTATACGGAATTTCCAGGCGTTTAATAGATTGAAAAACGGCAAGAGTTACGAGGGTGAGCCTCATGACATTAAGGCAAGAGGAGAGGTCGAAGTGCAAGACGTATAAGGGGGGATAATTGGTCATCGGCCCCACATGACTGGGCATTCGGCAATAGTCTGCAATATTTAGCTGGATGGCCAAATCGCAGCAATTTTCTACACTGTTGTGGTGTAGGGTATACCTTTCACGAAACTTGTAAACGATGTCCTGCTAAATAAAACTGAGGATGGGATTCTACGGCTGTCAAAAGTTAAACTAGCCGACATTGCTAGGTATGTCTCCGCCCACGGGCAGGAGAAACGTAAGTTTATACCTTGAAGGATTGGGAGTATCTTGGATGTCCAGCTGCGCGCACTCTGAATGTCAGTGCAAATGTCTGGAAATTTGTTGTACTATGGTATGGGCAGAATGACGGTACTCACTACAAGAATTGAGGAATGATGCTTTCAATAGTTTCAGGAACAGTATCGATATGGGAAAGAGGAGAAAGCTAATGATCCTGGGTAGCCATTCTGTACGGTGACGATAGCGGATCCGCTCTTAAGAGCATGAAAAAGGAAAATATCTTTACCAACATGGCGTAGGAGTGCCTTGCCAAATACTGTGGTCAGATAGATAGGCAGTAGAGGAAGTCTGGTTCGTAATAACAGTGAAGAATTTAGTCCAGTTGTGCAGTCTGAAACTGAGCGGGAAATGTAGATGAAGGAAGTGGTCGATCTTTTCTGAGAAGAACGAGAGGTGGAGAAGTATCTCATCAGCAGTAATTGTCGTTGGCGTTAGGCGTGGGACCAGAGTTGGTATGACATCTGGAACAGGCCGGCGATTCGAAAATTGCGCACCGTAGAGGGAGAGCCGGAAGCATAGTCAAGGGAGGCGAAGGTCAGATAAATCGAAGGAGTCATCAGTCGAGGCCTCAGTACCTCCTGAAGCGGGTGAGGAAAACAGCACCGGCAGATGGTTAAGAGGCATGCGGAGTGTCCGAAGAGTGGTCCAAAGACGAGGGGTGGGGTCAGACTCGGGTGTGCAGGTATCAAGTAGGAGCCCGGGGGAAGCAGGTTCATGGGACTAGGGTTCCATGGTTAGGTTACTTACTTTCATTTTGTTTTTAAGAAAAAAAAAGAAAGAGAATAGAAACACCCCCCACCCCAAAAAGAATAAAAAAAGGGTGGGACCGGGGGAGGGATAGTTTCCTAGGAGGAATGAAAGGGCCAGAAATCTCCTCCGACGCCCCATAAGACGGACCTCAGACACCACAGTGTAGCGGCAGATGCAGCTTGGAAAATCCCGTGCCACACTACCAGCTACCCAGTGCATCGCCAGTTTAAAACCGGGCATCACATTACGCGGATAAGCAACCTCCACATACTGCGAGCTACCTCGGTGGTCAAAAGACGAGGGCGGGCAGAAATCTGCCACAAAAGAATACCTCCTTCGGCCACACCCCGGAGAATTCCGAAAGGTTGGCTTCCAGAGATACACCCGTCGCCGAGAGAACCTCAAGCCACCCTCCGGATACCGGAGAGGGATCAGGGACAATCCCCAGGCAAATCCAGATTCCAGGGCAATACTACGACACCCCAATGAACCTCAATGGAATGGGAGTGGACCCCGTTACCTTTCCCCTACTAGGAAACTAGGTGCTTGTGGGAAAAAAAAAAAAAACCAAAGGCCAAAAAGAAAGGGCAAAAGGGAGGGGTGGGGAGGAGGAGGAAAGGAAAAAAAAAAGGAGAGGATGGGGGGATGGGATAGGGAACGGGGGATAGTAGGGGTAATTGGATCGGTCTGAGGAAAGTAGAGCCGAACAGGTCTAATTCCTCAGGACAAGAGCCTCGTTCACCACGCCATAGGAGCCCCCTTGAGAGGTTTCCCTTGGGAACAAACCTTTCCGTTTGCCTCCTTGCACTTGGTTGACCATATTTCCATTCATCTCCTTCTTACTGATTTTTCCTACGATTTCTCTGTCCCTCTGACCTCCTGCAGGAAGTTTCTACATACCTGTGTAGTTCCCCCCTTTTATAGTTTGGCCTGTCCCCTTCAGTTCCTGTTACCTTCTCTCCCAGACCTTGTTAAAACTCACTATATAATCAAAACTTAAAACCACCAGTTGATCGCTAGCTCCAAGGGCCTCTCGTAAGTGATGTCCTCAATAGTCTGAACTGTCTCAGGGTGAACACATGATCCAGTCTTGCTGGACTCATCCTACCCTCTCTCTCTGGTTGTGATCCCTGACATGTGATGCATGAGGGTTTCAAGTACCACATCCCATCATCTTGGATCTCCATGTTTCGGACCCCATGTGGTTCCAGGTTTTCCCAGTCGATCTCCCCTGTGGTTGGGTCGTGTGCTGTGTGAGTAGAGTGTGTGTGTGTGTGGTGCCTGTGTGTGTGTGTGTGTGTGTGTGTGTGTTGTGATGTGTGTTTGTGTGAGTATTTGTGTGTGTGTGTTTGTGTTTGTGTGTTGTGTGTTGTGTGTTTGTGTGTGTGATGTGTGTGGGTGTGTGCATGTGTGTGTGTGCTGTGTGTTGTGTGTGTAACTATATGTGGTTTATTAAGTGTTTAAAAGTAGGTGCGTTAGGATGGATCGTGTGATTGCAGTGTATGAGTGTGATATGGTGGAGTTGCAGTGGTGTTGATGTATGGTGTGTTGTGTGTGTGTACCATGAATTGTGGTTGCAGGGGTCGATCCTCATCCTGGCCCCACCTTGTCACTGACCGCTCTGGGTCCTCCTCTCCATGCTCCATGATTATTAATTATAATCAAAAGAAGCGCTAAGCCACAAGGGCTATACAGCGCTACAGGGTAGGAAGAACGCTCGAGGGTATTGTGGCGGTAGTAGGAAAGGGGGGAGGAATGATCAGTAGGTTACCGAAAACAGTGGGGCAGGGTGATAGTGCGGGGGTAGATGGGCCAAAGCAAGAGATTGAGATTAGAAAGAGCTGAACGTTATCGTCAGAGTTTGTGAAGTCCAGTTGTTGTCAAAACGTCAAGAGAGAGTCCGGCTGAAAGGTGGGTCATCAGCTGCGGGAAGGGAAGGTAAAGGAAAGACCACGTTTTAAGGTATATTCTGAGTGGGCTCGTAATACTAAATGTGGGGCAGTCTAATAGATTGTGGCTAATGATAATGTAACCTGACAATTCTCACAAAGAGGGACGGGCGCCCCTCTACATGAGATAACCATGAGTAGTCGAGTATGGCCACAATCGAAATGGGAGAAAGTAGTCTCCCAACCTCGACACTGGTGGTAGAAGACGGCCAGTAACCTATACTTGGGTTTAATAGATTGAAGTTTGTTACGAGCAGAGGTGACCAACGTTGCTGCCAAGGGTGTGAAGGTGGGTAGTCTAATTGCAGCAAAAATAGGTCCATAAATGGAAACACCTCTATAGGAAACTGCTATGGTCATGTACTGCCTGACCGCGCAGCAGTGTCTGCCTGTTCATTGCCCGTACGTTCACATGACCAGGGCCCCAACAAAAAACAATATCTTTATGCTTGGAAGAGATGCGGGCGATAGCCAAAGTTGGCATAGGGGACTACTGGGGTGAGGTGTATCAAATTTCTGTATAGCTGTAAAAGCACTAAGGGGAGGCTGAGACAACCACAGATGATGACATAGGCATAGATGCTAATACGGAATAAGTGCTGCAAGAATGGCAACAATTCGCAGTTAAAGATACTAGCCGAATGATAGTACAATAGCCCTAGTACGTCGCTGTCCGTAAAACACTGTGTGAATTCCTAAGCCATCAGAAGACTTAGAGGGACATCTGTGTACACTGCAAATGGCATGAGAATGAGAGTGAAGTAGTCAAGAACACAAGACAGAGCTGGGAAGCTTCCCAGACAGTAGGGGCTTTCGACAAGGGAGTGAGAAAGAACAGGACTCAAACAGCTGGAAACTTCCCAGGGGCGGGTGGTGAGGGAAAAGGAGATGCTACCATGAACCATAGAGAGGTGGTAATTGAAGAGAAGACAAGAGTGACTGTAGGCGAAGGGAGAAGGGATGGAGCAAACAGGGGCGGCAAACAAATGCTGTCTACTAATATGCTGCTCTTATCTGTATTTTTTGTACCTCTGTATGTGTGCTCAAATTGTTAATAAATAACATAAATAAATAAATAAATAAATATTGGTGACCATTCTATAAATGGAAGGATTGCGGAGATCATGAGAGCGTACATAGTAGCGAAGGCAATGGGCATCTCGGCGATCGGATAAGGATGGAATGTTTGCTTCTGCATAGAGGCTCTCGACAGGGGAAGAGCGAAAAGCACCAAGGCATAAACGTAATCCTTGGTGATGAATGGGGTTAAGGCTAGAGAGAATAGCAGGAGAGGCCGCTGAATAGATCTGGTCACCATAATCAAGTTTCGATAAAATGAGGGCGGAATGTAGGCGAAGGAGAGTTCGATGATCGGCTCCCCATGAAAGATGAGCAAGGGTTTTAAGAAGGTTCAGCCGGCTGTGACAAGTTGCCTTCAGAGAGGTAATGTGAGGTTTCCAGGATAACCTATGGTCAAAGAGGAGGCCTAGAAACCTGACTGTATCACGTTCAGGGATACGGGAGCCATAGAGGTACAAAGGATGATCGGATATGACAGAGCGTCTAGTGAAAGTAATTTGATGAGTTTTGGAACTGGAAAATTTAAACCCGTGTGGTGGCCCAATTGGAAACACGGTCGACCGCATGTTGGAGAGAAACTGTAATGAGGTGACAGTCAGCGCCTGCACATGTAATAGTGAAGTCATTAACATAGAGTGATGACCAAATATTGGATGGAAGACTAGAGGCCAAATCATTTATAGCAAGGAGAAAAAGTGTTGTGCTCAAAACACATCCCTGGGGGACACCTTCAGCATGGATAAAGTCCGGGGAGAGCACATTATTAACCCGAACACGGAAATGTCTGTCAATTAGCAAGAACTCATTTAAAATTAAGTCCTTTCTAAAATTTTCTCTTATGCATTTAATGATGTATTTTTTTCACTTATGTTAATGTAAAAATGAATAATTTTCCACCAAAAGAACCTTAGAAAACTTACCTCACCTTATTTTAACAAATGCAATTTATTTTATCATAATCCAACTAAATATATTTTAGAAAAGTTTGTAATAATTTAATAATAAACAAACAAAATGAAATATATTTTGTTCGTTAGGTTCAGAATGATTTTTGCAAAATTATTGCATACACAAATTTTTGCTTGCCTTATTCGGCAAGAAGAGCATTGCTATTTAAGCCCAAATCGCAAGTTTTGCCTATTTTTAATGTATTCACATTATTACCTATATTTTATGTATTCACATTTGTTTCTATACAGTTCTTGAAATTTGATAGAGCTTTTATTTTAATACATGTCAAATAAACTAAAACCTGTAATTGTTTTACATGATGGTAGGATTGCTGGCGTCTTTTGTCTGTCTCATAAACATGCGAGATTTCAAGTATGTCTTGCTACTTCTACTTACACTTAGGTCACACTACACATACATGTTCAAGCATATATATACACACCCCTCTGGGTATTCTTCTATTTTCTTTCTAGTTCTTGTTCTTGTTTATTTCCTCTTATCTCCATGGGGAAGTGGAACAGAATTCTTCCTCCGTAAGCCATGCGTGTTGTAAGAGGTGACTAAAATGCCGGGAGCAAGGGGCTTGTAACCCCTTCTTCCATATAAATTACTAAATTTAAAAGAGACTTTTGTTTTTCTTTTTGGGCCACCCTGCCTTGGTGGGATACGGCCAGTGTATTGAAAGAAAGAAGATGTCAAATAAAGTTCCCTGCATAATCACTTGTACGTATTTTCAAGCCTAAAATGTATGATGTTAGATTTCACTGACAGTTTCTATGGTACACTTACACTATATTTTTCATGTTTAGATTTGAGGAAGGTGGTAAAGGAACCTGTAATGGTGATTCAGGCGGCCCCTTAGCCTGTGGGGCATCTCTGGCAGGAATTGTATCCTGGAGTTATGGCTGTGCCGAACCTGGCCTCCCTGGTGTCTACACGGAGGTGTCTTACTTTCTGGAGTGGATCTATGCACATGTCACTGAACAGCTAGCAAAATAAAGTTTGGTGTTAACATGGAGCAGGATAATACATTTTTCTAAAAAATAATTTTTTTTAAGTTACTGTTATTGTCCTCTGAAAAACTGGAATAAAATCTGAAACTGAAGCACCTGTTTTTTTTTTTACTTTGAACCACATCAAAATGGACTTACATGACATTACTTTTCACTAATCAGAATATTTCACTTACAAATGAGTCATTAAAATTCTGGGCAAGGTTAAAACATGGGCGCGTGTCTACATTTTCTTTCCCTATTTGCCTGCCTAGCAGGAAATGTTGCTGATACAGTCTAGTACCTGTATTCAATAGTTAGTCGAGTTTTAAAATCGATAAAAATTGAAACAATGTAATAAAAAAATAATGGTACCACAGGTATTATCAAAATACAATTAAACACATTTTTTTCAGTTAGAAATGTGTTAGTATGAATATCAAATAAAGTTTATATATAAGCAGCTGTCAGATCCACTAAGTTAACCATGAAATAAAACTTGCAAATTGCAAGTTTGCGGTAACAGCACGTAACATGTCACATGATTTGCAAGGAGCAGTGCATGACCAGCAGACAAGGGTGGATCTACTGCAAAACTAATGAAACCTAAGCTTCAGGGCTTCTAATCCCAAAGGGGCCCCAGAAGTGACTTTAATCTACATTGCTTAAGAATTTTGGGTCTACTGTATGAAAAGGGGTCCCCCATAACATTTCAAGTATCAGGGCCCGAAAAATGTAGGTCTGCCACTTCCAGCAGATTCATTCAGTAAGTGCCGATGCCTAGCCTCCCATTTTACTTCTACCCACTTAGGACTTGCAGCTCTATAAGCCAGCTCAATTACTAGGTGAGTGGAAATAAAGTGCACATGGTATGCCCATGCACAAGAAACATTGTTGTTAGCATTTACTGTAATTAATTCTTTGTTGGCATTGGCAGTGGTGGGCACAGCAAACTGAAAATTTAGCTTCGCTAACCGCTAATCCGCTAACTAAAAAATTAGCTCCGCTAACGTTAAACTGCTAAACGGCAGAAAAAATTAGCTGAAGCTAACTCTAAATGCCATCTTTTTCACATGAATTCAGATTTGGTTTAGTTTTTGGTCTTTTACTTTTAATTTAAGAAACCTTGAGGCCAACTTATCACTGCACCAGCGATACAGCCATACAGGTGCACACAAATAGTTAAATGAACAAATGAAATCAGTTTAAATCCAACATACTTTATTTACTGTACAAAATGCATAGCATGGGCATCATGCAAAGATCAGATTATGGCTGGGCTGATTACTACTCTGGCTGGGCCTTCTCCATCACTTTGATGTGATGCTGGTTGCCCTTCATGAGCCTCAGCCTCTCAAAGTTTCCATCTGACAGGGTGGCTCTCTTGGCCCTCAAGATATCTTTGTCTATAGAGAATAGGTGCTCAACTGCAGTACTGGATGGGATGGCGGTATTGTACTTAATGCTTCAACTACAGCCGCTGCAGACTCCTCAACAACACCCTTAGGCAGAACAGAAATGTCTCCCCTGTTCATAACGATAAATGACAATGCACTCTCGTGATCACTGACACTGTAAGCAGCTCAGATGCTGTGCTAGAAAGGTATAAAATACCAACAAGATTATTATTATTATTATTATAATAATAATGTATAGCCACAAGGGCTATACAGTGCTGCAGGGTAGGAAAGGAAGCAAGGGTACTGGGCGGCAGAAGGGGGGAGGGATGATCAGTAGGTTACAGAAAACAGTGGGGCAGGGGATAGTGTGGGGGTAGAGGGTAGCAAGAGATTGAGGTAGAAAGGGCTGAAGGTATCAGAGTTTGTGAAGTAAGTCAGTTGTTGTCAAAAAGTCAATGAGAGAGTCCGGATGAAAGGTGGGTCCATCAGTGAGAAGGGAAGGTAAAGAGAGAGCAGCAGAGTGAAGACGACGACGGAGGTAAATTCTGCGTCCTTGTTGATAAAGTGGGCAGTCTAACAGAATGTAGTTGACTGATAATGGAACCTGACAGTTCTCACAGAGAGGAGCAGGGCGCCTCTCCATGAGATATCCATGAGTAAGACGAGTATGGCCAATGCAAAGACAGGAGAGAGTAGTCTCCCAACCTCGACACTGGTGACAAGAAGACGGCCAGTAACCTATACATGTACTTGGTTTAATAGATTGAAGTTTGTTACCGAGCAGAGTAGACCAACGTTGTTGCCAACGGGTGTGAAGGTGGGTAGCTATTGCAGCAAAATAGTCCGTAAATGGAATACAGTGGTCCCTTGTTTTTCGTAATTAATCCGTTCCTGGAGGAGCTACTATAAACCAAATTTACGATTTGCGAATCAATTTTCCCCATAAGAAATAATGTAAATACAATTAATCCGTTCCTGACACCCAGAAGTTTTAAAACAAAACATTTTTTTACATGAAATATACATATAGTACATAAACAATACAATGGGAAATGATGAATGAAACATTAACAGCATAACACTTACCTTTATTGGAGATTCTTCTTAGTGTATGGGAGACTGGAGGAGGAGAGAAATTGGATTGTTTACAGTTTGGAAGGGGAATCCCCTTCCAGCAACACCTCAGGTACCAATTGCTTCTCTGGGGTTGCTCCTCTTCTCTGTTTCTTAATGCCACTAGGACCACCTTGAGAGTCACTCTAGTCCTGTCTCACAAAGTAACTGTGGAGAGAGCTGTTTCTGGCGTCTCTTTAACACTTCCCTAAAATGGCCCAAGACTTTGTCACTGTACATATTTCTCACCTTCTTTACCACAGGCTTGGCACTAGGAGCTTTCTTTGGAGCCATGGTAGCTTATTTAGTAATTGCAAGCACTAAAATGAGTGGAATATTATGAAATATTTCGTAGGAGCACTTGAGGGGACCTTCACTCACTGGTAAACAATGCCAGATTGGCTGGGTAGGGAGGCCGCCCCGGCTCACACTGTGCGTACGCGTCCCGGACGAACTACTATTCGCGAGTCAACCTATGAAAAGCGAGTCCAAGTTTATACGAAAATACCCCTATGATTCGCGAAATTTACGACTGCCGAGAACTATGAAAAGCGAGGGACCACTGTACCTCTATACAGTGGACCCCCGCATACCGTCGGCATCACATAACGTACAATCCGCATACCGCTTGCTTTTATCGCAAAAATTTTGCCTCACATACCGCTCAAAAACCCGCTCACCGCTCTTCGTCCGAGACGCGTCTAATGTGCGCCCTTAGCCAGCCTCACATGTGCCGCCGGTGGCATTGTTTACCAGCCAGCCTCCGCGGTAACATCCAAGCATACAATCGGAACATTTTGTATTATTACAGTGTTTTTGGTGATTTTATCTGCAAAATAAGTGACCATGGGCCCCAAGAAAGCTTCTAGTGCCAACCCTACAGCAATAAGGGTGAGAATTACTATAGAGATGAAGAAAGAGATCATTGATAAGTATGAAAGTGGAGTGCATGTCGCCGACCTGGCCAGGTTGTACAAGAAACCCAAATCAACCATCGCTACTATTGTGGGCAACAGAAAGGCAATCAAGAAAGCTGTTCTTGCCAAAGGTTTAACTGTGTTTTCGAAACAGAGATCGCAAGTGATGGAAGATGTTGAGAGACTCTTATTGGTGTGGATAAATGAAAAACAGCTAGCAGGAGATAGCGTCTCTCAAGCGATCATAAGCGAAAAGGCTAGGAAGTTGCATGAGGATTTAATTAAAAAAATGCCTGCAACTAGTGATGATGTGAGTGAATTTAAGGCCAGCAAAGGTTGGTTTGAGAGATTTAAGAAGCGTAGTGGCATACATAGCGTGATAAGGCATGGTGAGGCTGCCAGTTCGGACCACAAAGCAGCTGAAAAATATGTGCAGGAATTCAAGGAGTACATAGACAGTGAAGGACTGAAACCTGAACAAGTGTTTAATTGTGATGAAACAGGCCTGTTTTGGAAGAAAATGCCAAGCAGGACCTACATTACTCAGGAGGAAAAGGCACTCCCAGGACATAAGCCTATGAAAGACAGGCTTACTTTGTTGATGTGTTCCAATGCTACTGGTGATTGCAAAGTGAAGCCTTTATTAGTGTATCACTCTGAAACTCCCAGACCGTTCAGGCAAAAGAATGTCCTCAAGGAGAATTTGTGTGTGCTGTGGAGGGCAAACAGTAAGGCATGGGTCACTAGGGACTTTTTCTATGACTGGTTACACCATGCATTTGCCCCCAATGTGAAAGATTACCTAACTGAAAAGAAATTAGAACTTAAGTGCCTCCTGGTGTTAGACAATGCCCCTGGTCATCCTACAGACGTGGCAGAGCGACTTTATGGGGACATGAAATTCATTAAGGTGAAGTTTTTGCCTCCTAATACCACTCCTCTCCTGCAGCCCATGGACCAGCAGGTTATTGCAAACTTCAAAAAACTGTACACAAAAGCTCTGTTTGAAAGGTGCTTTGTAGTGACCTCAGAAACTCAACTGACTCTAAGAGAGTTTTGGAGAGAGCACTTTAATATCCTCAATTGTGTAACCTTATAGGTAAGGCTTGGGAGGGAGTGACTAAGAAGACCTTGAACTCTGCTTAGAAGAAACTGTGGCCAGAATGTGTAGACAAAAGGGATTTTGAAGGGTTTGAGGCTAACCCTGAGAGGATTATGCCAGTTGAGGAATCCATTGTGGCATTGGGAAAGTCCTTGGGGTTGGAGGTTAGTGGGGAGGATGTGGAAGAGTTGGTGGAGGAGGACAATGAAGAACTAACCACTGATGAGCTGATAGATCAACTTCAACAGCAAGAGGCCAGACCTGAGGAAACTGGTTCAGAGGAGGGGAGAGAGAAATTGAAGAAGTTACCTACTACAAAGATTAAGGAAATCTGTGCAAAGTGGCTTGAAGTGCAAACCTTCATGGATGAAAATCACCCTCACACAGCTATTGCAAGCCGTGTTGGCAACCTGTACACTGACAATGTTGTGAAACACTTTAGGGAAGTCATAAAGGAACAAGAGGTACAGGCCACTATGGACAGTTATGTTGTGCAAAAGAAGTCCAGTGACTCTGAAGCTGGTCCTAGTGGCATTAAAAGAAGAAGGGAAGTAACCCCAGAAAAGGACTCGACACCTCAAGTCTTAATGGAAGGGGATTCCCCTTCTAAACACTAACACTCTCTCTCCCCTCCTCCCATCCCATCAATCATCACCAGATCTTCAATAAAAGTAAGTGTCATGTAATTGTGCATGCCTTTTTCAGTTTGTGTGTATTAAAATTAACATTTCATGTGGTAAAATTTTTTTTTTTCATACTTTTGGGTGTCTTGCACGGATTAATTTGATTTCCATTATTTCTTATGGGGAAAATTTATTCGCATACTGATCATTTCGCATAACAATGAGCCCTCTTGCACGGATTAAAGTCGCTATGCGGGGGTCCACTGTATGAAACTGGTACGTCATTTACTGCTGACCGCGCAGCAGTGTCTGCCTGTTCATTGCCCTGTACGTCAACATGACTAGGGACCCAACAAAAAACAATATCTTTATGCTTGGTAAAGATGCGGCATAGCCAAAGTTGAATACGGAGGACTAAGGGATGAGGTGTATCAAATTTCTGTATAGCCTGTAAAGCACTAAAGGAGTCTGAGACAACCACACATGATGACACAGGCATAGATGCAATACGGATAAGTGCTGCAAGAATGGCATACAATTCAGCAGTAAAAATACTAGCCAAAGAGAGTAAATGTCTTCGTACAACGCTGTCCGGAAACATTGCTGCGAATCCTATGCCATCAGAAGACTTAGAGCCATCTGTGTACACTGCAATGGCATGAGAATGAGAGTGGAAGTGGTCAAGAAAAAGAGAGCGATAAGCGACCGTAGACAGTTGGGCTTTCAAGCAAGGGAGAGAGAAAGAACAGACTCGAACAGCTGGAACTTCCCAGGGGGGTAGGGAAAAGTGAGATGCTACATGAACATAGAAAGGTGGTAATTGAAGAGAAGACAAGAGCGAATGTAGGCGAAGAGAGAAGGGACGGAGTAAACAGAGATGGCGAACAAATAAATAATGTCTACTAATATCAGTGACCATTCTATAAATGGAAGGATTGCGGAGATCATGAGAGCGCACATAGTAGCGAAGGCAATGGGCATCATGGCGATCGGATAAGGATGGAACGTTCGCTTCTGCATAGAGACTCTCAACATGGAAAGAGGGAAAAGCACCAAGGCATAAACGTAATCCTTGGTGAAGAATGGGGTTAAGGCTAGAGAGGGTAGCAGGAGAGGCCGCTGAATAGATCTGGTCACCATAATCAAGTTTCGATAAAATGAGGGTGGAATGTAGACGAAGGAGAGTTCGACGATCAGCTCCCCATGAAAGATGAGCAAGGGTTTTAACCCTTAAACGGTCCAAACGTATATATACCTTCACTCGCGTAGTGCCCCAAATTTTTTGAGGAAAAAAAAAATCTTTTCTTTTAAAACGAAAAAAGAGCATATGGTACCCAGGCATCCCCAATTATTTTAATATGGAACACAGTGAGTGCACACGCCCATTCTCTCATGTCTAGGTGACTCAGGCTTATTGTGGCAATGATGAATGAATGACAAAGAAAACGTATATATACGTTTGGGGTGCTACGAGCGTGAACGTATATATACGTTTGGACCGTTTAAGGGTTGAGAAGGTTCGGTCGGCTGTGACAAGTTGCCTTCAGAGAGGTAATGTGAGGTTTCCAGGATAACCTATGGTCAAAGAGGAGGCCCAGAAACCTGACCATATCACGTTCAGGGATACGGGAGCCATAGAGGTACAAAGGATTATTGGAGATGACAGAGCGTCTAGTGAAAGTAATTTGGTGAGTTTTGGTACTGGAAAATTTAAACCTATGTGTGGTGGCCCAATTGGAAACACGGTCAACTGCATGTTGGAGAGAAACTATAATGAGGTGACAGTCAGCGCCTGCATATGCAATAGCGAAGTCATCAACATAGAGTGATGACCAAATATTGGATGGAAGACTAGAGGCCAAATCATTTATAGCAAGGAGAAAAAGTGTTGTGCTCAGAACACATCCCTGGGGGACACCTTCAGCTTGGATAAAATCCGGGGAGAGCACATTATTAACCCGAACACGGAAATGTCTGTCAGCTAAAAAGTTCTTAAATAAGGATGGTAGATTGCCTCGGAGGCCTAAGGAGTGGGCTTGGGTCAAAATATTATACCTCCAAGTAGTGTCATATGCCTTCTCAAGGTCAAAAAATATGGTAATATCTGAGTGGTTATTCGCAAAGGCATTACAAACATACGTATCCAAGCGTAGTAAGGGGTCTATGGTAGAACGACCCTTACGAAAGCCATATTGATGAGTGGAGAGACTGTTGTGTGTCTCTAAATACCACACTAAACGTCTATTTACCAGGCGTTCCATCACTTTGCAAACTGCACTGGTAAGAGCAATGGGACGATAGTGGGAGGCTTCATGTCCCGTAGTACCCGGTTTGCGGAAAGGGAGAACAATGGCAGATTTCCAAAGCTGTGGAAGAACTCCTTGTGACCAAACAAGATTGAAAAGGCATAATAGGACTGCAAGGGCTGACTGATGTAAATGTTGTAGCATACGAATATGAATGTCGTTGGGCCCAGCTGTCGATGATCGGCAAGCTGAGAGTGTTGCCTCCAGTTCTTGAAGTGTAAAAGGCACATTATACTGTTCTTCTCTGAGAGAATAAAAGTCCAAGGGTGCTAACTCTCTGGCAGACTTTGAGGAAAGAAACGAGGGGCATAGATGGAGCCTCTGAGAAATATAGAACAGATGATTGCCAATTTCATTGGCAACATCCAGTGGGTTTGCTATATCAACACCGGCAACCTGCAGAACAGGAGCCGGGTCAGGAGAATATTTACCACTCAGTTTTCGTACTTTTTTCCAGACTGCACTCATAGAGGAAGCAGAGGTGATGGTGGAGACAATCTTGCCAGCAAGTGCGTTTAGCGTCACGGATGACACGGCGAGCGATTGCATGCTTCTGCTTAAAATCAAGAAGTCTCTCCGTGGTTCTATTGTACCGGTACCTGCCCCACACAGCACGTTTCAAATGTACTGCACGAGCACAAGCAGGAGACCACCAAGGCACGCATTTCTGAGACTGCCTGCCCGAAGTTTGGGGTATAGAATGAGAAGCTGCGGTTAAAACGGAGGATGAGAAGAGGTGTAAAAGCTCATCAATGGAGGATGAAGAAGGAACCTCACTAAAAACAGTTAGTTGTGAATAAAGGTTCCAATTTGCCTGATAAAATTGCTAGCGTGGGATACAAAGAGGTGGTGAATATGAAGGGGAAGTAAGAATGATTGGGAAATGATCGCTGTTACGTTGGTTTGTCCCTTATTACTTTGATAGTAAGGTTCTCACTACATGTTCTAGTGTGGGGTAGCTTTTACTTAATGGTCTTATTTGTCTAGGGGTAATACTTACATCATGGCTGATCATCCTGAGTGTCTCTGATACCCTTTCACCAGCCCTCTTCACAGGTTATGTAAACTACTACTATAAAAATATAACTGTATTCTCAATAGATATGTACAGAATATACAATTACAGCCTCACATTTTCAAAACAACGATCTACACACTGCATAGCTGTTCTCCACATGGTATATCTCAACAACTTTAGTCCTCTCTCCTTGACATAACTCTGGGCTAACCAGTGTTTTGACACACTTTAGTCACCTGGGTATGGTGGTCACAACTTAAATTATAAAAAAAAACTCACCCCTGGAGCACACATAATGCCCCAAAAGATAGAAGAAGGACCCAGAGATCCTGCCAGGTTGAAGGCCAGCCACAGAGAGCCCGAGTCAGTGCGAGGGAGAGAGAGAAAGAGGCTAAGCTCCTCCCACCAAAACAAAAGACTGTTGCCAAGCACAATTCTCCAGTTACCACAATTCTACCACACCTTAATTTTACTTTTACAAAAGGAAATACAACTTTATAAACTACTTATTTGCCAAGCACAATTCTCCAGTTACCACAATTCTACCACACCTTAATTTTACTTTTACAAAAGGAAATACAACTTTATAAACTACTTATTTAAATTTGTGTGTTTATGTGTCTATAGTATAACCTATTATATTGAGAAAAATAGGCTTGACCCAGCTGCTTCTCAGTCATAAGGTTGATCAGTCCTTCTGACATTTAGAGCAAAGCCCCCATCAATTCAATATAATTAGGTATTCCAGAGTAACTGTTACTTATAAATACATGTTGGGTCCTATAGCCCCATAACAATCGCTGTCATGTAAATCTGGGAGAACAGACCAGGTGAAGTCTAATGTGGCGGAGGAAGAGCAGACTGAGAGATCGATGCAAGAGAGAGAGTGAGTCCGAGGATCAAAATGGGTGTGAGTACCTGTATTTAAAACATGGAGGGAGTGAGTAGCAAGAGAAGCCTCTAACTGAATGCCACGGGAATCACAGTGAGACCCCCCAGAGGAAATGATGGGCATTAAAATCGCCAAGTAACAGAAGCGGTGGCGGTAATGACAAAACAAGAAAGGCAATATCCGGGATAGATAATGCCCGAGAAGGAGAGAGATATAAAAAAACAGAGTGTATACCACCTATGCAAGTGGATATGGGCTGCTGTGTAATGCAGCAAAGTACGAACAAATAGCTGATGGTACGGAATAGCAGTGGGTAGAAGAAGGGCACTTTCATTAAAGGTCCCATCAGGAAAAGGATCTGAAGAATACAATAAATTATAGCCTGAGATGGGAGAGATAACAGCAGAGTGTAATTTTGGTTCCTGTAAGCAAACACCAACAGGGGCAAACTGGGAGAGTAACATCTGAAGCTCACCCCGATTACCCCTGAGGCCGCGTATGTTCCACTGTAAATAGGCCATGATTGGCAACGATAAAGATACCTGAAATCCGCAGGTAAGGGTTCCTACAGACTAGAGGGGTTAGAAAAGTCCACATGCGGTGGCAGCGGAAAACGTTCAAGCAGCGAAGGAATGGTGCACTGCGAAGAAAGGAGTTGCGCAGATGGAGGAGAGGAGAGAGAAGGAACAGAGGGTGGATCAGTGTCTATTGATGGTTTGGTGTCTGCAATATATTCAGAGATTGCTTCATGTGTATCGGAATTCAAAGACGCCGTATGGGAGACAATATTGGAGATGGTAGGGGGAGGATGAGTAAAGACTGGAACTGTAATGGACTGTACCAAGGTAGGGGGGGGGATGCGAAAAGGTGGAGGGAACTGGAGAAGAAGAGTGGAAGGGGACAAGAGGCAGAAACCTGGGAGGTGGCAGAAGAGGAAGAAACTTGGGAGGGAACAGGGGAGGAAGGTACAGTACGAGGAGGAGGGTGAACCTCTACACTTGTAACAGAGCCAGTGAGAGGGGAAGAACCAGGTACAGAGACAGGGTAGGTAAAATAAGGAGGCGGAAGAAGGGAAGGAGGGGTTAAAGGACCTTTTTATGACTTCTGAAAAGTAGAGGGACGATTGGGAGGAGGTGTCGTACGAGATTTCGTCGATACCGAGGCTTGTGAGGGAGAACACGAAGAAGCTCGAACAGACTGAGGCGTTGAAGTTGGAACGTCTGAGCCCAGGACAGCAAAATAATTAGATACAGGAGTGACTATGGGAGAGGTAACCACAGAGGAGGCTGCAGAAGATGGGACCCCAGAAGTGGGGGGACATTTAGAAACACGGGAATAAGAAACACGAGGTAGTCTCCCTTGGAGGCGGAGATGAGAAACTGCCATGGCATAAGGGAGACCTTCTGCCTCTTTGAGGTAACGGATTTCCCGCTCATTTAAGTAGACTTGGCAACGGTGAGAGTATGAAGGGTGAGCCTCATGACAATTAAGGCAAGAGGGAGGTCGATTGCAAGACGTATTAGAATGGTCATCGGCACCACAGACTGGGCATTCGGCGATAGATCTGCAATATTTCGCTGGATTGCCAAATCGCCAGCAATTTTTACACTGTTGCGGTGTAGGGATCACCTTTTGAACTTATAACCGATGTCCTGCTACATAAACTGATGATGGGAGTTCACGGCTGTCAAAAGTTAAACGAGCCACATTGCTAGGGTATCGTCTCCGCCCGCGGGCAGGAAGAACATAAGTGTCTACCTTGAGGATTGGGAGATCTTGAAGTTAGAGCTATTCAAGAATGTCATTGCCACATGTCTGGAAATTCTGTTGAACTATGGTATGGGGCAGAATGACGGTACCACTACAAGAATTGAGGGAATGATGTTTTTCAATAGTGACAGGAACAGTATCGATATGGGAAAGAAGAGAAAGATCATGAGCTTGGGTAGCATTCTTTACAGTGATAATGCATGTACCGCTCTTAAGAGCATGAAAAGAAATATCTTTATCAACATGGTGCAGGAGTGCCTTGCCAATACTATGGTCGGAAAGATAGGCAATAGAGGAAGTCGGTCGTAAAGTGAAGAATTTAGTCCATTGTGCATTCTGAAACTGAGCGTGGAAAGGGAGTGCAGGACATGTCGATCTTTTCTGAGAAGAACGAGAAGGTGGAGAAGTATCATCAGCAGGTAATTGTTGTTGATGTTCAGGCATGGGACCAGAGTTGGTCCAACGTGGAACGGGCCGGCGATTCGAAAATTGCCGCACCGTAGAGGGAGAGGCCGGAAGCATAGTCAAAGGAGAGCGGAGGTCAGATAAATCGAAGGAGTCAGTCGAGACCTCAGTACCTGAAGCGGGTGAGGAAACAGCACCAGCAAGAGGTACAGAAGCATTAGGAGTGTCCGAAGAGTGGTCCAAAGATGAGGCAGGGTCAGAACGGGGTGCGGTATCAAGAAAGGGGCCGGGGGTAGCAGATTCATGGACTAGGGCTTCCATGGTTAGGTTACTTCTTTCTTTTTGTTTTTAAGAAAAAAAAGAAAGAAAGAAAATAAAAATAAAAAAAAAAGAATAAAAAAAGGGGGGACCGGGGAGGGATAGTTCCTGGGAGGAATGAAAGGGCCAGAAATCTCCTTCCGCGCCCAAGAGGACCTCAGCACCGCAAGTAGTGCAGATGCAGCATGGAACCCGTGCCATACCCTACCCATCATGCCAGTAAACCAGCAATCCGGGGTAGCAACCTCACATCTGCCGAGCTACCTCGGTGGACAAAAGAGAGGGCGGCTGGATATCCGCCACAAAGCATACCTCCTTTGGCCACCACCCCCGGAATCCGAAAGGCAGCCTCCAGAGATACACCTGTCACCCGAACGATACCCAAAGCCACTCCCCGGGAGACCGGAGGGGGATTGGGACACCCCATGCGATCCAGATTCCACGGCAAACTACACCACCGCCAAGAACCTCAATGGAATGGGATGGACCCCAGTACCCAGTTTCCCCTACCCAGGAACTAGCATGCCTGTGGAAAAAAAAAAAAGAGGAAGGGTAATAGGGAGGGGTGGGGAGGAGGAGGAGGAAAAGAAAAAGGGAGGATGGGATAAGGGAGGGGGGATTGGGGGGTAATTAGGTTTGGTCTGAGGAAGGAGACCAACAGGTCTAATTCCTCAGACCAAGAGCCTCTTCACCACACCAAGGAGCTCCCCTTGAAGAGGTACCAACAAGATGAAAGTTAAGACACGTGCAGATTCTAGGACATAATTAGAAGACACTGCAACATCATGGAATCTTGGTTCAGAGGACATCTACAAGACCTTCTTCACAGCTACTACAACTAACCCATCCCTTTGGGTAGGACCTACATCCACTCGGAAATCCCACCTACCAGTGACTATGCCCTCGTCTGCTACATGTCCCTATCCACTGACACCTATATAAAAACCAGTCTCCTTGCCTTTGCACCAGAATCTCTACCACCATGGTGCTCTCAACACCAACTCCAAGGCTGAGGGACTGATTACCTCATCTTTTGTATATAGTTCTACTGTCTAGTATTATGTCCTAAATCTGTATTGATAAAGCCACTGGATGACAAAATGTCTACAATAAAGATTACCAGATGTTGCACATGTGTCTTAACTTTCAGCTGCTGCTGCTGCTGCATTGACAAGTCACGTTTACACGTAGTCAGCCAATAGAGTGCCTGAATGTTGGAAAAACGCCCACAACAGACAGGAACAAATATGTACGCCATTAAAAAGGCACTGCTTTCTGACTACCAACAATGTATGATTTTTTTTTTAGCAGAAGCTAAAGGTTTCCAAAGTTAGCAGAAACACTAATACACTAAACAAAATGTTAGTTCTGCTAATTAGCGGTTAACAGGTTAGCGGAACTGTGCCCACCACTGGGCACTGGTAATAAAAAAAAATGCAAGAATAAATGAAAAACCTTTATATAGAGCGGTATTAGGCATTTCATGCACATATAGTGAACTTTCTTAAGTGAATCTGGTATTTATGTTGTGCTGAATAGGTAAAACTGGTCAACTGGCAAGGACTCATTTAAAATTAAGTAATTTCTAAAATTTTCTCTTATACATTTAATTAATTAAAGATGTATTTTTTCATTTATGTTAATGTAAAAATTGATAATTTTGTACCCAAAACAACTTAGAAAAACTTACCTAACCTTATTATAGCAAGTGCAATTTAATTTAGCCTAATCCAACTCAATATATTTTAGATAAGTTTACAATAATTTAATAATAAACAGACACAATGAAATATATTTTTTTGTTAGGTTCGGAATGATTTTTATGAAATTAATGTACACACAAATTTTCACTTGCCTTATCTGGCAAAAACAGTGTTGCTATTTAAGCCAAAGTCGCAAGTTTTACCTATTTGGCATGACACACACACACACACACACACACACACACACACACACACACACACACACACACACACACACACACACACACACACACACACGCATGCACACACACACACACACACACACACACACACACACACACACACACACACACACACACACACACACACACACACACCACATCACATACGAAAGACCCCTTGGGGCCAGCGATCATGTGGTTTTAAGCTTCGAATACACAGTAGAGCTACAAATGAAGGGGGAAGCAGAAAGGCCAGGGCGAATGAAGCCAAACTACAAGAAAGGGGACTACACGGGAATGAGGAACTTCCTGAATGGGGTTCAGTGGGACGGAGAACTGGCAGGGAAGCCAGTTAACCCTTTCAGGGTCCAAGGCCCAAATCTGGAGTCACGCACCAGTGTCCAAGAATTTTCAAAAAAAAAATTTGTTATTTTTTCTTATGAAATCGTAGAGAATCTTTTTGTGAAGGTAATAAAACAAAAAGTACGAAATTTGGTGGAAAATTGACGAAATTATGCTCTCGCGAATTTTGATGTGTCAGCGATATTTACGAATCGGCGATTTTGCCGACTTTGACTCCCATTTTAGGCCAATTACATTATTCCAATCAACCAAATTCTTAGCTATTTCACTAGTATTACTTCTATTCTATCGATTGAGCACAAGAAATCGCCAAGTCAACTGTTTCAACTACAAAATAAAGTGATCGGAAATTGTTAATTTGGCCAATTTAACACAAAGTTCAAAATATTCCAATTTCAAAATAGGGTCCAGAATGAACAATGTAGGCATTCCTGGCACTAAACTAACATTTCCTCTGTTCATTAGTTATGTTTTGAGGCTTTTCAAATAAATTCCATTTTGATTTTTTATTCACATAATGAATTTTTATTCACACCAAAAAATAGAAGATTTACTGTTATGCAATACTGTAATAATTGTATAAATATCATCACCATATTTGTGAATGTATATTAGACCCACCAGCTGACGTGTATTAGACGTGTGAGGTCGTTTGTTTACTCTTGAATATTGGCAAAAATTTAACATTTCCGCTACTTTGAGTTCAGTTTCAAGCCATTTCCAGTGCTAAAACCAATCAAAATCATCTCTATTTCTGTAATATGTCTTCCATTCTATCAAATGAAACCAAGAAATCGCAAATACAACTATAAAAAACATACGAAAAAACACTGCAAAGTTGCTGTTTTAATCAAAAAATCATGATTTCATTTTTTTTCTCTCATTCTACACAGTGTGCTGCAGGATCTGTTTTATGTGGTGCACACATACCACATAGATGTATTCTCTCATATCTAGGCCCAAATGTACCACTCACAGTTTATCAGAGTGAGCTGAGCTCATGGCGTAGATCTACGGTTTGGACCCTGAACGTAAAGCCGTAGATCTACGGGACGGACCCTGAAAGGGTTAATGAGATGATGGAATATGTAACAACCATGTGCAAGGAGGCTGAGGAGAGGTTTGTACCCAAGATTAACAGGAATAATGAAAAAGCCAGGATGAGCCTATGGTTCACCCAAAGGTGCAGGGAGGCAAAAACCAAGTATGCTAGGGAATGGAAGAAATATAGAAGGCAAAGGACCCAGGAGAATAAGGAGAGCAGTCGTAGAGCCAGAAATGAATATGCACAGATAAGAAGGGAGGCCCAACGACAATATGAAAACGACATAGCAGCGAAAGTCAAATCTGACCCGAAGCTGTTATACAGCCACATCAGGAGGAAAACAACAGTCAAGGACCATGTAATCAGGCTAAGGAAGGAAGGAGGAGAGATAACAAGAAATGACCATGAAGTATGTGAGGAACTCAACAAGAGATTCAAAGAAGTGTTCACAGAGGAGACAGAAGAGGCTCCAGAGAGACGGAGAGGTGGCGTACACCACCAAATGCTGGACACAGTACACACAACCAAGGAAGAAGTGAAGAGGCTTCTGAGTGAGCTAGATACCTCAAAGGCAATGGGGCCGGATAACATCTCTCCATGGGTCCTGAGAGAGGGAGCAGAGGCGCTATATGTACCCCTAACAACAATATTCAATACATCTATCGAAACAGGGAGATTGCCTGAGGCATGGAAGACAGCAAATGTAGTTCCAATCTTTAAAAAAAGGAGACAGACATGAAGCACTAAACTACAGACCAGTGTCACTGACATGTATAGTATGCAAAGTCATGGAGAAGATTATCAGGAGAAGAGTGGTGGAACACCTAGAAAGGAATGATCTCATCAACAGCAGCCAACATGGTTTCAGGGATGGGAAATCCTGTGTCACAAACCTACTGGAGTTCTATGACATGGTGACAGCAGTAAGACAAGAGAGAGAGGGGTGGGTGGATTGCATTTTCTTGGACTGCAAGAAGGCGTTTGACACAGTCCCACACAAGAGATTAGTGCAAAAACTGGAGGACCAATCAGGGATAACAGGGAAGGCACTACAATGGATCAGGGAATACTTGTCAGGAAGACAGCAGCGAGTCATGGTACGTGGCGAGGTGTCAGAGTGGGCACCTGTGACCAGCGGGGTCCCACAGGGGTCAGTCCTAGGACCAGTGCTGTTTCTGGTATTTGTGAACGACATGACGGAAGGAATAGACTCCGAAGTGTCCCTGGTTGCAGGTGACGTGAAGTTGATGAGAAGAATTCATTCGATCGAAGACCAGGCAGAACTGCAAAGGGATCTGGACAGGCTGCAGACCTGGTCCAGCAATTGGCTCCTGGAGTTCAACCCCACCAAGTGCAAAGTCATAAAGATTGGGGAAGGGCAAAGAAGACCGCAGACGGAATACAGTCTAGGGGGCCAGAGACTACAAACCTCACTCAAGGAAAAAGATCTTGGGGTGAGTATAACACCAGGCACATCTCCTGAAGCGCAAATCAACCAAATAACTGCTGCAGCATATGGGCGCCTAGCAAACCTCAGAACAGCATTCTGACATCTTAATAAGGAATCGTTCAGGACCCTGTACACCGTGTACGTTAGGCCCATATTGGAGTATACGGCACCAGTCTGGAACCCACACCTAGCCAAGCACATAAAGAAACTAGAGAAAGTGCAAAGGTTTGCAACAAGACTAGTCCCAGAGCTAAGAGGTATGTCCTACGAGGAGAGGTTAAGGGATATCAACCTGACAACACTGGAGGACAGGAGAGATAGGGGGGACATGATAACAACATACAAAATACTGAGAGGAATTGACAGGGTGGACAAAGACAGGATGTTTCAGAGATGGGACACAGCAACAAGGGGACACAGTTGGAAGTTGAAGACACATATGAATCACAGGGATGTTAGGAAGTACTTCTTCAGCCACAGAGTAGTAAGGAAGTGGAATAGTTTGGGAAGCGATGTAGTGGAGGCTGGATCCATACATAGCTTTAAGCAGAGGTATGATAAAGCTCACGGTTCAGGGAGAGTGACCTAGTAGCAACCAGTGAAGAGGCAGGGCCAGGAGCTTGGACTCGACCCCTGCAACCTCAACTAGGTGAGTACATACACACACACACACACAAAAAAAAAAGTGTAACCTTGGTTTTCATCATTAATTCATTCCAGAAAGTCTGACGAAAGCCGAATTTGGCAAAAGCTGAAGCAAGATTTCCCATAAAAAATAATGTAAATCCAATTAATCAGTTCCAGACACCCAAAAGTATTAACAAAAAATACATTTTATAGAGAATAACTATAGTTTTACATACAGAAAACAATGAGAAATAAATATAAATGAATATTTAACATCACTTTTACTTTTACTGAAGACTCTTGTTAGCATATGGAAGATGGTGAGGAGGGGAGAGGGAGGAGAGGTTATCTCAACCACTATCACTACCACCCTCTACCACCATCACAACCACTGCTACCCTCTACCACCATCACTACACCCTCTACCACCATCACTACCACAATCATTACCCCACACTACTACCATCACAATCACTACCACCCTCTACCGATGAGAAACAAAGCCAGACTGACTCAGAACACGTGGGATGCTTTGTGTGGGCGTGAGCAGACACGTTTGGTACGGTGGACCACTGTCAACTCGACAAAAACCGAGGTGATGAATGAAAACTGGACAAAATTTTGATGAAAAAAGTTGTTGAAAACCAAATTCGATGAAAACCAGGGCAAACGAAAACAAAGGTTCCACTGTTTACGTACATATTCTCCATGGGAAAGTGGAGAAGAATCCTCCCTCTGTAAGCCATGCGTGTCATAAGAGGTGACTAAAATGCTGGGAGCAAGGGGCTAGTAACCCCTTCTGTATAAATTACTAAATGTGAAAAGAAGAAAAACTTTACATTTTTTTTTTTTGGGTCACCCTGCCTCAGTGGGAAACAACTGCTGAACTCATGGTTCAGGCTGACAGAAAGGTGACAGTAACTCAAATAACCATGAGTTACAACAGTGGTAGGTAGAAGAGCATCTGAGAATGCACAGCACATTGAACCTTGAAGTAGGTGGGCTACAGCAGCAGAAGACTACACTGGGTTCCACTCCTTTCAGCAAAGAACAGGAGGGTGAAGCTACAGTGGACACAGGCTCACACTCTCCTCTGACCTCTCTCATTAGCCTCTCCTCATAGGACATACCCCTTAGCTCTGTGACAAGTCTTTTGAAACCTCTGTACTTTCTTGATGTGCTTCACCAGATGTGGGTTCTATACTGGTGCTGCATACTCCAATATGGGCCTAACGTGTACAGTATACAGTGTCGTGAATGACTCCTTACTCAGGATTGTGAGACGTGAATATGCTGCAGTAGCTATTTGGTTGATGTGCACCTCAGGTGATATGTTCAGTATGATACTCATCCCAAGATCCTTTTCCTTGTGAGAGTTAGACAGATGTTGCACAAGTGTCTAATTCATCATTTTGTCAGTTGATATACTCCTTGTGCTTCTTACAGTCCAATGCAATCTACCCATCCCTTTCTCTCCTGTCTTACTTCTGTTATCTTGTCGTAAGACACTAGTAGATTTGAGACACAGGATTTTCCAACCCTGAAGCTGTGCTGGTTGTCATGTATGAACCTCCTACTTTCTAGGTGCTCCACCACTCTTCTGATGTTCTCCATGACTTAATGACAGTGATAGTGTAAATGATGGTAAAAGCATTTCTTTTTTTTGGGTCACCCTAAACAACTGGTATGTTAAAAAAAAAAAAAAAAAAAAAAAAAAATATATATATATATATATATATATATATATATATTATAATTATATATATATATATATATTATATATATATATATATATATATATATATATATAATATATATTATATATATATATATATATATATATATATATATATATACATGTATATATATATATATATATATATATATATATATATATTATACATTATATATATATATATATATATATATATATATATATATATATATATATATATATGCAAAACAACCATAATGATAATGATAATGTGAGTAGTCACGAAAGCGCTTGGAATTTCTCTATTCTTTCAGAGTGGTTGTTTTGCATATTCTGAAATCACCTGTTTACTGTGATCTTATTGCATATATATATATATATATATATATATATATATATATATATATATATATATATATATATATATATATATATATATATATATATATTATATATATATATATATATATATATATATATATATATATATATATATATATATATATATATATATATATATATATATATATATATATATATATATATATATATATATATATATATATATATATATATATATATATATATATACGTGGACCCCCGCAAACGATTACCTCCGAATGCGACAATTATGTAGTGCGTTTGTACGTGTATGTTTGGGGTCTGAAATGGACTAATCTACTTCACAATATTTCTTATGGGAACAAATTCGGTCAGTACTGGCACCTGAACATACTTCTGGAGTGAAAAAATATCGTTAACCGGGGGTCCCACTGTGTTGTGTGTGTGTGTGTGTGTGTGTGTGTGTGTGTGTGTGGTGTGTGTGTGTGTGTGTGTGTGTGTGTGTGTGTGTGTGTGTGTGTGTGTGTGTGTGTGTGTGTGTGTGTGTGTGTGTGTGTGTGTGTGTGTGTGTGTGTGTGTGTGTGTGTGTGTGTGTGTGTGTGTGTGTGTGTGGTGTGTGGTGTGTTGTGTGTGTGTGTGTGTGTGTGTGTGTGTTGTGTGTTGTTTGTGTGTGTTGTGTGTTGTGTATGTGTGTGTGTGTGTGTGTGTGTGTGTGTGTGTGGTGAAAAGTAGATACAGTGGAACCTCAGTTTTTATTTGCCCTGGTTTTTGTTGAATTCGTTTTTCAACAACTTTTTTCGTCAAAATTTTCTCCCAGTTTTTGTTAATCACCTCGATTTTCGTCAGTCTGCCGTACCGAATGTGTCCACCTGCCTGCGTCCACACAAAGCGTCCCACGCATTCTGAGTCAGTCTGGCTTTGTTTCTTGTTGAGTGAGCATTACCCTGTGTGTTCGTCTGAAACATTTCGTAATAATCCATTGTTTTTTGTGCTTGTTTATTGAATGCGACTGCTAAATAAGCCACCATGGGGCCAAAGAAAGTTCCGAGTGCCAGCCCCTTGATAAAGAAGGCGAATTCAAGAAAGAACTCGTAGCAAAGTACGGGGTTGGACGTCAGTGGCCAGGATGTGGAAGAGCTGGTGGACGACCATAGGAAAGAGCTAACCACTGAAGAGCTATAACACCTTCAACTGGAACAGCAACAGATCGCAGCTGAGGAAATTGCTGCAGAGGAGGAGGAGGAAGAGAGAGAGGGGAGAATGTGCCTTCTTCAGTGATTAAGGACGTGTGCAAAGTGGAGTGAGGTGCAAAGTTTTGTGGAGAGATATCACCCTAACAAAGCTGTTGCAAGCCATGTCTGCAACATGCTCAATGACAATGCCTTGTCTCATTTTAGGCAAATCTTAAAGAGATGCCAGAAACAAACCTCTCTGGACAGATTTTTTTCGTGACAGGAGTCCAGTGCCAGTAAAAGACAAACAAGGGAAGTAACCCCAGATAGGGACTTGATACCTGAAGTCCTTATGGAAGGGGATTCTCCTTCCAACCAACAACCTCTCCTCCTCCCTCTCCTCTCCTTGCCTTTTCCATACACCAACAAGAGTCTTCAATAAGGGTAAAAGTGATATTAAATGTTCTTTTATCCATTTCATTAATCCTTTATATTTATTTCTCTTTGTTTTCTGTATGTAAAACTATTGTTATTCTCTATAAAATGTATTTTTTGTTAATACTTTTGAGTGTCTGGAATGGATTAATTGCATTTACATTATTTCTTATGGGAAATATTGCTTCAGTTTTCACTGAATTCGGTTTTCATCAGAATTTCTGGAATGAATTAATGAAAACAAACAAGGTTCCACCGTAAGTGGTGGTCAGTGCACCAAGTGTGGAAGAGTTGGTAGGCCTATTGCAGTGCTCTGTTATCTGGGAATGTTTATACAAGGACTGAGTTGTACAGGTGTGCTAGTCTGTTTTCTCTTATTCTTGAGCATGATTTGGGCAATAGGCAAGGCTCTCTGCATTTGCCTTCTTGTGATCTCTAAATGGTTTATCATTGGCCATTATTTTTCTTAAGTCTTTTGCATGTTCCTTTCATTCTACAGGGTGATCTGACAGCATATTCTGTTCAGTAATCAGTTCCTGAGCTCCCTACAACACCATAATTATAAAAACCTAGACAAAGGTGGATAGACCTAAGAAGAGTGCAAGCTATTAAAATATGGTCTAGAATCAACATTATGTCACAGGCTACACAGAGGGAGACAAAAAGCTATGGGTGAGATGTGTGTGTGCCTGATCTTTAATCAACAGAGATTTGTCTCAAAGTGATGATTCCTGTTGAAGGGAGCCACTGATAATAGTGACAAAATATTTTTATTCATCTAGGCAATATGCCAATGTTTGAAAACACAAAAATAATAACAGTAAAAAAATGAGTGTTTAGCCAGATTGTGTTGCTTCAAGCACAGAGTGACCAACACCCTACAACACATGCACATGATTTAATTATACAGTAATTGACATTGTGAAAGGCAGACACTTTAGCATATATCATGCTGTAATTATACACTTGAAATAATGTTTTTTTTTTTATCCCATACAATACATAGAAAAGAGAACCCTAAAGTAATTTGAGGTACATTCCCAAGTACAGTGGAACCTCGGCTTACGAATTTAATCCGTTCCGTGGACTTGTTCGTATCCTGATTTGTTCGTATGCTGGGTCAATTTTCCTCATTTAAATTAACTGAAATGCAATTAATTTGTTCCAGCTGAATTCCTGCTCTCAGGAGGCATGACAAAATAACCCTATTATCAACTCTACGGCTTATTTATCCATGACAATTCATCTATGACATAATAAACAATATAAATAACATAGAAACCTGATATACACTCTAGAATGAATAAAATACGTCATTACGTGGACAGCGGAGGGAGGAGGATTGTGGTTGCGAGAGTGGTCACGCATTCTCGCTATGAAAACGTCAGAGGTGTTATTGTAAGAGAAAACAGAGTTTGTGAGGCTGAATTAGATCTGGTGTACATACGACATTTACATACCTTGGAGAAGAAATGCAGAGCAGCATATCCTGTCAGGATTTCACACTTTTCTTAAAAATTGCTATGTACAATTTTTGTTTATCTCACTACACTATGTATCTCCTGTGAGCTGTTTCTCCATCAACCGTGTCAACAGTAGCTTTTCCATCTTTTCATTGACAGAGGTCTGCTGCTTATAAATTACTGTAATGCCTTTTGCTGGTGCTATAGCCTTTATAGACTCCTCCTGCTTTAGTATTGTACATATAGTAGAGGCTAAGATTATACTCACTCACCAAGTCCTGAACCCTCATACCTAGTTTGTGCTTATCAACGATTTCTTGTTTTAATTCCATGCAAATCATCCTCTTTTTCTTCTCAGCACTGTCCTTTGCACTTGCTTTCTTAGGACCCATGATTAGAAGAAAGAAATCTGGCAAATTGACTGCATGAAACGTAAGGAAATCACGAAAATTCCTTGCACCGCGAGGGTAGCTCCGTAAGCACATGTGCACTGGTGACCATTGTGGTGGTGTTGTCAAGCTAAATTATACGCAGTACATATATAGTATTACAGTGGACCCCCGCATACCGTTGGCATCACATAACGTTAAATCCGCATAGCGATACATTTTATCACTAAAATTTTGCCTCGCATAGCGCTAAAAAACTCGCTCAACGCTATTCGTCCGAGACGCGTCTACGTGAGGCCTGAGACAGCCTCACATGATCCGCCGGTGGCATTGTTTACAAGCCAGCCTCCGCGGTAACATCCAAGCATACAATCGGAACATTTCGTATTATTACAGTGTTTTTGGTGATTTTATCTGCAAAATAAGTGACCATGGGCCCCAAGAAAGCTTCTAGTGCCAACCCTGTGGTAAAAAGGGCGAGAAATATTATCGAAATACTGTGGTACCATGGTCAACTGCTGATGCTGCTGCTGCTGTAGCACCGTCTGCTGCTGCTGCTGCTGCTGTACCACCGTCAGCTGCTGCTGCTGCTGTAGTACTGTCTGCTGCTGCTGTAGCACTGTCAGCTGCTGCTGCTGCTGTAGCACCATCAGCTGCTGCTGCTGCTGTACCACTGTCAGCTGCTGCTGCTGCTGTAGTACCATCTGCTGCTGCTGTAGCACCGTCTGCTGCTGCTGTAGCACCGTCTGCTGCTGCTGTAGCACAGTCTGCTGCTGCTGTAGCACTGTCAGCTGCTGCTGCTGCTGTAGCACCATCAGCTGCTGCAGCACCATCAGCTGCTGCTGCTGCTGTAGTACCGTCTGCTGCTGCTGTAGCACTGTCAGCTGCTGCTGCTGCTGTAGCACCGTCTGCTGCTGCTGTAGCACCGTCTGCTGCTGCTGTAGCACTGTCAGCTGCTGCTGCTGCTGCTGCTGTAGCACCATTGTTGGTGTGGCTTATTGAGAATACCAAGAAACAATTAACCCCAGAGGGTTAGCCACCCAGGATAACCCAAAAAAGTCAGTGTCATCGAAGACTGTCTAACTTATTTCCATTGGGGTCCTTAATCTTGTCTCCCAGGATGCAACCCACACCAGTCGACTAACACCCAGGTGAACAGGGAAAAATGCCTGGAACTAGTGCTCATATTGGTGAATTTAAAGCCAGCAAAGGTTGGTTTGAGAGATTTAAGAATTGTAGTGGCATACACAGTGTGATAAGGCCTGTTCTGGAAGAAAATGCCAAACAGGACCTACAGTACTCAGGAGGAAAAGGCACTCCAGGACACAGTGTCTCATCAGTCATTGCTGCATCTTCAATAAAGGTAAGTGTCATTTATTCTTCATTTAGTAGACTAGTACATGCACAATATATATTGTGCATGTACTACTCTACTATTGTGCATGTATCCTTCTCTTTGTGTGTAGGAAAATGTATATTTCATGTGGTAAAATTTTTTTTTTCATACTTTTGGGTGTCTTGCACGGATTAATTTGATTTCCATTATTTCTTATGGGGAAAATTCATTCGCATAACGATAATTTCGCATAACAATGAGCTCTCAGGAACGGATTAATATCGTTATGCGGGGGTCCACTGTATTATTATAATAATTATTATTTATTTATTTATTTATTTATTTAAAAATTTGAGCACACATACAGAGGTACAACAAATACAGGTAAGAGCAGTATGCCAAAGCCACTTATACTATGCATAGCATTACGGGCTGGCTTAAAATTAACTTAAGATTAACTAAGCAATGATGAAATCAGTGATAAAACATTAATGTAAACAGGTTACTATAAAGCACAAGTGAGTATTACAAAGACAGGTCATATGGTTGTATGCATTGTTTTACATTCAGTAGAATGGAGTATTCTGTTAGGTAGTGTATTTAAAAAATAATAAAGTTAGATTGGGTTTTAGGTTTAACATTTATGTGATATAATTGTGAGAAACATTTAAGATATACAATTTATAAGGTTCAGTTATTCAGCATTTATTTGGTTTTGGGTGAGTAAGTGATCTTTGAGAAGAGACTTGAATTTATAAACAGGTAGTGTTTCTTTTATATTTACAGGTAATGAATTCCAGATTTTTGGGCCTTTTATGTGCATTGAGTTTTTACATAGTGTGAGATGGACACGAGGAACATCAAAGAGTGATCTGTGCCTTGTGTTATGGTCATGTGTTCTGTTGAGGTTGGCAAGGAGATGTTTGAGGGGAGGGTTAATATCAGAGTTAAGTGTTCTATGTATGTAATAGGTGCAGTAGTAAGTATGGATGTTTTGTATGGTGAGGAGGTTTAGTGTATTGAATATTGGTGGAGTGTGCTGCCTATAGTGAGAATTTGTTATCATTCTAACTGCAGCCTTTTGTTGGGTAATTAGTGGTCTGAGATGGTTACTTGTTGTTGAGCCCCATGCACAAATTCCATAGGTGAGATAGGGGTAAATAAGAGAGTGATATAGGGCCAGGAGGGCTGACTGTGGAGCATAGTACCGTATCTTCGATAGTATGCCTACAGTCTTGGAAATTTTCTTAGAAATTTGTTGTATATGTGTATGAAATTTGAGTCTATTATCAAGGTGGATTCCTAAGAATTTTCCCTCTGTTAGCTTTGTGATAGGTGATCCATTTATCATTATGTTAAGAGGGACATCTGTAGCTCTGTTACCAAACTGAATGATGTAGGTTTTGTCAATGTTTAGTGTAAGTTTGTTAGTTCTCATCCAGGTAGATATTTTCTGTAATTCGGTATTTACAGTATTGGCTAGCGTGACTGGGCTCGGGTGGGAGAAGACGTATGTAGTGTCATCTGCAAATAGTGTGGGTTTGAGTAATTGCGAAGCATTTGGTAGGTCATTTATGTATAGGAGAAAGAGAAGAGGGCCAAGGACACTTCCCTGTGGGACACCAACTGTAATTGGTTGTGCAGAGGAGTTTGCCCCATTTGCATACACATATTGGCTTCTGATGCTGAGGTATGACTTGAGGTAGTTGAGGGAGTGCCCTCTTATACCATAGTGTGACAATTTTACGTGGAGCAAGTCATGGTCAACTGTATCAAAAGCTTTACGTAAGTCAATGAAGATCCCCAGTGGGACTTCTTTTTTCTCTATTGCAGTGTATATATGTTCTAGCATGTGTATAATAGCATCATTAGTATTTTTATTAGGCCTGAATCCAAATTGGCAGGGGTTGAGTATGTTTTGGGAGATAAGGTAGGAGTAGATTCGTTTATGAATTAATTTTTCGAAGATTTTTGAGAGAGGGTGTAAGTTGGATATTGGCCTATAGTTATTCAACTCTGTTTGGTCTCCTCCTTTGTGGATCGGGATGACCCTTGCTATTTTGAGTACTGTAGGGAAAGTGGAGGATTCAATGGATTTGTTAAAGAGTGTTGCAATGATTGGTGATAGCACTTGTGACACTTTTTTGTATATAAAGGGTGGTAAGGTATTTAAATCTCCTGCCTTGTTTTTTAGTGTGTTGATAATAAGGGAGACTTCGTATGGGTTAGTCGGAGCTAGGAACAGTGTGTTCGGGTAGTTGCCGGTGAGGTAGTCATTTGGTGGGGTATCTGAGCTTGGGATTTTATTGGCAAGGTTTTGTCCTATAGTGGAGAAGAAATCATTGAGTCTGTTTGCTGTTTCTGTTGGTGGGAGTTGGGGTTCATCTGATTTTGCTAATTTTATTTCGCTATTTCGTGATATCTTTTTTGTTCCTAGAATTTCTGATAGGGTTTTCCAGGTCTTTTTTATATCACCTCGTAAGTTGGATAATCTGTTCTCATAATACAATTTTTTTGCCCTTCTTATCAGGCTGGTTAGGATTGACGAGTAACGTTTTGTTGGTCTCTGGTTATGTGACCCATTCTGTACTGTTTTTCATATTGGTGTTTTGTATTTATGGATTTGAGAATGCTGGGTGTTAGCCAGGGACTGTTCAGTCTCTTAGTTGTCATCTGTTTAGTTTTTTTAGGGCAGTGCTTGTTATAGAGGTATTGGGTCTTTTTTAGAAAATTATTAATACATTCGTCAATATCTGTATAGATTTCTAGCTCAGTGTGCCAGTCAATGTTTGCTACTGCTGTTGTGAAGTTATTAATGGCTGCCTCATTGTGAAGTCTGAAGGTGACTTTAGTAGTGTCTTGGGGTAATTTACCAAGAGTTGTTATGAGGAAAGTCGGGTAGTGGTCTGTGGTATTATCTGTAATTATGCCTGATTTTAAAGGGGATATTGTACTATTACATATTATTACAGTTATTATTATATTATACATTATTATTATGTATTATTATCATTATTATTAATATGTATGTATTATTATAATAATAATCATAATCATTATTATTATAACAATAAAAAAATATAATAATAATAATAACAACAGTAAGGAGAAACTTCAAAAGGCTGCCAGTAGCTGGTGCCACCAACAGCAAAACATTGGTAACCACTATTAGTACATTTTTCACCTGTCTAGACTTAAGTAGTCTATTAGTATTAGGTTAAGTCTTCCCAAAATGCCTCGGCATGATAGTGGCTTTCTTTGCTCCTGTCATATTATGATATGTAAACACACATTGTAACCTTTGCAAAGAAAAAAATATTTTATTTATTAAGGAACATCCTTTGAGGGGTAAGTTCGCATCCTGAAATTTCCTTCGTATTCAGAAGCAAAAAATTGACCAAACGATGGTTTCTATCCTGAAAAATTCGCATGGTGGAGCGTTCATAAGCCGAGGTTCCACTGTACTGGCACGTAACATAAAAACATGCTAAATGAACAATATACACTGCATAGGAAAAAATTGGGTTGCATTCCAGACAACTATTGTTTTTAGTAAAAATCTGTATAACTTACCTCACATTCTGGTAGCTGTCACTTGTAACACTCCACCGAGACTGTTATCATTCCCAGCAATAATTTCAGCAAAGCCAGCAAGGTAACTTTCTGCACCTGTGAGACCAGCTATAACACTCACTATAAATCTTTGTTATAAATTTGATTGTGCTTCTCTCAAACCATTCATCAAAAAAACTTACATTGTTGTAATGGTTCTCCTTCCCTCTCACACACGGTTTCTTATTAAGACAGTTTTATGCCTTAAAATTATTTAGCACTAAGGGGAGCTCCTTTCTAGGTTTTTCCTCAGTCCACACATAAAATAACTTGTCTGTTTTATTCAGCTGTATACTCTCTGACATCCTTCTGAGCAGATCACAGTCTACATTACTTGTTCCCAAAGCTATTAATTTTCTTTTGTTACTAATTATATCAGTGGTCGATTCATAACAAAATTGTGGACAGCTTCCATCATACTTTCAGTACCTGTAAGCATGTCTAACACACTTTTTCCAACACTTCTTGGCACCTCCAGCCTCACTAGTATTCCTCTAGAATATCATGGTTAATATCCAGAAACAAGATAAGACTAAGTAAATATCCAAAATCATTTTGAAAGGCACCAGACCCTTCCAGAATGCAACTGTAGGTGGCATGGGTGGTCAGTGTAAGGGCCTCATAGGCCCATCCAAGCTGGGCCAGGGAGGGGAAGAATTCCACAGCATTAAATACTAGAGTTTTGTGCACAACTTAATGCTATAAAAATCTATGACGTCTTGTACCAAAATCTGCAAGTTACGTAATATGTTTAACCCTTTCACTGGCCAGACCCTTGAAATTAATACTGCTCTCAGTGTCCAGTTAAAAAAAAAAAAAATTCCTCTGAAATGGCAGAGAATCTTTTTCTGAAGGTAATGACACCAAAGTACAAAATTTGATGAAAAACTCATGAAATTACACAGGCACAAAGTTAGAAGTCTGAGCATAATTTATGCATCAGCAATTTTGCCAACTGAGTCCTATTTTAAGTCAATTCCATTGCTCCGTTTAACCAAATTCTTAGCTATTTTCCTAGTATGCCTTCTGATCTATCAACTGAGCACAAGAAACTGCCCATCCAGTTATTACAACCATCCTATAAAGTGAACAGAAGTTGGTAATTTGGCCAATTCTACACTTACACACACACACACACACACACACACACACACACTTACACACACACTTACACACACACTTACACACACACTTACAACACACACATACACACACACTTACACACACACTTACACACACAACTTACACACACACTTACACACACACTTACACACACACACACACACACACACACACACACACACACACACACACACACACACACACACACACACACACACACACACACACACACACAAAATGGTAACTAACTAGCTAACTAACACACACACACAGTAGAAATTCTTGGAACCTAAACATTTCCTCTGTTCATTAAGCACATCCCCAGGCCTCTCTAATACATTTGCCTTCAATTTTGAATTCATAATCACACATAAATAGAATCAGACTTATTAAAAATCCATAAAACAAACAAGAGGGTGTAGGGGGCCTTACCCATCCTCAGGAAATTTGTCAAAAATCAAATATCTCTGCTATTTTGAGCCCAATTTCAAGCTACTTCCTGTCCTGAAACCAGTCAAAATTCTCTCTATTTCAGCAGTATGCCTTCCATTCTATTAAACGATACCTAGAAATAGCCAATGAAACCATGAAAATCATTCTAGGTCAAGAGTTTTGCTTTTCTCATCATACACTGCATGGATCAGGATTTTTTTTTATACTGTGCACACTCACCACACAGACCCATCCTCTCATAACAGCTTATGCGTGAACTGAGATCATGACATAGAACACATGAGGGACCCTGGCCTCAATTATGTAGTTTTACATGACTGCATAATAAGGAAGCTCTTTTGTATTCAATATTGTATGTGTATACTACAGTGTAAAGTATCTGGGAGAGGTTTTGTGTGCAAGGGGCCTGGACATGCAGCAGGCATGTGTGAACATGTTAGGTAGGAGTGAATGGAGATTATTGGTTTTGGGGATCTGACGAGCTGTTGGAGTGTGAGTAGGGTAATATTTCGTGAAGGGATTCAGGGAAAATGGTTAGCCAGACTCGTGTCCTGGAGATGTTGCTTTGGAACAACAAAGCAACACCCACACCCAGTCCCTAGACACCATTAACACTCTAAAAGACCAAGTCACCCTCCTTACTACTAACATTATAGAGGAAAGATCAAGAGTGGACCAACAACTTGCCAATGTCATCACCAACTTCCAAGACCACAATGACCAACAGCAGCTATCTGACGCTGTTGTAGTTAACAGCAAACATCTCCCAGCCACAGTCACCCAAGAAACCTGCATGGAGACCACCCTGCAGCTTATCAAGGACCACCTTCACCTTAACATACGTAGTGACGACCTAAAGGATTGCAAACTGATGGGCTACCAAGCAGGTAAAAATACAGTGCTGTTAAAATTCCAAACTAGCCTACAAAGAAACAACCTACTAAAAACATCTATTTCTATGAAAAGTGATGTTTACGTCAATGAGTGCCTTACCAAAACAAGACAAAACCTCCTTTATCGGCAAAGAAAATTACGCTATGCCCAAAAAATCCACCAGTGCTTTGTGAGGGACGGAAAAATCGCAGTTAAGAAACAGCCCACTGGGAAGAGATACTTCATCTCTACAGAACATGACCTTAAAACATTCCTAAGTGAGGCTGGACTAACAGAATCAGAGTAAAGTGCAGATAATACCCACAGTCCACCGTTAGTGTTACACTGTCATAAATTTGTGCCCCCCTAAAATTTTAATACCCCAACTACTTTTAATTATCATTGTTGTATTCAACGACCATTCTACCTCATAGTCTTAATTGTGATTAATATCTACAGAATCTATCTCCTTTTTTACATCTTACCACATTACTATTCTGTCTTATTTTATTTTAAACTAACCATAACTTGTCCTCAATAATTCTACCTCACTTTAAGAAATACTCAATTGCCCAATTTTATACATTATTAATCCCTATTATTGCCCAATTTTACTTTAAACTATATTGAACAAACTTATTGTAAACTTTTTTTATTGCCCATTTTTATTCTACACTTTTTTAAACTAGTATTTTCAACTACAACTTTTATATTATCCTGTCTACCATCTTACCAACATATTATAACCAAGTCATTGCATTTTTTATTTTTATTATTTTTTTTTATTATTCTTTTGCTACCTTAACTTGTGTATTTTATCTTGTCAATTTAAATCTAGTTATACTCTAATTCTTGTAAACAACTTACATAACACCTTAGTGCAATTACAACTGAGAGTCTTGTGACTTTTTTATATTATTAGATTAAACTCAGTTGTACTATAGCTCATTCTAGCTCAATACATAGTCAATACCAAATTCATTATATTAGACCATAGTGCAATTACTAGTGAGAGACTGGTGCTATTTTTAATTTGTATTTTTATATTATTAGATTAAACCTAGTTGTACTATAGCTCATTCTAGCTCATACCAAATTCCATACCAAACATAGACTACACAAAAGTCATTATATTAGACCTTAGTGCAATTACAAGTGAGAATCTTGTGCAATTTTTAATTTGTATTTTTATATTATTAGTTTATACCTAGTTGTACTTCAGCTCATTCCAGCACAACACATAGACAACATCAACTTCATTATGTGTATTAGTGACTATACTCTATATGCCCAAAATACTCTAGCTATATACTTGTCCAAACTTCCCACCACTACAGATATCAGTACTAGAACTCAACACACAACTCAGGATATAAATAACCATAATTTAAACCTAGAAGATGATTGATCACATTGACCCTGATCTAAACCTCCATAATCTGACACCCAATCAAAACCTATTGGAAAGTAACTGCCTTTATTACACAGCATCACAAGCCAGCACTATCCAAAACAATGCTAAAAGTCTATCAGTACTTAACTACAACATCAGGTCCTTAAGCAAACACTATGAAGACCTCCTGGCACTCCTTGAATCACTAGACACACCCTTCTCCTGCATTATTCTTACTGAGACCTGGCTTAAGCAGGACACAATAGATATCTACCCTCTACCAGGATACACAGCAATTCACAACTGCAGACCATACCAAGTTGGGGGTGGTATTGCAATCTATTACTCTAACCAGTTATCTTGTATTAGCACCACTTGCTTTAGTGATGAATATGGAGAATACATTTTTGCTAATTTTACTGTAAAAAACCTTAAGACACCTATAACAATTGGTGCCATTTACCGGATACCCCACACAAACATCCCAAATTTCAGTGAGAAATTAAAGGCACTAATAACTAACAGACAAATGAACAAGCACCACGTTCTCTTAGCTGGAGACTTCAACATCGACCTTGGCCTACCAGATGATCAGCCTGTAACTGATTTCATCAACAATATGAACAACACACTTCTCATACCAACAATAACTAAACCAACCAGGCTCACTGAGACAAGTGCAACCATAATAGACCACATATGGACCAATATACTAGCCCCCCTTAAATCAGGGATAATCACAGATAGCACTACACACCACTACCCTACCTTCCTCTTAACAAACATTAGTAAACCACCACTGGAATACAACAAAGTCTCATTTAGACTCCATGACGAGGCCTCAATAAGGAAGTTCACAGCTGACCTAGAGACTGTTGACTGGCCTACAGAATTCTCCAAGGCCAATGGTATTGATGACTGGACAGACATTTTTCTTAACAAATTACTTAGACTATACAACAAACATTGTCCTATAAAAACGAAACAGATCACAAACAAACGGCTTGGTTGCCCATGGCTAACCAGCACCATTCTGAAATCCATTGATAAGAAACACCAATATGAAAAGCAATATAGACAGGGCTTAATACACAAAGATATTCTTAAACACTATTCATCAGTTCTCACCAAAGTAATAAAGAAAGCCAAACAACTGTACTACTCCAGCAGATTCACTGACACAAGAGGAGATATAAAAAAGACCTGGAAAACACTCTCTCAGATTCTAGGGACCCACAAACTGAAAAAACCAAGAATATTGTCCTAACTAAACCTAATGAAACACCACTGCATCCCACTGACACAGCTAACAAGATAAACGACTTCTTCTCAACCATAGGATCTAATCTTGCCAATAAAATCCCACGTACCAATGCCCATGCTGGGGACTACCTAGATGGGAATTTCCCAAATTCCTTCTATCTTGCACCTACTGAGCCCACGGAAGTCACCGAGATTATAAAGTCACTTAAAAATAACTCAGGGAATCTGTCTCATGTCCCACCATTATTGTACAAGCGAGCGGCCCATGTCCTTTCGCATGCTATTTCATTACTTTTTAACAAGTCACTAGAAACTAGCACCTTCCCGAAACTACTCAAGATGGCAAGGGTTACACCAATACATAAAGGTGGTGACCCTACAGATGTAAACAACTATAGGCCAATATCAAACTTACCATTGCTATCCAAAATCTTTGAGAAACTCGTGCACAGGAGACTATATTCATTTATAACGGCACAAAACATACTCAACCCCTGCCAATTTGGATTCAGGAAAAATAAAAGCACTAATGATGCAATCATAAAAATGCTAGATCTGCTTTACACAGCATTGGAAAATAAGGAATATCCACTAGGAATTTTTATTGACCTAAGAAAAGCTTTTGACACAGTAGACCACGGCATACTACTCCACAAACTTGACCATTACGGTATAAGAGGCCATACGCTTGCATATTTCAAATCTTACCTTACTAATAGGTAGCAGTATGTCATCATTAAAGACACAGCATCAGCAACACTGCCACTTGATACTGGAGTTCTGCAGGGAAGTGTCCTTGGTCCCCTGCTCTTCCTCATATACATCAATGATCTTCCAAACGTATCCCAACACCTGAAACCCATTCTCTTTGCTGACGACACGACTTATGTCATCTCTCACCCTAATCTTGCCACCCTCAACACCATTGTTAACGAGGAGCTGATCAAAATATCGACTTGGATGACAGCCAATAAACCTACGCTTAACACTGACAAAACCTACTACGTATATTATGTTTGGTAGCAGAGCAGGAGTTGCGCAAATTAACATTAATAACGACAACACTCCAATTACCAGACATAACAAGGGCAAATTCCTAGGCCTATACCTTGACAACAACCTGAATTTCAGCACCCATATTCAACACGTAACCAAAAAAGTATCCAAAATGGTTGGGATCCTCTCCAAGATACGATACTACGTGCCGCAAAATGCCCTTCTCACACTATACCACTCACTTATTTATCCATACCTCACCTATGCTATTTGCGCTTGGGGATCAACTGCAGCAACACACCTAAAGCCAATAATAACCCAACAAAAAGCCGCAGTAAGAATAATCACTAAATCCCATCCCTGGCAACACACCCACCGACTCTTCATAGATCTAAACTTACTCCCTGTTCAGTACATCCACACTTGCTACTGTGCAATCTACATCTACAGGACCTTAAATTCCAATATTAACCTTGACCTAAAATACTTTCTTTATAGTTGCGACAGAACTCACAGGCATAACACCAGACACAAACATCTCTATGACATTCCCCATGTCCGACTAAACTTTTACAAAAATTCAATGTATGTCTAAGGCCCTAAAATCTGAAACACCCTACCTGAAAACTCTAGAACTGCAGACACATTCATCACCTTCAAAACTACCATTAGAAAACATCTTATCTCCCTGATACACCACGTCAACTAACAACACGAATACCACCTGGTGGTTCACACTTACACTCACTCACCCATTTGTCCATAAACAGAAATATTAATCTCAATCTTAAAATAATGAATCCAAACTAGCCATAAGTTGGTCTATGATACTCCAATACTGGAGCTATGTACTATGCCAAAACAAAAGCATTCACATTGCTAAACTCACAAACTAGTATTTAGTCACTTCGCCATAATACCAACTTACCTCATAATTTGTAATATTTTAAAATTAAGAATTAAACTAAGTCTGCCCGAAATGCCTAGCCATGCTAGGTGTTCTAGTGGTACACTTTGTAATTATTATTTTACTACATGTAAGCCACACAATAACCAAATTCTGTATACTCAGCATTGTAATCCTTATAGAGAATAAACTTTGAATTTGAATTTGAGGGATTTGAGATATTGGCTGTTTGGAGTGACATCTAAACTGCCATATCTGGGCACTCTGAAAAGAGTGATTGTGTGTGAATGATGCTGAAAGTGTTTCATTCTTTTTTGGGTCACCCTGCCTTGGAGGGAGATGGCAGGCATATTAAAAAAAAAAATGCTACACAGTAACTAACGTCACTGGCAAATACTCTATTTTATTTTGTATTTATAATTTGGTTTGTGATGAATCCTTTAGACATTTTTATACTAAAAAGACTGTAAACAAAGTGCAGAGACTTATAAAAGGAGCAAAGGCAAAGCACTATTGCTCAAAAATTGAAGAGTATAAGCATAACCCCAGAAAGCTCTGGCAACAACTAAAACAGTTGGGGTATAGCCATAAGCCAGTAGATAGGTCTAACATAGTACTCACTATCGATAACGAGGTATGCCACAAAACATCTAAGGTGGCAAATTGCTTTAATTCCTTCTACACATCTGTTGCATCAACACTAGTAAGTAAACTACCACCTGAATCAAATACCTTTAACACAGACTCTGATAAGTTTCAAACATACTATACCAATAAAGGGGTAACCCCAAACAGTTCTGTGGCAAGCAAAGAGTACATAACCTTTATTCGGCGCATGTACACACCCTCATTTACAGGCTATCTCCCCCAACTAGCGAACCAGGTGACTGAGGGTTGACGATGGGGCCCCATCGTTCAACCAGTACCCAGGTTCCAACCAATGAGAGGATGGTTTTGGCAATCGCAGAGGTTATGTGGGTACCACTCTCCTGTCTGCCCTTGTCATTCCCATTCTAGAGCTGGTTGAAGCATGGTCTGCTCTCTAGTGGCTTCTATTCTGCCTTGCTTACCGTGGAGTGCACTAATACCTATCACTGTACATAGTGTATATAGTGTACATACTTCTGTTCTAAATTGGTGAAGGATAATATAAGTCAAAAGTTTTCTGCTGTGTTTATTTTGCTCCCTTTACACCCAGGATAACAGGCCATTTGGACTCCTGGGTTGTAATATGGGTAGCCTGTCCGAGAGCTGGAGCTGGACTTAGAGAAAGGGTTGAGCCTAGGGTGAAGTTCGAAGCAGGAACATTGTGTAGCTTGCTGTCTGGCATTGCATTAGCTTTGCCAACGCTTTACAAACTTTGCATGTCAGTTGCTTTGCTATGGTCAGCCTTGCTATTGTGTGATCGTTCAACAGCTCGCTACTAGCCTGTTCGGTGTGAAGATTTTGCAGTCAGCTTTGCTACTGCGTATCCACCTTGTATGCGTATTCTGCAATCATACTGTGCATAGCTAAGCGTGTTCTGCAAATAATGTGTTACATTGGGGTATTCTGCAATCGTACTGTGCATAGCAAATAACTTATACATTGGGGTATGCCACCTAGACGAGTCAGACGTCTGGTGTCTGCATATACTTTGTTTAACCTACCTAAATTGTCCCTACAGCGCTGTTGGCAAACTGCTCGTTCCATTGGCATTGATTACGAATGCACTCTCACAGCCGCGCAACTGCGTTCACTGATCACTGACAAACTTCGAGAAGAAGAGATGGCACATCAGACTCCTCCCTCTATGGGAGCTAGGGAAAAAAACTCCTATGTTCTTGCAGGAGGAAGATGATATATCAACGGAGCAAAATCGTCAGTCTAGTGCAGCAGGGTTGTCTCAAGGTGAATCAGCGGCATTGGCAATTGAGCTGGCAAAAATCAATCTTGAGCAGACTAGGGAAGAGAGAGAATTTGCAAAAGAAGAATTTGATAGGGAAAAAGAAAGGAGGCAGTTTTCGCATTCTGTAAATGACTTTAGTTTACAGAAAGCAGTACAGCTTGTTCCCCGCTTCAATGAGGCCGAACCAGAACAATTTTTCGAAGCTTTCGAAAATCAGGCTCGAGCCTTGAGGTGGCCGGAACAGCATTGGGCATCGTTGGTTCACACAGCATTGTTTGGTAAGGCACAGGAATTTACATCAGTGTTAAATGACACTGATTTTTCCGATTATAAAGTAGTGAAGACCACAGTGTTGGGAGCATATACAGTGGACCCCCGGTTAACGATATTTTTTCACTCCAGAAGTATGTTCAGATGCCAGTACTGACCGAATTTGTTCCCATAAGAAATATTGTGAAATAGATTAGTCCATTTCAGACCCCCAAACATACACGTACAAATGCAGTTACACAAATACACTTACATAATTGGTCGCATTTGGAGGTAATCGTTATGCGGGGGTCCACTGTACTTTTATCCCAGCTAAGTATCGGAAGTTTTTTAAGTTAGGCAGACGACAGCTTGATCAATCCCTGGTTGATTTTGTGCGACAGCAGACCAAAGCTTTTACCAGCTGGTATAAAGCAAGTGGTGTTGCTACCTTTGATGATCTTGTGCAGCTTATTCTGATTGACAACCTGCTGGAGTCTGTGGGATCAAAGGTTGAGTCTTTCTGCAGGATCGTGACTTAACCACTGCATTGGAGGCAGCCAGGTTGGCTGATACCTTTGAAACTAACCGCTCCTTGTCCAAGCGGTCCCGTCTCTCTTTTCAACAGCCTGGCATGAGCAGAGATCGTCAACCTTGGAGAATGATGTGCCAGCCGGAGGGAGAACGTCTACATCAGCCAGCTAAGTCACCTGGTGAGCCACGCTTCTCAACTTATGGTCCACCTGCTGAGAGACAAACTACTCAACATGGTGCATCTCGACAACAGTATCCAGAGAGACACCAGCCAGAGCGACACCAGTTGCAATGTCAGCAGGGAGTAAAGGGCAAGCCTGTCGTCTGCTTCCTCTGTAATAAAGTAGGTTACATCCGTCCCCACAAACCCCAACCCATTGGGAAAATCTATGATATCCCTAGTAACATGTCCCTGAGAGAAGTAGAAAAAGGGATGGCCCCTTATTACTGTAAGAGTCTTATTTCCCTTCAGGAAAACTCCAAAACAACTGAAGTCAAAACCTTTATAGATACTGGAGCATATTGCTCACTTATAAGAGAGGGAATATTACCCCTTTCAAAGAACACTTCCTTGAATTCCTCTGTGTTATTGGAAGCATTTGGAGGAGCTATATATTCTGTTCCTTTGCATAAAATTTATATACAGTGCAAATATTACACTGGGTACTTGACTGTGGGTGTATCTGAAGGATTCCCCATGAAAGATGTCATGTTATTACTGGGTAATAACATTACCACTGCTAGTGAATGTCCTGAACTCATAATGATTAATTCTTCTCTGGTGGTGGCCATAACTCGGGCAACATCCCAAGGGTTGTCTGGCGAGAATGTTGACCTGTCCTTGGACGACTCCGATCTTGGAATAGCCACATTGTTTTACGAGGAAAACTGGCCAGAGCCTCGTAGATCAAGTGAACAGACCCAGATCAAGCCTTCCTATTCCAAGGTTGCAAGATTGCCAGATATCTCTGTTTCCATGCCCAAGGGACTGTCCTTCTGGGAGGAACAATGAAAGGACCATTCTTTAAATTTCGCTTTTCAGGCAGCCATGGGTAAATCGTTTTTGCATCATCCGGCCAAGTGTAAACTTAAAAATGACTATTTGATCTGCACTGAGACTGGTAAGGAGATACAGGGCCAGCAATTGTCTGACAGGTTAGTAGTTCCAACAAAGTTTAGACCTCAGATACTGAATATAGCTCATAATACTTCATTAGGAGGTCACTTAGGAATTACTAAAACCTTATATAGAATCACAAAAGAATTTTATTGGTCAAAATTAAAGCAGGATGTGAAGAATCATATCCAGTGTTGCCGAGAATGTCAGCAAGTAGGGAAACCTGGACTTTCCATTAAACCTGTACCTCTTCAACCTATACCTGCTGATGAAGAACCTTTTGCAGATTTAATTATAGATTGTGTAGGTCCACTACCTAGGTCAAAGTCGGGAAATCAGTATTTATTTACCATTATGGATAAGAGTAACTAGATATCCTGAAGCATTTCCCATGCGCAGTATTAATACTAAAGCTATTCTCAAAGCTTTAACAAGATTTATTTCTTGTTTTGGCATTCCTAAAACTATTCAAAGTGATCAAGGTACAGTGGACCCCCGCATACCGTCGGCATCACATAACGTTCAATCCGCATACCGCTTGCTTTTATCGCAAAAATTTTGCCTCGCATACCGCTCAAAAACCCGCTCACCGCTCTTCGTCCGAGACGCGTCCAATGTGCGCCCTTAGCCAGCCTCACATGTGCCACTGGTGGCATTGTTTACCAGCCAGCCTCCGTGGTAACATCCAAGCATACAATCGGAACATTTTGTATTATTACAGTGTTTTTGGTGATTTTATCTGCAAAATAAGTGACCATGGGCCCCAAGAAAGCTTCTCGTGCCAACCCTACAGCAATAAGGGTGAGAATTACTATAGAGATGAAGAAAGAGATCATTGATAAGTATGAAAGTGGAGTGCGTGTCGCCGACCTGGCCAGGTTGTACAAGAAACCCAAATCAACCATTGCTACTATTGTGGGCAACAGAAAGGCAATCAAGGAAGCTGTTCTTGCCAAAGGTTTAACTGTGTTTTCGAAACAGAGATCGCAAGTGATGGAAGATGTTGAGAGACTCTTATTGGTGTGGATAAATGAAAAACAGCTAGCAGGAGATAGCGTCTCTCAAGCGATCATAAGCGAAAAGGCTAGGAAGTTGCATGAGGATTTAATTAAAAAAATGCCTGCAACTATGATGATGTGAGTGAATTTAAGGCCAGCAAAGGTTGGTTTGAGAGATTTAAGAAGAGTAGTGGCATACATAGTGTGATAAGGCATGGGTGAGGCTGCCAGTTCGGACCACAAAGCAGCTGAAAAATATGTGCAGGAATTCAAGGAGTACATAGACAGTGAAGGACTGAAACCTGAACAAGTGTTTAATGTGATGAAACAGGCCTGTTTTTGGAAGAAAATGCCAAGCAGGACCTACATTACTCAGGAGGAAAAGGCAACTCCCAGGACATAAGCCTATGAAAGACAGGCTTACTTTGTTGATGTGTTTCCAATGCTACTGGTGATTGCAAAGTGAAGCCTTTATTAGTGTATCACTCTGAAACTCCCAGACCGTTCAGGCAAAAGAATGTCCTCAAGGAGAATTTGTGTGTGCTGTGGAGGGCAAACAGTAAGGCATGGGTCACTAGGGACTTTTTCCTATGACTGGTTACAACCATGCATTTGCCCCCAATGTGAAAGATTACCTAACTGAAAAGAAATTAGAACTTAAGTGCCTCCTGGTGTTAGACAATGCCCCTGGTCATCCTACAGACGTGGCAGAGCGACTTTATGGGGACATGAAATTCATTAAGGTGAAGTTTTTGCCTCCTAATACCACTCCTCTCCTGCAGCCCATGGACCACAGGTTATTGCAAACTTCAAAAAACTGTACACAAAAGCTCTGTTTGAAAGGTGCTTTGTAGTGACCTCAGAAACTCAATTGACTCTAAGAGACTTTTGGAGAGATCACTTTAATATCCTCAATTGTGTAAACCTTATAGGTAAGGTTTGGGGAGGGAGTGACTAAGAGGACCTTGAACTCTGCTTGGAAGAAACTGGGGCCAGAATGTGAGACAAAAGGGATTTTGAAGGATTTGAGGCTAACCCTGAGGGGGATTATGCCAATTGAGGAATCCATTGTGGCATTGGGAAAGTCCTTTGGGGGTTGGAGGTTAGTGGGATGATGTGGAAGAGTTGGTGGAGGAGGACAATGAAAGAACTAACCACTGATGAGCTGATAGATCAACTTCAACAGCAAGAGGCCAGACCTGAGGAAACTGGTTCGAAGGAGGGAGAGAGAAATTGAAGAAATTGCCTACTACAAAGATTAAGGAAATCTGTGCAAAGTGGCTTGAAGTGCAAACCTTCATGGATGAAAATCACCCTCACACAGCTATTGCAAGCCGTGCTGGTGATTATTACACTGACAATGTTGTGAAACACTTAAGGGAAGTCACAAAGGAACGAGAGGACAGGCCACTATGGACAGATATGTTGTGCGAAAGAAGTCCAGTGACTCTGAAGCTGGTCCTAGTGGCTTTAAAAAAGAAGAAGGGAAGTAACCCCAAAAAGGACTCGACACCTCAAGTCTTAATGGAAGGGATTCCCCTTCAAAAACACTAACACTCCTCTCTCCCCTCCTCCCATCCCATCAATCATCACCAGATCTTCAATAAAAGTAAGTGTCATGTAATTGTGCATGCCTTTTTCAGTTTGTGTGTATTAAAATTAACATTTCATGTGTAATTTTTTTTTTCATACTTTTGGGTGTCTTGCACGGATTAATTTAATTTCCATTATTTCTTATGGGGAAAATTCATTCGCATACCGATCATTTCGCATAACAATGAGCCCTCTTGCACGGATTAAAGTCGCTATGCGGGGGTCCACTGTACTAACTTCACTGCCAAAGCATTTAGGGAAGCATTAACTAGGTTAGGGATAATCCACAACTTATCCACTGCCTATCATCCTAAGTCCCAAAGGCGCCTTGGAAAGATTCCATCAAAACGTTAAAAACCGGACTTTCCATTAAACCTGCACCTCTTCAACCTATACCTGCTGATGAAGAACCTTTTGCAGATTTAATTATAGATTGTGTAGGTCCACTACCTAGGTCAATGTCGGGAAATCAGTATTTATTTACCATTATGGATAAGAGTAACTAGATATCCTGAAGCAATTCCCATGCGCAGTATTAATACTAAAGCTATTCTCAAAGCTTTAACAAGATTTATTTCTTGTTTTGGCATTCCTAAAACTATTCAAAGTGATCAAGGTACTAACTTCACTGCCAAAGCATTTAGGGAAGCATTAACTAGGTTAGGGATAATCCACAACTTATCCACTGCCTATCATCCTATGTCCCAAGGCGCCTTGGAAAGATTCCATCAGACATTAAAAACCATGATGAGAACTTTTTGCATGCATTTTCCTACAGACTGGGATGAATCATTACCTTTGTTGCTGTTCTCAGTACGAGAAATGGTGCAAGAGTCTACCGGGTTTAGTCTGTTTGAGCTGATCTTTGGGCACAATGTACGAGGTCCTCTTCGGGTGCTCAAAGAAGGATGGATGGGAGAAAAACGTTAGCTCAACACTCTACAAAACCCCTTTTTCAAGGTTGCAGGTGGTTTCGCCCGTTAGCCAAGGATAGCCTAAAAGGCAGCTCAAAATAAGATGAAACAGAGGTATGACAGAAATGCACAATTCTGCTCCTTCCATCCAGTGAGACAAGGGGTTGGTGCAGGAACCTATACCTGGCCACACCTTGAAAAGCTAGATTTTTCGGGACCTATGCAAATTGTAAGTAAATTATCTGATGTAAATTATGTGGTAGCTCCCTTTGACAAGACCTTTAAAAATTAAAACTTTCCACAATTTAAACAATTAAAATCTTTTCATACACCAGATGAATCCCAGTAATGACTCTGTCCTCTTCCTCTGAGGACAACTCTGACTCTTGCACTCTATTTCGAAAATTTAAAGTTAAACTTCCAAACTCTGTCCTCCTCAAGGACCCTAGCCCTTTAATTTTGGGGCTATCTGAAACTCAAGCAACAAGTTTAACTGCGCTTCTACAGTCATACCCTGATATTTTTTCGGAGTGCCAAAAAAATGTATGTTAGTTATCATGATGTAGATTGGGAAACTCTAAACCCATTAAACTCTCCCCCTACAGAGCTAATCCTGAAAAGCAGAGACTACTTCAGCAGGGAAATAGAATTTCTGTTAGAACAGGTTTAGTGGAAGAGTCGTCTAGTCCATGGGGTTCACCGTGCATCCTTTTTAAAAAAGCTGATGGAGGGTTTCGTATTTTACAGACTACCGTAAGGTGAATGAGGTCACAATCACAGATGCTTACCCTCTTCCTCGTATGGATACGTAATCGACTTTGTGGGTAAGGCTACTTTTGTATCTAAGTTAGATTCTCCCTTTAAAGGCTACTACCAAGGGACCTTTGACAGATAAGGGGAAGGAAATCTCTGCCTTTGGTAATTTCCCGGATGTCATTATCAATATACAGTTACCCCCTTCGGAATGAAAAACTCCCCCTCTTCATTCCAGAAACTTATCCATCAGGCTATTAAAGGAAATTGAAGGGACGGCAGCGTACCTGGATGATATTGTTTGTGGTGTCTGAACTTGGGATCAACACCTATTTAGGCTTAAGGCTCCTTTGAGAACTTTCAGAGTTCCCATTTAAAATGTTAATTTATCTAAGTCTTCCTCTGGCCAGGGCCCCTGTTACTTTTCTAGGCCATGAAGTAGGTAGTGGTAAAGTTGCTCCTAAACTTGCTAAAGTTCTTGCCATTAAAGATTATCCAGTTCCACATGATAGGAAATCTCTTCAACGTTTCCTAGGCATGATAGGATTTTACAGAAGATTCTGTAAGAATTTCTCAGATATTGTAGCCCCTCTTACCTCTCTTACCAGTCAAAAAGTTCCCTTTATTTGGACTTCAGCTGCTCAAGATGCTTTTGACAAAGCAAAAAGATTATTGTGTGCTGCACCCATTCTTTTGTCTCCAGACTTCTCCAAACCTTTCTCATTACAGGTTGATGCTTGTGAGTCTGGGGTTGGGGCAGTACTGTTGCAAAACGGGGCCAAGGAGTTGCAACCTGTAGCCTTTTTTTCAGCCAAGTTCCAGCCGCATCAGAGGGCTTACTCTACCATTGAAAAAGAAGCCCTCACGCTGGTACTGGCTTTGGAGCACTTTGATGTATACGTGGGACAGCAAATACCAATCTTGTTGACCTTGTTCACTATCCTTACCCTGTTCAGGTAGAGGATGAGTTGTCACCTGACCAGTGGGTCGGTGCTATTTCTACCAGGGAGACCTCATCCACTTCACCGGATCAATCTGTTTCACCAGTTGAGGAGAAAGACTTAGCTCCCACTGACTTCCCAGATGAAGTCAAGCGTTTGTTGACTCTGTTGAACAAACGTCGTAAAGTCATTGCCTTACCAGGTGAGAAGATGGGTATAACGAGTCCCATCATATTCCACTTGAACCTGGTACTAGACCTATCTATATACCTGCGTACAGAATGCCTCATTCACAAGTTGCTGTTGCAGAAGAATTGATCAATCAAATGCTTGATGATGGAGTTATTGCACCTAGCAATTCACCTTGGAATGCACCCTTGATCCTAGTACCTAAGAAGGATGTTACTTGGCGCCCAGTGATTGACTTTAGGAAGTTAAATGCGAAAACTATCCCAGATCGCTTCCCACTTCCTGTACTGGGTGATCTTTTATGTAACATCGGAGATAACAAAGTCTTTTCAACCCTGGACTTGTCACAAGGGGTTTTTGGCAAGTCCCCTCTTCACGAGGACAGCCAAGAGCTAACTGCATTCTCCACTCCTACAGGTCATTATCACTTCCTCCATATGGCGTTTGGATTACGATCCTCCCCTATCACGTTCTCAAGGCTCATGACTAATATCTTTAGAGGTCTCATAGGTAATGCACTTATGGTGTACTTAGATGACATAATCGTCATGTCTAAAGACGTGGATACACACTTGAAAAGACTTGATGTAGTACTTGGTAAGCTTGAAGAAGCCAATTTAAAGATCAAAAACTGTCTAAATGTCAATTTTTCAGATCAGAAATCAAGTTTCTTGGTCACGTAGTCACTCCTAGAGGGGTTACGACTGACCAAAGTAAAGTAACTGCAGTACTAAATTTTCCAACACCCAAAACTGCCTATGCCGTAAGATCCTTTGTGGGCTTAGCAGGTTTTTATAGATCTTTCATTGCCAATTTTTCTTCCATAGCTGCTCCTCTAATTGAGTTGCTTAAGAAAGATGCTCCTTTTGTTCGGACCTTCCGTCAAGAAAGAGCATTCCAAACTTTAAAAGAAAAGCTAACATCTGCTCCAATTTTGAAATTTCCAGATTTTTCTAAGCCCTTCTATCTGACTACTGATGCTAGTTCTATTGGCATAGGTGCCGTACTAGCTCAGAAGACTGATGGCAAGTACAACGCAGTTGCATTTGCTAGCCGAGTCCTTACGAAGGCTGAACGTAATTATACAGTAACTGAGCAAGAAGCTTTAGCAATAGTATGGTCTTTGAAGCACTTCCGAGACATTATTTATCAGTACTCTGTTCATGTCTTGACAGACCACGCTCCACTGATACCTTTATTCCAGAACAAACAACCTACTGGAAGGTTAGCCAGATGGACCTTGACTATCCAAGAGTTCAATCCCACCTTTGAACACTTACCTGGCAAGTCAAATGTAGTTGCAGATGCCTTATCGCGACATGTTAGTATAGTAACTGCAGACCCTCCATTTAGTGCTGAAGATGTAAAGAATGCTCAACGAACAGATCCCATTTCGGTCTGGTGTGATTCGATTCCTGCTCCAGGAAGATCTTATTCTGACTGTGAAGCCACCAGCACCCATCAGTGACTTTGTCATGAACCAAGAATTACTGTATCGAACAGCCGAGTTGGGTACTCCTAGCAGAAGAGTTTACCAGTTAGTAATTCCACAGTCACTAGTGAATGTAGCCTTACAGCTAGTTCACGATGTACCAGGTGTTGCGCACCCTGGTATGGATCGTTCAGTAAAACAAGCCAGATTGAAATACTTTTGGCCTCGTATGGCAACTGATATTTCTGAGTATGTTAAGAAATGTAGTGTCTGCATGCAACATAAAGGTAATGCGAATGGTCCTAATCCAATCCAAGTATATCCAACCACTAGCGAACCGTGGGAAAGAGTTGCGCTAGATTTGTTAACTAATTTCCAATGTTCCCTCCAGGGCAACAAACATCTATGTGTTATGGTAGACCATTTCACCAGATATTGTGAGTTAGTTCCTATTGCAGATAAGACTGCCGAGACAGTAGCTAAAGCGTTTAAAGAACACATTATCTGCAGGCATACCACCCCTAAGTCCCTAGTAACAGATAATGGAGGTGAATTCTGTAATGAGATTCTTGAAAATTTGTGCACCTTGTACAAGATCTCTAAATCCACCATTGTTCCTCATCATCCTGCCAGCAATGGGTTAGCGGAACGTACCAATAAGAAAGTACAGTGGACCCCCGCATACCGTCGGCATCACATAACGTTCAATCCGCATACCGCTCGCTTTTATCACAAAAATTTTGCCTCGCATACCGCTCAAAAACCCGCTCACCGCTCTTCGTCCGAGACGCGTCCAATGTGTGCCCTTAGCCAGCCTCACATGTGCCGCCGGTGGCATTGTTTACCAGCCAGCCTCCGCGGTAACATCCAAGCATACAATCGGAACATTTCGTATTATTACAGTGTTTTTGGTGATTTTATCCGCAAAATAAGTGACCATGGGCCCCAAGAAAGCTTCTAGTGCCAACCCTACAGCAATAAGGGTGAGAATTACTATAGAGATGAAGAAAAAGATCATTGATGAGTATGAAAGTGGAGTGCGTGTCTCCGAGCTGGCCAGGTTGTATAATAAACCCCAATCAACCATCGCTACTATTGGTGGTACAGCTGCTGCTGCTGCTGTACCACCGTCAGCTGCTGCTGCTGCTGTAGTACCGTCTGCTGCTGCTGTAGCATTGTCTGCTGCTGCTGAAGCACTGTCAGCTGCTGCTGCTGTTGTACCACCGTCAGCTGCTGCTGCTGCTGCTGCTGTAGTACCGTCTGCTGCTGCTGTAGCATCGTCTGCTGCTGCTGTAGCACTGTCAGCTGCTGCTGCTGTTGTACCACCATCAGCTGCTGCTGCTGCTGTTGTAGTACCGTCTGCTGCTGTAGTACCGTCTGCTGCTGCTGTAGCATCGTCTGCTGCTGCTGTAGCACTGTCAGCTGCTGCTGCTGCTGTAGCACTGTCAGCTGCTGCTGCTGCTGCTGTAGCACCATTGTTGGTGTGGCTTATTGAGAATACCAAGAAACAATTAACCCCAGAGGATTTGCCACCCAGGATAACCCAAAAAAGTCAGTGTCATCGAAGACTGTCTAACTTATTTCCATTGGGGTCCTTAATCTTGTCTCCCAGGATGCAACCCACACCAGTCGACTAACACCCAGGTGAACAGGGAAAAATGCCTGGAACTAGTGCTCATATTGGTGAATTTAAAGCCAGCAAAGGTTGGTTTGAGAGATTTAAGAATCGTAGTGGCATACACAGTGTGATAAGGCCTGTTCTGGAAGAAAATGCCAAACAGGACCTACAGTACTCAGGAGGAAAAGGCACTCCCAGGACACAGTGTCTCATCAGTCATTGCTGCATCTTCAATAAAGGTAAGTGTCATTTATTCTTCATTTAGTAGAGTAGTACATGCACAATATATATTATGCATGTACTACTCTACTATTGTGCATGTATCTTTCTCTTTGTGTGTAGGAAAATGTATATTTCATGTGGTAAATTTTTTTTTTTCATACTTTTGGGAGTCTTGCACGGATTAATTTGATTTCCATTATTTCTTATGGGGAAAATTCATTCGCATACCGATCATTTCGCATAACAATGAGCCCTCTTGCACGGATTAAAGTCGCTATGCGGGGGTCCACTGTACTTGATGTCTTGAGAGCCACTATCAATCCCAACAATGAAACTTGGGATGAAGTTATACCTGATGTGCAGTGTGCTATAAATTCTGCTTACAATGTTTCTATAGGTGACACTCCACATTATGCATTGTATGGTGTAGATAAACGTTTGCCTTATGAGTTGCTATATTCTAATCCGAAACCAAATTACAACCCTGATGATTTCATAGCAACTCGTACCAGTTTAGCTCAAAGTGTCTTTAGAAGAATCCGTGAAACACTTCATAAATCAACAGCAGAATTCACAAGAGTCGCAAACACTCGAGCAAAGCCATCCAAAATCAAAGTAGGTTCGAGAGTTATGCTGACTAACTTTAACAAAACGTCTGCAATGCCTAAGCTTGATCAAAAGCTTGTTGGTCCTTATCGAGTAGTTGAACATATCACTGGTAATAAGTATAAGGTTAGAGAAATTAGTACTGGTCAGTATAAAGAATCGCATTTACATCATATGAAGTTAGTATGTGATGATAATGATGTTCCAACCCAGACTAATGTGACAGACTCTGACAATCCTCCTGATCCTGTACTCTCTACCTCTGATACTCAGTCAGACGATCAACCTGAATGACGTTATTCCCTACGTACACGACAGGTATTGAGAAATCCTGAAGTATCATTTGTAACTACCAATTCAGATTTGCCTCAAATACAGCATGAGTTAGCCAGTGCAACAGAGTTTGATCCTCCCAGAGATGACACCCATTCTGCATATATCAATCTCACCCTAGCAGAGTTGGGGTTAAATGTAAATAACCTGTATAGATGAATAATTACAGTATCAACTTATCAGTGTTCAAGAATTTTTTTTTGTGTTCACGTTCTCTCCGAATTCTGAGAATTAACAGTCTAGATTTGAGTGCACCGAATCTGCCTTTCTGTTAAACACTTCTTTCTTTGTATATATTCCTTCCTCAGAATCCGTAGATCACATGAATACAGATCGATCGATCAAATTTTTTTTTTATCACTTCTATTGTGTAATCCCAACGTTGAGTTTCATTCGATGAGTTGTGCTATATTATATCTTGTATTGCATTACAGTTTCATTACAGTTTCAGTTACGTAAGCTTCCATTCCAATATTCTACTTATGTATGTTATAATGTTCAATTGTTGTGTACTTTGACATTGTATAGAATCAGCCCAAGCCGTACGCCTGCCATCTCTAGTTTGTATTAGTTGTATGTCGGGATGACATACGTTAGCATCGCCGAGCTCTCATTAGTAGTACCAGTTCCTAGTAACCAGTTACCAGTAACCAGTGTACCAGTAGATGACTCACTACCAACCGTCTGTGTGAATCATTGACTGTATTCATATTGCTGCTGACCATAGCAGGATTTCAAACACCCTCAGCCGTAAGCACTATGGGTCAGTCGTAGATAGGGAGCAGAGAGAGGCAGGTCGGCTGTTGGCGCTTCCCATACTTCCCGATATATATTATACGTACTACCAGCCTACCTGAGTATTTTTACCCATCTACGTATCGAAAACCCACATGACATATACGTGGGACAAACTTCGCAGGTGGTCACTGTCTACAGTGATCACAATCCTCTAGTATATCTCCAAACCATGAAGAACCACAACACAAGGCTCATGCGATGGACGCTAAGACTGCAACCATATTTTCTGAGAATTGTACATATTGCCAGCAAAGAAAATATGTTGGCAGACTCTTTATCAAGAGTCTAACAATATTATTTATAATAATTATATATTAGGTTAGGATGTGTTAGGTTACTTGTGGTAACCCCTTCCAATCTCTTTTTTTTATCCCCTGGTGTGGGTTTTTTTTTTAGTGAGGGGATGCGGGCTACCGTCTGCCTGTGTCTTGGATCTAAGCTAGCCTGACTGTCTGCTGTCTCGCTCTGAGTTTATGGTTTGGCTTTTTGTCACAAGAAAAGCTGAGCTCTATCTAAGAGTTGGATGGTTGAGAAGAAAGACGGTCCCATTATTTTGTGCAATGGCGGCACGGTTACCACTGGGAGGTGGGAGCCTAATCCTGAGCCTTCTCGGGGTGGGGGTGTGACATGCAAAGAGTACGTAACCTTTATTCGGCGCATGTACACACCCTCATTTACAGGCTATCTCCCCCAACCAGCAAACCAGGTGACTGAGGGTTGACGATGGGGCCCTGTCGTTCAACCAGTACCCCGGTTCCAGCCAATGAGAAGATGGTTTTGGCAATCGCAGAGGTTATGTGGGTAACACTTTCCTGTCTGCCCTTGTCATTCCCATTCTAGAGCTGGTTGAAGCACGGTCTGCTCTCTAGTGGCTTCTATTCTGCCTTGCTTACCGTGGAGTGCACTAATACCTATCACTGTACATAGTGTACATACTTCTGTTCTAAATTGGTGAAGGATAAAATAAGTCAAAAGTTTTCTGCTGTGTTTATTTTGCTCCCTTTACACCCAGGATAACAGGCCATTTGGACTCCTGGGTTGTAATAAGTTGTCAACTAGTAAGTGTATCTCATGACTTTATTCAAAAAGAACTAAGCAGGTTAAACCCAACTAAGAGCACTGGCCTGGATAACATCCCGTCTAAGTTCCTAAAAGATGGTGCTTCTGAACTGTCAATCCCTATTGCTCACATAATAAATCTATCAATCACCACTAATACCATACTGGATGGGTTCAAGGAGGCCAAAGTTACTCCTATCTTCAAGAAAAATAGTAGGTCTGATATAAGCGACTATAGGCCTGTTAGTATACTCAGTATAATATCCAAAATTCTAGAGAGGGCGGTGTACTCTCAAGTAGTTAAGTACCTTAATGGCAATAACATTCTCCATAGCTATCAATCGGACTTTAGAAGATCTTACTCAACCGACACCTCCCTAATTAATCTGATGGATTACCTGAGAACTGAAATGTCAAAGGGGAACCTCATAGGTATGGTAACCTTAGACCTTCAAAAGGCCTTCGATACGGTCAACCACAATATATTATGTAAGAAACTTCAAGCTATCGGTATAGGTTCTGTAGACTGGTTTAAGTCCTACCTTAGCAACAGGAGACAAATTGTCAAAATCAACAAAACGGAATCAGAACCCCTGCCGATAGCATGTGGAGTTCCCCAAGGTAGTATTGTGGGTCCCTTATTATTCTTATGTTATGTCAATGACATGCCTATCAGTGTCAAGTGCAAACTCCTACTGTATGCAGATGACAGTGCTCTGTTAGTGTCTGGTAAAGACCCACAAGATATAGCTAATGTTTTAACACTGGAACTGGAGTCCTGCAGCAAATGGTTAGTAGACAACAAACTATCATTACACCTCGGGAAAACTGAAGCCATTCTCTTTGGCACAAAACATAAACTGAGAAGGGTACATAATTTTAATGTTCAGTGTAATGGGGAGCCCATCACTTCGGTTTCATCAGTAAAATATCTGGGAATCCCCTTTGACCCATGCATGTCAGGAGAATTGATAGGGAACAGTGTAGTAAAGAAAGCGAATGCCAGACTGAAGTTCCTGTATAGACAAGCACAGTGTCTACCTACTGAGGCTCGCAGGACCCTATACAATGCCATATGGATTACGCTTGCTCTTCATGGTACTCTGCCTTGACAAAAAAAACTGAAAGATAGACTGCAAATCACCCAGAACAAAATCGTAAGATTCATCCTGGGGCTGGGATCAAGAGAGCATGTAGGCCAGAATGAATTATAGCAGTTGGATATGCTGAATGTTGAAGACAGAGTAAAACAACTGAAGCTAAATCATGTTTATAAAATTGCTCACAAACAGTGTCCAGAATATCTTGCTGCCAATTTTGTCAAGGTTGGGAACCAAAGCAATCATAGTACCAGGGGGAGAGAGCACAACTTTGTAGTACCCACAGTTATTGGCCAGGCTTCAAATATCTTTTATTGTACAGCAATAAAGGAAAAAACAAAAAAGTATCCAAAACGGTCGGGATCCTCTCCAAGATACGATACTACGTGCCGCAAACTGCACTTCTCACACTATACCATTCACTTGTATATCCATACCTCACCTATGCTATCTGTGCTTGGGGTTCAACTGCAGCAACACACCTAAAACCAATAATAACCCAACAAAAAGCCGCAGTAAGAATAATCACTGAATCCCATCCCTGGCAACCCCCCCCCCCCACTCTTCATAGATCTAAACTTACTCCCTATTCAGAACATCCACACTTACTACTGTGCAATCTATATCTACAGGACCTTAAATTCCAATATTAACCTTGACCTAAAATGCTTTCTTGATAGTTGTGACAGGATCCACAGGCATAACACCAGACACAAACATCTGTATGACATTCCCCGTGTTCAACTAAACCTTTACAAAAATTCAATGCATTTCAAAGGATCTAAAATCTGGAACACCCTACCTGAAAACTCTAGAACTGCAGACACATTCATCACTTTCAAAACTACAGTTAGAAAACATCTTATCTCCCTGATCCACCCCGACAACTAACTACATGATAACCACCTGGTGGTTCACAATTACACTCGCTCACCCACTGACTATAAACCCAGAAATGCTAATCTTAATCTTAAAATAATAAATCCTAACTAGTCATAAGTTTGCCTATGATACTCCAATATAGACACTTTGTATTGTGCCAAAACAAAAGCATTCACATTGCTAAACTCACAAATTATGATGTAGTCACTTAGCCTTAAAACCATAATCTGTAAGGATTTAATGTTAAGAATTTATCTAAGTCTGCTCGAAATGCCTAGCCATGCTAGGTGCCCTAGTGGCCCCCTCTGTAATTAGTATTTTATAACATGTAAACCACACAATACCCAAAACCTGTAAACCCCACATTGTAACTCTTATAGAGAATAAGCTTGAATTGAATTGAATTGGAACAGACTACCTGCACATGTCAAAGCCAGTCATAGCATGAACCAGTTCAAGAAGAGTGCCAAAAGTTGTCTGATGAATGTAGCTACAGAAAGGGAGAGGAACGATTTTCTATTTTTTAGCTAACATATGTGCAAATTTTACCTTATTCCTAGTAATGACCCTCGTATTGTAGATAGTCTTTCTAGTATGAGAATAAGATGTTATCTTCATTATAGAATAATAAGAAAATATTTTAACCTTTATATTATAATAATAAGGTAAAAGGACCCCAATGGAAATAAGTCACTCTGTCTGACTTTTTTGGGTTATCCTAGGTTCTCTACACATATGTTGCTATGTATGATAATTCTATGTGTAACTGTATTTGTGTATACGTACCTGAATAAACTTACTTACTTACTCTTAAGAACATGAGAACATAAGAGAGGAAGAGCACTGTAACAGGCCTACTGGTCTATGCTAGACAGGTCCAACTCACACCCACTCATGTAGCTGCCAACCCTATTTTTAATGCTAGCCAAAATTCTTGCTTCAATGATGCTACTCAGGAGTTTGTTCCACTCATCAACAACTCTAGTGCCAACCAGTGTTTTACTACATCCTTTCTAAATCTGAATTTTTCCAACTTCATCCCCACTGCTACTTTTCCTGACTTGATTAGATATTGTCGTCAGGTTATTTATATTCACTTCATTGATTCCTTTCTTCCATTTGTATATTTCAATCATATCCCCCTACCTCTACAAAAGATTCCTCATTCATTGCATAGCTTTAAAAATAGGTTATACAGATTTATGAAACTGACACAGGAGCAGTTAGGGAAGGAAAGGAGGGCTGTTTCCCTGGGGTTCGTGCATTCTAGGGGACCCCCGGAGTAGATTATAGAACATAAAAGTATAGGAGAACTGCAGCTAGCCTAAGCACCCATGCCACAAGTACTCATGTACATAAGAGCAAACGAGAAGAGCACTGCACAGGCCTATTGGTCTATGCTAGACAGTTTCAACTCACACCCACTCATGCACTTGTCCACTCTATTTTTAAAGTTACCCAAGGTTCTTGCTTCAATGACGTTACTCGGGAGTTTGTTCCACACCAAACCAGTGCTTTCCTATATCTTGTCTAAACTTGAATTTTTCAAACTTGAACCCACTGCTGCAAGATATTTTTGGTATGTTCTTTATACCCCTTTTATTTATTCCTATTTTCCATTTGCAAACTTCAGTCACATCCCTCCCCTAATTCTACATTTTTCCAGAGAGTGCAAATTCAGTGCCTTCAGTCTATCCTCATAGGAAAGATTTCTGATACATGGGATGAAAAAGTTGATCCCATGTATCAGAAATTTTCCAGTGGATTTATGTCAAAACTTTAATATGAAGGCTAGAATAATTATGCAGCATAATCTAAATGAGACCTTACCAAGAATACAATATGTCCTCACTTAACGTCCTCAATAGTTTCTCGGAAACTGCGGCTTTAAGTGAAATGAAGTGTGTAACAAAAACCTCACCTTGCAGTCTATTGTCAAAACTCTTTAAAACTTCTAGTTTTGTTTCTAATGCCACACTTTTTCTTTTGTTTTTTTGTGGCCACAGACATCAGGGGTGCACAGTGCATCTGTAGCACTCATTGCAACAGTGTTAAATCAAGGAATAAATGTTTGTAAAATGAAAATTGTCACGAGCACTTCTTACTACCATGCAGTTCAAATACAAACAATAACAAATATGGTGAGCTCGCTGAGCGCTTTCATACCACATCGTTTATTGTTGTGCATTTGCATGATTATCGTATACTTTATGGATTTTTATTTTACAATATTTTGTATTCATTAGATTTTATTCTCAGTTATAATGAAATGACACTGAACAAAATGATGTTATTTGAGGACCTGCTGTACATAAAGTGCAACCTGAGGACTCATATTATTTACACTTCTTGATGCAAAGCCAAAAATTCTATCAGCTTTATTGTAAACACTTATGCACTGTTGTCTTGGCTTTAGATTACTGCTAACCAGGACTCCTAGGTCTTTTTTGCATTAAGTTTCACTGAGATTTAGCTTGTCTAGTTTATAGGTGCCATAGCTAATATATTTTTCCAAGAATAGAACCTTACATTTGTCTACATTAAACTGCATAGAACCTTACATTTGTCTACATTAAACTGCATGTGCTATTTCTCAGACCATAAAACAGACCATAAAATCAACCTATCAAGAACATTCTGTACATCTTGTGTCCTCGTCAGAATTGATCTGACAGCCTATTCTAGTGCCATTTGCACAGTTGCTTATACTGCTATTTATTCTCTCATCTAAGTTGTTAATTACATATTGTAAACAATAAGGAGCCCAATACTGACCCCTGTGGAACACCAATGGTAATGGAGGCCCACTCTGATTTCTCCCCATTTATACAAACTATGTGTTGTCTAATGGTCAACCATGCCTCAGTCCAGATAATTTCTCCACCTATTCAGTGTGTTGCTACTTTCTTCATCAATCTCCTGTGTGGTACTGAACTATCAAAAGCCTTGCTGAAATCCACATATATGACAGTGTATTCTTTATCTTGGTGAACTGCTTCAAATGCCTTAGTAAAAAAAAGCTAGTAAATTTGTAAGTCAGGAATATCCCCTTTGTAAAACTGTGCTGCAATTTATTGATTAAATTATATTTTTCAAGGTCATTTCAAATTCTGTCTGAAATTATTGATTCAAGATTTGTATATAGGTATCACATTTACTATTTTCCACTTATCTGGTACAATGTCCATTTATAGTGATTTGTTAGCCTAGCTAATGATTTACTTAGTTCCTCCTTACATTCCTTTATAACCCTTGAAAACCTCTGACCATGGCCCATCCACTTATTTGGTTTTAACCTATCTATTTGTCACTAGTCACCTAGATTTTGCATAATTTTTTTTTGTCTTGACCTGTATAAGGACTGATTTCTGAAATTTCTTTTGTCCCCTTGTGTAAAAACAGGGAGGAAATGAGTGTTAGAAAATGGTACACATTTCTGTCCTTCATTCTTCCATTCACTTAGAGATTAATAATTTTATATAAAGTGTGTTAATTTAATGAATCTGCTTAACTGCTAGTGAAATATTGCTGCAGTGCTGTAAGTTAATTTTTTGTTTTAACATGCCAGCTGTCTCCCACCAAAGCAGGGTGACCCAAAAATGAAAGAAACACTTTCACCATCATTCATACATAATCAATGTCTTTGCAGAGGTGCCTAGATATGATAGTTTACATGTCACTCCAAACAGCCAAAATCTCAAACCCCTCCTGTAAAGTGTAGGCATTGACTGTACTTCCCACCTCCAGGACTTAAGTCCAGCTAACCTGTTTCCTTGAATCCCTTCACAAAATATTACCTTGCTCACACTCCAACAGCTCATCAGGTCCCAAAAATCATTTGTCCCCATTCACTCCTATCTAACATGCTCACACATGCCTGCTGCATGTCCAGGCCCCTTGCACACAAAACCTCTTTTAACCCCTCTACCCCTCCTCCCTTCCATTACACCTTCCCAAGTCATTCTGTTTTGTTCCATCCTCTCTAAATGACCAAACCACTTCAATAACCCCTCTTCAACCCTCTGAATATTTTTTGTGACTCTACAGCTCCTCCTAATTTCCACAACGAATTCTCTGCATAATATTTACACCACACATCACCCTTAAACACGACATCTCCACTGCCTCCAGCCTCCTCGCTGCAGCATTCACAACCCATGCTTCATACCCATATAAGTGTTGGTGCCACCATACTCTCATACAGTCCCTTCTTTGCCTCCATGGAAAACATTTTTTGTTTCCACAGACACCTCAATGAACCACTCACCTTTTTTCCTTCATCAATTCTATGGTTAACCTTGTCCTTCATAAAACCCATCTGCTGACAAATCTGAACACAATCACTTCTTCCATACTCCCTGCCTCCACTGTGGTATCCAATTTTTCTGTACCTAACTCATTTGATACCCTCATCACCTTACTCTTATCTATGTTCACTTTCAAATTTCTTTCTTTACACAGCCTCCCAAACTCGTCCACTAACCTCTGCAACTTTTCTTTAGAATCTCCCAAAAGCACAGTATCATCAGCAAAAAAGTACCTGTGTCAACTCCCATTTTGTATTTGATTTCTCATAATTTAATTCCACCCCTCTCCCCAACACCCTAGCATTTATTTTTTTACAACCTCATCTATAAATATATTAAACCATGGTGACATTACACATCCCTGTCTAAGACCTACTTTTACTGGGAAGTAATCTCCCTCTCTCCTACACACCCTAACCTGAGCCTCACTATCCTCATAAAAACTCTTTACAGCATTTAGTAACTTACCACCTATTCCATACACTTGCAACATCTGCCATATTGCTCCCCAATCCACCATATATGCCTTTTCTAAATCCATATATGCAATGAAAGCTTCCCTACCTTTATCTAAATACTGTTCACCCTGCCTCGGTGGGAGACGGCCAACTTGTTGAGAAAAAAAAAAAAAGTTTCAACGTAAACACTTGATCTACACATCCTCTACCCATTCTAAAGCCTCCCTGTTCATCTGCAATCCTGCTCTCTGTCTTACCTCTAATTCTTTCAATAATAACCCTACCATACACTTTACCTGGCATACTCAGTAAACTTATTCCCCTATAATTTTTACGATCTCTTTGTCCCCCTTTCTCTTTATATAAAGGGACTATACATGCTCTCTGCCAATCCCTAGGTACCTTCCCCTCTTTCAAACATTTATTGAACAAAAGTACCAACCACTCCAACACTATATCCCCCCCCCCTGCTTTTAACATTTCTGTCATGATCCCATCAGTTCCATCTGTTTTACCCCCTTCCATTCTACATAATGTCTCACGCACCTCCCCTACACTCACATCCGGCTCTTCTTTACCCCTAAAAGATGTTATACCACCCTGGTCAATGCATGAAATTACTGCCTCCCTCTCTGCAACAATATTTAACAGTTCCTCAAAATATTTCCACCATCTTCCCATTATCTCCAACTCCCCATCTACTAACTCCCCTATTCTGTTTTTAACTGTCAAATCTATTCGTTCCCTAGACTTTCTTAACCTATTTATCTCACTTCAAATTTTTTTCTTATTCTCAGCAAAATTTGTTGACAGTGCCTCACCCACTCTATCATTTGCTCCCCTTTTGTACTTCCTCACCACTCTCTTCACCTCTCTTTTACTCTTTATATACTCCACCCTTCTAATATCACTTCTGCTCTGTAAAAATCTCTCATACATGACCTTTTCTGTTTTATCACACCCTTTACCTTATCATTCCATCAATCACTCCTCTTTCCCCCTGCACCCACCCTCCTATAACCACAAACTTCTGCTCCACATTCTAACACTACCTTTTTAAAACTATCCCACCCCTCTTCAACCTCCATAATACCTATATTCTCATTGGGCCACCTTTCTCCCAATAGCTGCTTATATCTCACCCTAACTTCCTCCTCCCTTAGTTTATAAACTTTCACCTCTCTCTTACTTGCTGTTGCCATATTCCTTTTGCTCCATCTACCTTTTACTCTAACTGTAACTATGACTAAATGATGATATATCTTTTGCTTCTCTATAAACATGTACATCCTGAAGTCTACCCATCAACCTTTTATCCACCAATACACAATCTAACAAACTAATTTCATTACATGTTATTTCGTATCTTGTATACTGTACTTATTTAACCTTTTTTCTTAAAATATGTATTACTTATTACCAAACCTCTTTCAATACATAATTCAAATGATGAACAAAAAAAAGAAGCAATTACAGTACAGTACAGTACACTAAGTACAGCAGTTGCTACCATTCATACTTAACTCACTTTATTTTACTGATACATACCTTCTTTGCTACAGAGATGAGTTAGATCAAGGAGTACCTCATCTTATGTGTCTCCATGGCTTATATACAGTAAGCTAAAGGAACCAGCTGTCTGTATGAAACTTATTTCTCAAGTAAGGTCTTTTTCTTTACTCACACTTATGTCTTCACAGACAATGATCTTATGGGTATACACAAGTTGCAGTCATTTTATTCGAAAATCTTCTGCAATACACCTTTCTATTAACCCTTAAACTGTCCAAACGTAGATCTACGTTTTTTCAACATTTGAAAGTATGCAAAAAAAAAAGTAATTTTTTTTTTTTATATATACAGTGGACCCCCGGTTAACGATTTTAATCCGTGCAAGAGGGCTCATCGTTATGCGAAATAATCGTTATGCGAATGAATTTTCCCCATAAGAAATAATGGAAATAAAATTAATCCGTGCAAGACGCCCAAAAGTATGAAAAAAATTTTTTTTTTACCACATGAAATGTTAATTTTAATACACACAAACTGAAAAAGGCATGCACAATTACATGACACTTACTTTTATTGAAGATCTGGTGATGATTGATGGGATGGGAGGAGGGGAGAGCATTATCTTCTTACTGTTTAGAAGGGGAATCCCCTTCCATTAGGACTTGAGGTAGCAAGTCCTTTTCTGGGGTTACTTCCCTTCTTCTTTTAATGCCACTAGGACCAGCTTGAGAGTCACTGGACCTCTGTCGCACAACAAATCTGTCCATAGAGCTCTGTACCTCCCGTTCCTTCAAGACTTTCCTAAAATGGGCCATAACATTGTCATTGAAATAGTCACAAGCACGGCTTGCAACAGCTGTGTCAGGGTGATTTTCATCTATAAAGGTTTGCAGTTCAACCCACTCTGCACACATTTCCTTAATCTTTGAAGTAGGCACAATGGATTCCACAACTGGCATAGGCTTCTCAGGGTTAGCCCCAAACCCTTCAAAATCTTTCTTAATTTCCATACTAATTCTCACCCTTTTTACCACAGGGTTGGCACTAGAAGCTTTCTTGGGGCCCATGGTCACTTATTTTCCAGAAACAGCACCGAAAATACTGTAATAATACGAAATATTCCGAGTGTATGCTTGGATGTTACCGCGGAGGCTGGCTGGTAAACAATGGGACGGAGCGGCACATGTGAGGCTGGCTGAGGGCACATTGGACGCGTCTCGGACGAAAATCGGTATGCGGGTTTTTAATCGGTATGCGCGGCAAAAATTTTGCGATAAAAGTAATCGTTATGCGGAAAAATCGCTATGCGATGCCATCGTTATGCGGGGGTCCACTGTACAGTGGACCCCCGGTTTACGATATTATTTCATTCCAGAAGTATGTTCAGGTGCCATTACTGAACGAATTTGTTCCCATAAGGAATATTGTGAATTAGATTAGTCCATTTCAGACCCCCAAACATACACGTACAAACGCACTTACATAAATACACTTACATAATTGGTCGCATCGGGAGGTGATCGTAAACCGGGGGTCCACTGTATATATATTTGAAAACATCTAAAAAAAACTTTGATCTACTTTTCTTTTTTGTTATATTTGAAAATATGTAAAAAAAAGTAAATCTACTTTTGGAGCACTACGCATGTGAACATAGATCTGCTTGGACAGTTTAAGGGTTAACAACCATTTACTGTATCTATACCTACTGGTATGTTTAAATATTTAAAAAAAAATAAGCTATGTATTAATATTGCTGACAGACCCCATTTACCTAATACAGAAATTACTGGCATGCAGAATTACAGGGCTTTCTAGTGGCAAAGTTTAATTTAAAAAATTATATTTCACAAAATACTGCCTCACCTGTGTGATGATTGTCCGATATTCAAGTGGCATGTTCATTCTCATGAGCATCACCATGGATACAAAATACATTCCCTGGAAATTAGTAAAAAACTGAAGTCAAAGTAGTATAGGAAAATATACATTTTTTGCACACTAAAGTAAAATGCTTTATATTTATACCCTTATTTGGTAACAATAATGGGTGTGCAGATATATAAGCTTAAAGTAAATTTTAACAGTAATTTTATCTCCAGTTTTTTTTTCCTAATACAGTGGAACCTCATTTTTCGGCCGTAATCCGTTCCAGAAAGTTGGCCTCAATTTGAAGCAATATTTCCCACAAGAATTAATGTAAATACAATTAATCCATTCCAGACACCCAAAAACATTCACAAAAAATACATTTTTTAAAGATTAATTATAGTTTTACAAAGAGAGCTAAATAAAATAAATAAACATTTAAATCACTATTACATACCTTTATTGAAGACTCTTATTGGCTTGTGGACAGAGGATGGATTGATTATTGTTTGGAAGGGGACTCCCCCTACATAAGGACTTCAGGTATCAAAGCTCTCTCTGGGGTTATTTCCCTCCCTCCCTGCTACACTCCCTGCCTGCCTGCTACACTCCCTGCATGCCTGCTACACTCCTTGCCTCCCTTCCACACTCCCTGTTTCCCTGCTACACTCCCTGCCTCCCTTCCACACTCCCTGTTTCCCTGCTACACTCCCTGGCTCCCTTCTACACTCCCTGTTTCCCTGCTACACTCCCTGCATGCCTGCTACACTCCCTGCTGGCCTGCTACACTCCCTGCCTCCATGCTATACTCCTTGCTACACTCCCTGCATGCCTGCTATGCTCCCTCCCTCCCTCCATGCTACACTTTCTGCCTGCCTGCTACACTCCCTGCCTCCCTTCCACACTCCCTGTTTCCCTGCTACACTCCCTGCTTGCCTGCTACACTCCCTGCCTCCCTTCCACACTCCCTGTTTCCCTGCTACACTCCCTGCTTGCCTGCTACACTCCCTGCATGCCTGCTACACTCCCTGCATGCCTGCTACACTCCTTGCTTGCCTGTTACACTTCCTGCATACCTGCTGCACTCCCTGCCAGCCTGCTACACTCCCTGCCAGCCTGCTACACTCCCTGCCTCCCTTCCACACTCCTTGTTTCCCTGCTACACTCCCTGCTTGCCTGCTACACTCCCTGCTTACCTGCTACACTTCCTGCTTGCCTGCTACACTCCCTGCATGCCTGCTACACTCCCTGCATGCCTGCTACACTCCCTGCCCATGGTGGCTTATTTCACAGTCTCACTTAATAAACAAGCTACATCAGCTTCCTTGATTTGTTCTTTCTTTTCTAGGATAGAAGTGATTGTTAATTTGTTTTTCCCATACATCCCATGGTAATTTATTTCACAGTCACACTTAATAAAATAAACCACCAAAAAATAGATTTTAAGGAAATGTTTGAATGAATTCATGGAGTACATGCTCACTCGCCAACAGACAAGGGGAGACTGACTCATCTACGTGTGGTGTCCTGGGCCGACGCGTCTAATATGGCTGATATACGAGGCAACGGCCGAAATATGGAGCAAAACTTCTGCCTAAAAACCGGCCTAAATACGAATCGGCCAATAAACGCAGTGGCCAAAACATGAAGTTCCACTGTACTGTAATAACATGTTTTAAAACACCAAGTCTGGGGCACCCTGTACTGTGATCCAGACTTGTGAAACACCCTGTACCATATTACAGACTTGAAACACACTGTATCATGGATCTAGATTTGTAAGACACACTGTACCATAGGTCTAGACTTGTGAGACACACTGTACCATGTGTCTTGACTTGTGAGACACATTATACAAAAAAGTATAGTAGTACAGCCTCTCCTCACTTAACGACAGAGTTCCGTTCCTAATACTGCGTCAATAAACGAATTCTTTGCTAAATGAGGAGCATACTATAATGGTAGTGGGTTTATGTCAACAATCTTTGATATTGCTTTAATGTCACCCTTGCACCATTTATAACATTTTTAGTATATTTTTAAATGTTTATACAGTAGTGTACTGTATATTGTACTACTACAACAACTTATATCACTACTACTACTACCACTAGTATTCCACCTCACTCTGAGCCTATATACACTGTGTCCATGTACTATTTGTAACGGCTTGACAAAGCTCCTGGAGAGAGAAACGTTGCCACAATAAAATGTTACATTAGTTGCACTTATGTCCTTTTACTTTACATACTGTCAGTAATTTTACCAACATATATACAACCCTATGTTTTATATGCTATATTGGGTTTTTGTTCCATCAGCTGGGAACAAATCTGTCACAAAAAACTAGGGACACCTGAACTTTTCTCTTTTCTAGTTTGTATTAGTCCTTTCTCTTGTCACACTGTCAAACTCTATACTGTAACAATATACTTACCATCAGCTGTGCCAGAACAAGTACAATGATGTTTGAAGATTTGCTGCTAGACACTGCATAGAAGAACTGCAATAATAAAATAAACAATATACTACAGTGCATCATATAACTAGTATGTATAATGCTTTGAGCTACAAATACCTAGTCTTTGTGTAGAATTTGATAAATAATGGTGACCTAACAACTTTTCTGAAAAACATACCAATATTTTATCAGTATTTGGATTTCTCTACCACTTTCACCTGTTTTCTTCCCTAACTCTTCAGTCTTCTGTTATCTCTTAAAAATGTCTGTTTTCTTTCATAACTGTCTGGTACCACCAGGCCAAAAAATCAGTTATAACAGCTTTAGACACAGCTGACATGCAGAGCTAGCAGTCTCCATGGTTAATTGTGCCCTATACAGAAAATAGTTTGTAATACTGTACTTCAAAGCATATTCTGTCTAGGTTTCAATGAACTATCAACATACTAAAGATAGCAGAGGTGTGAAATTAAAATACTTTATTACTAAGACCTGCAGCAAATAAACTGTTTAATTCAACAATTTTCATAAGTAAACTTCACAAAAGACTCTTAAGCCTAAGATGTGAGTGCAAAGGATTTTATTACAGGTTCTAAGCAAATCCTATATCCTTATATTAGGGGATGGCAGAGATTCACAACCTGGTTATGACAAATCCTGATCACTGCATACATACCTACTCATATTAAACAGCAAATACATCATGATAATAATACATATTATTATTATTATTAATTAATAATAATAATAATAATAATATTATTATTATTACAGTATATTCATGGGAAAGTGCCAAACCCAGAAGAGTCATACAGTTCCTGGGGAATGGGAGGCACTCAGGTTTGATCCAAAGAAAAGGAGGGTAACTCAAAGTCTTCCAATCAAGACACTCCTTTTCAAGGAACTGTAAATGCATAAAGGAGGGTGAGCATGGACTTGCCCTCTCAGAATCACATTCTCCATGATAAGCTCCAGAGGCACCTGGGCTACCATAGCCAAAGAGCCAAATGCCCTTTCAGTGTTCAGAGATTGATTTCTGAGAGAGCTTAAGCCCTGACAGTGTATGCCAACAAAAATTTCTTGCCTCAATTAGAAAGGAGCTTCGCATTGCCATCAAAACCAGAGATAAGAGGGCTGTTTGTCTCAAAGTTTGAGGCCACAGTTTGGACATGAATAAACAATCCTTTAACTCTTTCAGGGTCGGTCCTATACATGTACCGCTTGAGAGCCAGTGTCGGTCCCGTATTTACACGCCAAAATTCTAGCGCCTGCAAATCTGGTGGAAGAAAGCTGGCAGGCCTACATATGAAAGAATGGGCCTGAGTGGTCAGTGTACGCAGTATAAAAAAAAACCTGCAGCATGCAGTGCATAATGAGAAAAAAAAACTCCACCCTTGTTTTTGGTTTAAAACAGTGACTTTGCAGTGTATTTTCATATGGTATTTATGGTTGCATTCTCGTTTTCTTGGTCTCATTTGACAGAAAGGATGATATATTACAGAAATAGAGATGATTTTGATTGGTTTCACGATGAAAAGTACCTTGAAATTGAGCTCAAATTAGCGGAAATGTTCGATTTTTGCCGATATTCAAGAGAAAACAAATCACGGCACTCGTCCAATACACGTCAACTGGTGAGTAATATTCTTTCACAAGTGTGCTGATGTTATTTATACCATTTTTACAATAATGCAGTAGTGTGCATAACAGTAGATCTTCTATTTTTTTGTGAGAATTAAAATTCAAAATGGAAAGCAAGAGTAATATAAGAGGGGCCTGGAGACATGACTAATGAACAGAGAAAATATTATTTTAGTTCCAGGAATGTCTGTCTTTTCTTTTCTGGACCCTATTTTGAAATTGGCATCTTCTGAAATTTCTGTGAAATTGGCCAAATTGCCAATTTTTGACCACTTTATTGGGTAGTTGAAATCAGTAAATGGGCGATTTCTTGTACTCAATTGATAGAACAAATGGAGTTCTAGCGAAATAACTATGATTTTAGCCGACTGGAACAATGGAACTGGCTGAAAATATGGCTCAAATTGGGCAAAATCGCCAATGCACAAATATCGCTGATTTCACTAACTTCGCGTGAGTGTAATTTCGTAAGTTTTCCATCAAATTTCATACTTCTGGTGTCATTACCTTCGGAAAAAGAGTATATCATTTCATAAGAAAAAACTTTTTTTTTTTTTTTTTGAGAATTTTTCGACCTTGAGAGCGAGTTAATAACCCTTTCAGGGTCCAAGGCCCAAATCTGGAGTCACGCACCAGTGTCCAAGAATTTAAAAAAAAAAAAAATGTTATTTTTTCTTATGAAATCGTAGATAATCTTTTTGTGAAGGTAATAAAACAAAAAGTACGAAATTTGATGGAAAATTGACGAAATTATGCTCTCGCGAATTTTGATGTGTCAGCGATATTTACGAATCGGCGATTTTGCCGACTTTGACTCCCATTTTAGGCCAATTACATTATTCCAATCAACCAAATTCTTAGCTATTTCACTAGTATTACTTCTATTCTATCGATTGAGCACAAGAAATCGCCAAGTCAACTGTTTCAACTACAAAATAAAGTGATCGGAAATTGTTAATTTGGCCAATTTAACACAAAGTTCAAAATATTCCAATTTCAAAATAGGGTCCAGAATAAACAATGTAGGCATTCCTGGCACTAAACTAACATTTCCTCTGTTCATTAGTTATGTTTTGAGGCTTTACAAATAAATTCCATTTTCATTTTTTATTCACATAATGAATTTTTATTCACACCAAAAAATAGAAGATTTACTGTTATGCAATACTGTAATAATTGTATAAATATCATCACCATATTTGTGAATGTATATTAGACCCACCAGCTGACGTGTATTAGATGTGTGAGGTCGTTTGTTTACTCCTGAATATCGGCAAAAATTTAACATTTCCGCTACTTTGAGCTCAGTTTCAAGCCATTTCCAGTGCTAAAACCAATCAAAATCATCTCTATTTCTGTAATATGTCTTCCATTCTATCAAATGAGACCAAGAAATCGCAAATACAACTATAAAAAAACATACGAAAAAACACTGCAAAGTTGCTGTTTTAATCGAAAAATCATGATTTCAGTTTTTTTCTCTCATTATACACAGTGTGCTGCAGGATCTGTTTTATGTGGTGCACACATACCACACAGATGTATTCTCTCATATCTAGGCCCAAATGTACCACTCACAGTTTATCAGAGTGAGCTGAGCTCATGGCGTAGATCTACGGTTTGGACACTCACCGTAAAGCCGTAGATCTACGGGACGGACCCTGAAAGGGATAAATGAATAACCTGAAAATGAGGGCTGCCGTTTCTTGAATAATGCTGTTGGAAGAAAGAGGTACAGAACCTAGAATTATCATGAACACAGGGTCCTAGCATATGCTGCTACTGCGAATGAAACTAAATGTGGGAAAACAAGCCCAAGAAAGGAGTTTCCCACTGCTCCACTAGAGCCTGAAAACTTCATAATGGACTCACGAAATCATAATGACACGATTGCAAACAAGCCACGGTACGGATGGGGACTGAACTCACAGCAAATGTGTTGTAAAACTCCAGGCCAGCGCATAAGCCAGCTGGTCTGGAGTTGTATGACTCATCTGCCACGAGTTCAATCCCAACCTGTACTGTGGTTTGGTTCATGATGGAGATTTCACTCATGTGGCACTTGAAGGTAACCTGACACATGAAATGAAATAAAGAAAGGAGGAGATGAATGTTCTCTTCTTGCATAAGATCACAACTCTCTGTGAGGGCACAGAATGAAACTGACACTCAAGTTGGGACAGAGAAGCTGAGGGAGAGATGACCTGTTAATCTGACCAGACTGCAAGTGTCAAATCTTTTACTGACCCCCAGCAAATGATTGCTTTAGTTCTTTCCAGCTCACATGAAAGGCAAGCTAAAGAGGATGTCATCTAATTGAAATCTTACTGTACACATACAGAGTGGCTTCCCCAACATGTCAATGAGGCATCTAATGTTAGTGTATTTGTGGGAGAGGAAAAATTCATGGAAACCCACCTCAGAAGGTTTAACAAACTCAAGAGTTACTACCACACTGGGGGAACAAAAATGTCTTACAGGCAATGGTTGTTGTTGGCAATGTCATCTACAGTGCTAGTCATGCCGTGATGAAAATCAAAGGCCTACCATACAGGAGGGTCTTTTTCGTCAGTGCATTATGCCGGGTAGCAGCCGTTAGCATGATGTCATGGCCTGCCGCCACACTCCACAGTAACTCCTCAGCGCTCATGTGGCTGCCGTAGTGAGAGGAAGTGTTGCACTTTTGTCTCTCATCTGCCCCATCTTTTGTCCAGTGTTCCCTTTGGTTTTGGGGCTATACATGTTTTATTATGGGTAAAAGGAAGTCTTTAACACCTGAAACTATAGCTCAAATCATAGGGCTTCACAAAGCTGGGCACCAGACGAAAGAAATAGTTGAGAATGATGATGTGTGTGAACATTCACTGAGGAACTGGGTGCAGTGTTTCAAGGCTGGTGGTGGTGTTGAGTTACCGTCTAACAAACCTCGGCCTGGCCCCTCGAAGAAGACATCTATTTGTACCTTAACTGTGTTAAAGAAGCACTTAGAGAGTACACCTAAGATAACTGCTAGAGAATTGAAAGAAAAGAACTTACATCTTCTCTCAGAGGTGTCTGTAAGAACTGTTAACAGACATGCATCAGAACTGGGCTACAGTAGTCACTGCCAGGTTAAGAAACCGATCCTCTCCAAACCACAAGACATGTAGGCTGGATTATGCAAAGAAATATCTTCATTGGAATCCTTAACAGTGGTCTGAAGTACTTTGGAGTGATGAAGCAACCTTCACCGTCACCTGTAACCGTGAGGGACATGTGTACTGGCCTAGAGGTAGTGACTCCATAGACCTACGCTACACCTGTGGGACCACCAAATACCCAGACTTGCTCATGGTTTAGGGGTGTTTCAGTGCTCAGAGTGTTGGTGAACTTACTGTGCTTCCCAAAAACCAGTATATGAACCAGTATAATTTTTTTTTTTTTTTTTTTTCAACAAGTCGGTCGTCTCCCACCGAGGCAGGGTGACCCAAAAAAAGAAAGAAAATCCCCAAAAAGAAAATACTTTCATCATCATTCAACACTTTCACCACACTCACACATTATCACTGCTTTTGCAGAGGTGCTCAGAATATAACAGTTAAGAAGCATATACGTACAGAGATACATAACATATCCCTCCAAACTGCCAATATCCCAAACCCCTCCTTTAAAGTGCAGGCATTGTACTTCCCATTTCCTGGAGTTATTGTGTGAATTTACCTGAGGCATTTGACAAGTGTGGGGATGTAGCTTTTAAGCAGGATGATGCACCGTGTCATACTGCCAAATCTGTAGTTCAGTGGCTTAAAGACTGTGAAGTGAGGTTCTTTAATGACTGGCCAGGCAATTCCTCATACCTAAACCTTATTGAGAACCTCTGGTCAATAGTGAAACGAAGTTTACAGGGCAAGGATATCAGTTCCATCCTGTGGCTGGACTCAAGAAATCGTAATGACACGATTGCAAACAAACCATACCCCCGGCCGGGATTGAACCCGCGGTCATAGAGTCTCAAAACTCCAGCCTGTCGCGTTAGCCACTAGACCAGCTAGCCACAATAAGATTCATCCAACTACGTATATTTCTACACCATAGGAAGGTTAGCACAAGCACCACTGTGACCACAAATGCAATTTGAAACCACTGTGACCACAAATGCAATTTGTGGTCACAGTGGTGCCTGTGCTAACCTTCCTATGGTGTAGAAATATAACTAGTTGGATGAATCTTATTGTGGCTAGCTGGTCTAGTGGCTAACGCGACGGGCTGGAGTTTTGAGACTCTATGACCGCGGGTTCAATCCCGGCCGGGGGTATGGTTTGTTTGCAATCGTGTCATTACGATTTCTTGAGTCATGTTGACGGCGGTGAAGGGACTTGAGCTAGAGTTCGTCATGGCCATGCTAGCTGGACATTCGTCTGTAAAAACTTGCATTTGTGGTCACAGTGGTGCCTGTGCTAACCTTCCTATGGTGTAGAAATATACCTAGTTGGATGAATCTTATTGTGGCTAGCTGGTCTAGTGGCTAATGCGACGGGCTGGAGTTTTGAGACTCCATGACCGCGGGTTCAATTCCGGCCGGGGGTATGGTTTGTTTGCAATCTTGTCATTACGATTTCTTGAGTCATGTTGACGGCAGTGAAGGGACTTGAGCTAGAGTTCGTCACGGCCACGCTAGCTGGAGATTCGTCTGTAAAAACTTGCATTTGTGGTCACAGTGGTGCCTGTGCTAACCTTCCTATGGTGTAGAAATATACCTAGTTGGATGAATCTTATTGTGGCTAGCTGGTCTAGTGGCTAACGCGACGGGCTGGAGTTTTGAGACTATGACCGCGGGTTCAATCCTGGCCGGGGGTATGGTCTGTGGCTGGAGGTTGCTCTACATGAGGCATGAAATAATATACCTCCACAAACCCTCAAGAATTTGTGTTTGAGTCTTCCTACATGGTTGAGGGACATGAATAAGCATAAAGGATGCAGCACCAAGTATTAAAACCTCAGTAAGTGTGTAAGTATATATATTATAATCTTTCATGGTATGTGTTTGTGCTTTGGTACGTGTGTGGGGGAGGGGCGGCATAATGCCGTGACTAGCACTGTAAGTGGGACTGAACATTAAGTAAAAGAAAATTCCCAAGAGAAAATGGAAGGTGGAAGGGATGGGAGAAGGGAAGTCAAACATTAGCTAAAAGTACCAGGGAAACTTCAAATACTGGTAAAACAGACTTATAACATTTCAGAGTCTGTCATCCCTATGCTGTTTATCAAAACATGAACACAGAATTATTTATATTATGTAATTAATGAAAAAAATATGTAATTTCTAAATAGAATATGATGTCACAAAAAGAAAATCAATTACTGAGCAATGAGTAGAAATTATAATCTTCTAAATTTCCTTTTATTTTTGTTGATAATAAAAACTAAAGCACTTAACACACTGAAAAATATTAAATCACCATAAATAATATTTTATATAAAAAAACAAATGGTAACTTTTAGTTATGCCTAATAGAAAGTTGTTAATGCAAGTTCTGCTTTGACTCAGCAGTGCACATTGTAATCCTCATTGTATCACAAAGATACAAGAAGAATTAATAAACAATAAAGCCATGCAGAGTCTGGTTACCTCCTCAACAAAATACTCTGCACATATATAATACTGATGTTTGAAAACAATCGCTATATGTGGCTGAATCACCTTAAATGTAAAGTGTGTGTGTGACTGAACATAGTAGAGGTCCTGCCTCCAATGGCCCCATTGTAGAATGTATCTGAATTTTTCAGTTATAAATAGATCTTAATGCTTGTGACCTAGTTCCATTAATAAATTTATATAAATTCTCTCTCTCTCTCTCTCTAGGCTGGGAGCAAGTATTTTGAAAATAAGGACATAATTTATAAACATCACATTAAGTATCATGTAGTGGGAGAAATGTCCAAATATGTGCCACAAAACTACAAATAAAAACTTAGTGAATCCTACAAGGTACTGATGTTCCTCTTACAGAAATAATTAACTAAGGTCAATGGATCTACTCTGTTCCACACAAAATTCACACAGAGATAAATTTTAATGTCCAAACTAAGTACAACATTAGGTGGTGAGTACTGTATACTGTACTGTCAAGTATAGCAACATACACAAATAACCCGCACATAAAAGACAGAAGCTTACGACGACGTTTCGGTCCGACTTGGACCATTGACAAAGTCACACTAACAGGGGAGGAGCAGGACGGCTATATATAGGCAGGAAGAGGTGGAGGTAGTAGTAGTGGTAGTAGTAGTAGTAGTAGTAGTAGTACAAGAATTGTATATAATACCGACAGGATGAAATGACACACGCACAACACCCGGGCATCCTCACCGTAGACGTTTCGCCATCCAGCCAGCCACTGGATGGCGAAACGTCCACAACAAAGACAACCAGACGCCGCACATGTGTCTAATTTCATCAGTAGTTGTAGTAGAAGAAGAAGAGGTAGTGGTAGTGGTAGTGGTAGAAGTGGGAAATAAGGAAGACGAGCCAGTCAAATACAAAGGAAGGGGAGCACTGCAAGAGAGCTAGAAACCCACAGAGGGAGAGCAAGCGCACCGAGGTGCGTGAAAGGGGAAGTGGTGAAATAAAATAAAGAAGGAACAGAAACACGAGACAGGAGAGAGAAAGACAACCCAGAGGAGAAAAGGAGAGAGGAAAGGGGAAGAGGAAGAAGAAAAAGAAGAAGAAGAAGAAAAAATGAGGAATCAGGTTAAGTCACGGGTGTTCTGAAGTTTGGAGCATTTTACAATGTAGTGGGAGAGGAAGGCATCTACAGAGACGAAGCCAGGGCTAAGGTTCATACAAGGAAAGTTGTGTATAAGAGAGGATTCAACTAAACGGCGACTGTTCGAGTTGGAAGTAGGGAAGACAGTTTTAGCAGAAGACCAGTCAATAGGATGGCTATGATCTCTGACGTGACAGAAAAGAGCATTGTTAGTGTCGGCAAGCCTAACACTATTTTTGTGCTCCCTAAGTCTCTTCCAACCTTTTCTTGAAGCTCTTAACAATCTTGCCCCTTCCATTAAGTTTAAAGCTGAATGGGAATCTAATTCCTTACTTCCTTTCCTTGATGTCCATGTCCACCGCTCAGATACAGGTTTTTCCTTTTCCGTTTACCGTAAACCTATGCACAGTGGCATGTACATTCACTACTTTTCCTATCATGCTTCCCCTGTCAAGAAAAGTGTTCTTATCTCCCTCTTTCTCCGTGCCCTCCGCATCTGTGATCCTCAGTTCCTTCCAGCAGAAATTTCCACTCTTTATAATTCGTTCTCCCGTCTTGGCTACCCTTCCCATTTCATAGACTCTGCCCTCTCACGTGCTAAACGCAATTTCTTCTCTCCCAAACTCTCTACTCATGGGAACTCTTCTATCCTCTGCCTTCCCTACATTTCCGGTCTTTCTAATCTCAACAATTCTCTCCGTCCCTTAGACATCAAGCTTACCTTCCGCCAGACTAACACTCTTCGCACTAATCTCGTTCATACCTCTCCTCCCTCTACAGATGTTCCTGGTGTCTACTCTATTTCTTGCTCCTCCTGTCCTCTTCAATACTTTGGAGAAACTGGTCGTTCTCTTTCTGACAGACTTAGGGAGCACAAAAATAGTGTTAGGCTTGCCGACACTAACAATGCTCTTTTCTGTCACGTCAGAGATCATAGCCATCCTATTGACTGGTCTTCTGCTAAAACTGTCTTCCCTACTTCCAACTCGAACAGTCGCCGTTTAGTTGAATCCTCTCTTATACACAACTTTCCTTGTATGAACCTTAGCCCTGGCTTTGTCTCTGTAGATGCCTTCCTCTCCCACTACATTGTAAAATGCTCCAAACTTCAGAACACCCGTGACTTAACCTGATTCCTCATTTTTTCTTCTCTTCTTCTTCTTTTTCTCTTCCTCTTCCCCTTTCCTCTCTCCTTTTCTCCTCTGGGTTGTCTTTCTCTCTCCTGTCTCGTGTTTCTGTTCCTTCTTTATTTTATTTCACCACTTCCCCTTTCACGCACCTCGGTGCGCTTGCTCTCCCTCTGTGGGTTTCTAGCTCTCTTGCAGTGCTCCCTTTCCTTTGTATTTGACTGGCTCGTCTTCCTTATTTCCCACTTCTACCACTACCACTACCACTACCTCTTCTTCTTCTACTACAACTACTGATGAAATTAGACACATGTGCGGCGTCTGGTTGTCTTTGTTGTGGACGTTTCGCCATCCAGTGGCTGGCTGGATGGCGAAACGTCTACGGTGAGGATGCCCGGGTGTTGTGCGTGTGTCATTTCATCCTGTCGGTATTATATACAATTCTTGTACTACTACTACTACTACTACTACTACTACCACTACTACTACCTCCACCTCTTCCTGCCTATATATAGCCGTCCTGCTCCTCCCCTGTTAGTGTGACTTTGTCAATGGTCCAAGTCGGACCGAAACGTCGTCGTAAGCTTCTGTCTTTTATGTGCGGGTTATTTGTGTATCGTTCCAGTCACGGTATTGTGCCTTTTTGTTATTTATAGCAACATACCCTGGTAAGTGTAAGGATGAATCCTCTTATTGATGTGAGAATAATGCAGCCCACAAGGAAGAAAGAAATATGTTGGGACCAGAACTGCACATCAATATCAAAGCCCAACCAGTGAACAGCAATCTCCATGCCTTTAGTAACAGGGTCCTTTCTACCCACTCGGTCAAATACAATGTTCACCAGAGACTAAAAACAGAAGAGAATGGATAATATTTAATACATGTTTAAATAACCTAGCCTTAATTTTTTTCATCTCAATGGCTATCTCCCACCAAGGCACTCAATGTACAAAAATCTATACAAGAAATAATCAAAGACGTAAGTTGAAAAATATAATGGGGCTTAATTTATTAGGTATAAATATACATCTCCAATGTAATACTGGGTATAATTCTTCCCTTGTGGGAAATCAGGGCATCAAATAGTAAATATAAGAGACATAAAAATATATAACATGAGAATGGTACAGACATAAATGGAGTACCGGTAATTTAATCTCAAAAAGATTAAAGCTAAAAGAAATGATAAACAAAAAAAAGATGCCAGTAACTACAGTTCTAATAGAAACAAATTTCAAAATGCATATATAGTACAAGGTGGTATTTAAACCAAATTACTGTATGTTAAATCATTATTTAGGAATAGCTAGATTAGGAGTATGAGAAAGATGGAGTACAAGAGTGGTGTCACTGGTTATAAAGAGAAGTCAAAATGAATGAAATAAAGAAGGGGACAGTAAGTGATGGACATAAGTAACTGCTGAAAGAAAGGTAATCTAGAGCAAAAGAAAGAGATGAAAATGTCAAGGAGGTATGGTGTTGATTTAATCCATTCATCACATTATACATCACCCAGATTGGTTACCAATTAGCATAACTTCTCCATGAAAAATTTAACTTTTGTATTATATTTTTAAAAAGAAGAGACTATGATTTCTTTATCAAGCATTTATTTCCCTAACAGCATTATTAGATAAACAATTAAATTTTGATTCTTTTGTGTGTTATTACAGTTGACTATCAGATAACACAGTAGTTATGTTCCTGAAAATGGAGTGTAATAAAAAAAACACGTAAACTGAACTGAAGAACATATGGGAAAAACGGGGTTATATTTATTACACCCCCTAAAAAAAAAAGTTATAGGTTTCTAAATTGAAAAAAAAAAAAAAAAAAAGGAAACAATGTACAGTAGGGCCCCATTTTGCTTTACAGTGTTTTGCTAATATGGACATTTCAAATTATGACCAAAACTCACTACAACTCCCCCCACCTGACTTTCTAATACATGTACTGTCATCACACCTCACCCGGTTTGTTTACATTCTCCGTGAGCTCCATGTCTCTCCATTATGTCTGGAATCTTTTCAAAATTTCAAGTGTTTTAAAGTTATTTCATGTTTTATATATACTCTGATAATTAAACTTATGTGCACCTGTACCTAAGTAAATTTACATACTGTGCTGACGTGCAGGTACACATTAAAATCAATAAGAGTGTCTATGTCTCGAGACACCATATTAATAATGATAATAATAATACTCAATAATAATCACTGAGGCACATTAACCCTTTGACTGTTTCAGGCCCCTCTCTGAAACTGTCATTCTATGTCGCCATACCCCCGGCCGGGATTGAACCCGCGGTCTTAGAGTCTCAAAACTCCAGCGACGGGCTGGAGTTTTGAGATTCTATGACCGCGGGTTCAATCCCGGCCGGGGGTATGGTTTATTTGCAATCGTGTCATTACGATTTCTTAAGTCATTCTATGTCGCCAAATATCTCAAAAAAAAAAAAAATTATTTTTTCTTATGAAAATGTTAAGATTATCTTTCTGAGTGTTTAGTCCAAAAAAAATTTTTGCCATCAGTACTACCGAGTATAGAGTCCGTGAAGTTTCAAAATGAGCAGCGTATTCAACACGGCGACTCGCCCCCCCCCGTAACTTTATTACCTTATTTTTTTTCTTTTCACCTACTTTTATTTCCTCCCATAACTACTGCCTATGAGACCCAACACTTAAGGTGCAATCTATATATACTACACTCGTTTACTACAACTCAATAACACCACAAAAACAAACAAACAAATACAAATCATCACCTCATCCATCCTCATCCTCCTCATCATCCCATCCTCCTCATCCTCACCTCATCCTCCTCCTCCTCCTCCTCCTCCTCCTCCTCCTCCCTCCTCCTCCTCCCTCCTCCTCCCTCCCCTCCTCCCCCCTCCTCCTCCTCCCTCCTCCTCCCCTCCCCCATCCTCCCCCTCCTCTCCTCCTCCTCCCCCTCCTCCTCCTCCCCCTCCCTCCTCCTCCCCCTCCTCCTCCTCCTCCCCCTCCTCCTACCTCCTCCTCCTCCTCCTCTCCCCTCCTCCCTCCTCCTCCTCCCCCTCCTCCTCCTCCTCCTCCTCCCCCCCTCCTCCTCCTCCTCCCCCTCCTCCTCCTCCTCCCCCCTCCTCCTCCCCTCCCCCCTCCCCCCATCCTCCTCCTCCTCCTCCCTCCTCCTCCTCCTCCTCCTCCCTCCTCCTCCTCCCTCCTCCTCCTCCTCCTCCTCCTCCTCCTCTCCCTCCTCCCTCCTCCTCCTCCTCCCTCCCCCTCCTCCCTCCTCCCTCCCCCTCCTCCCTCCTCTCCTCCTCCCCTCCTCCTCCTCCTCCTCCTCCTCCTCCTCCCTCCTCTCCCTCCTCCCTCCCTCCTCCTCCTCCCTCCCTCCTCCTCCTCCTCCTCCCCCTCCTCCTCCTCCTCCTCCCTCCTCTCCTCCTCCTCCTCCTCCTCCCCTCCCCCCTCCTCCTCCCCCTCCTCCTCCTCCCCCTCCTCTCCTCCTCCCTCCTCCTCCTCCTCCCCCTCCTCCTCCCTCCCCTCCTCCCTCCTCCTCCTCCCTCCTCCTCCTCCCCTCCTCCCCTCTCCTCCCCTCCTCCTCTCCCTCCTCCTCCTCCCTCCCTCCTCCTCCTCCTCCCCTCCTCCTCCTCCCTCCCTCCTCCTCCTCCTCTCCCCTCCTCCTCCTCCCTCCTCCTCCTCCTCCCCTTCCCTCCTCCTCCTCTCTCTCCCTCCTCCTCCTCCTCTTCCTCCTCCTCCTCCCTCTCTCCTCCTCCTCCTCTCTTCCTCCCCTCCCTCCTCCTCCTCTCTCCTCCTCCTCCTCCTCCTCCTCCCTCCTCCTCCTCCTCCTCCTCCTCCTCCCTCCCCTCCTCCTCCCCCCTCCTCCTCCCTCCTCCCCTCCCCTCCTCCTCCTCCCTCCTCCTCCTCCTCCCTCCTCCTCCCCCTCCTCCCCCTCCCTCCTCCTCCCCCCTCCCCCCCTCCTTTCCCCCCCTCCCTCCTCCTCCTCCTCCTCCTCCTCCTCCCTCCTCCTCCTCCCTCCCTCCTCCCCCTCCTCCTCCTCCCCTCCTCCCCTCCTCCTCCTCCCCCTCCTCCTCCCCCTCCTCCTCCTCCTCCCTCCTCCTCTCCCACCCTCCTCCTCCTCCTCCCCTCCTCCTCCTCCCTCCCTCCTCCTCCCCCTCCCTCCTCCTCCTCCTCCCTCCTCCTCCTCCCCTCCTCCCCTCCTCTCCTCCCTCCTCCTCCTCCCCCTCCTCCTCCTCCTCCCCCTCCTCCCCCCTCCCTCCTCCCCCCTCCCCCTCCCCTCCTCCCCTCCCTCCTCCTCCTCCTCCTCCTCCTCCTCCTCCTCCCCCCTCCTCCCCCTCCTCCTCCTCCCCCCTCCTCCTCCCTCCTCCTCCTCCTCCTCCTCTCCTCCTCCTCCCTCCTCCTCCTCCTCCTCCTCCTCCCTCCTCCTCCTCCTCCTCTCCTCCTCCTCCTCCTCCTCCTCCTCCTCCTCCTCCTCCCTCCTCCTCCTCCTCCTCCTCCTCCTCGTGTGCGAGTGTGTGGCTTATAATTGTTTTGAGTCAGAAGTCGGCAGCTGTCAAAGTGACATATTGTCTCATTAGTCACTGCCCCTACCGCCTGTCAAAACAATGGGGTCGGATGCTGCTTCCCCTCCTCCATTCTATCAATTTATCTTTCTCCCTCATTCTATATCTTTCAATCTGTCTCTCTTTCTATCTGTCTGCCTATCTTTGTCTCACAGGTACACATAAATACAAGTATACATAGTGTAAATTACCTAGGATAACCCAAGAAATCCAGACAAAGTGCTATACTCTGCTTGAAGATGTGAGTAAACGTGATGACACAGTCTTGTGGCTCTCTCTGAGACAGAGAGCTAGATGGACAGACAGGGAGCTTGACAGACAGACAAATAGACAGACAGACAAATGTTTGTGTACCAGCAAAAACAAAGGGAGGGCGATGGTCATGTAATATTACCCTCCTTTACGCTCATCAAAGTCAGCTCTTATCAGATGTTATCTCCCCTTATCTTGTCACTGTCATGGGTGGACTTTTTTTTTTCTTGCTTCAAGGGAACAATATTATTACATCTTCTTCCTCCTCCTCCTCCTCCTCCTCCTCCTCTTCTCCTCCTCCTCCTCCTCCTCCTCCTCCTCTTCCTTCCCTCCTCCTCCTCCTCCTCTTCCTTCCCTCCTCCTCCTCCTCCTCCTCCTCTTCCTCCACTCCTCCCCCTCCTCCTCCTCCTCCATTGCTTTTGGTCTCAAACTCCTCCAAATCATGAAATTGTTCTTCACTGACACTTCCATCTGTGTTAGAGCATCACTTGGGAAGAGAAGAGTCCCAGATTTGCTGGGGAATCACATATTTCTTACCGCTAGACATGCTGAAAAAGGACAACTGAAATGGCATTCCCACAATGCACCACTGGCTCTGCGATTTTTTTTATATGGTGCACACTGACCATGGAGACCCATTCTCTCACATGTGGGCCTACCAGATTTCTCTTGCTTGATTTGAAGCTGCTAGAATTTATGCGTATAAATACGTCAGAAACATTGGCTCGTAAGACGTATTTATACGTCGGAAACAGTCAAAGGGTTAACCCTTTGACCGTCGCAAGCCCCTTTCTGAAACTGTCATTCTATGTTGCAAAATTTAAAAAAAAAAAAAAAAAAATTCTTATGAAATGATAGATAAACTTTTCCCAATGTTAATGACACCAAAAGTATGAAATTTGGTCGAAAACTCACGGAATTACGCTCTCGCAAAGTCAGCGGTCTCGGCGACATATACGGATCAGTGATTTCACCGACTTTGCACACTGTTTTTGGCCAATTCCGTTGTTCCAGTTGACCAAACTCATAGCTATTTCTTTAGAACTCCATTTTTTCTATCAATTGAGAACAAGAAACCACCCATTTACCAATTTGAACTACCCAATAAAGTGGTCAGAAATTGGCAATTTGACCAATTTCATGCAAATTAAAAAGATGCCAATTTCAAAATAAGGTCCAGAATAAACAATGTAGACATTCTTGGCACTAAAATAACATATCCTCTGTTTATTAGTCATGTCTCTAGGCCCCTGTCTATTTGTCAGCCATGCCGCTACCCAGGAAAAAAATTTCTCCTCCTATTCCGTGTGCCTTAAGATTCCTCAATAGCCTCTGGTGTGGAACTCTATCGAAAGCCTTACTGAAGTCCATATACACAATATCATATTCATTACCATGATCTACCTCCTCAAACACTTTAGTGAAGAAAGTTAGTAAATTCGTAAGACAGGAACACCCCTTTGTAAAACCGTGTTGAGATTCATTAATCAAGATGGCAATGAATTGCTTTGGCAATTATTGATTCCATAAATTTTCCCACTATGGAGGTAAGGCTTATTGGTCTATAGTTCGAAGCCAAGGACCTGTCACCTGCCTTGTAAATAGGTATTACATTTGCCATTTTCCACTTATCAGGCACTATGCCAGTTTGTAGTGATAAGTTAAAAAAGATTAGCCAAAGGTATGCTAAGTTCCACTTTACATTCTTTTAACACCCTTGCAAACAGTTCATCAGAGCTTGGGGATTTGTTAAGTTTTAGTTTCTCTATTTGTCTGAGGACCATGTCACTAGTTACTGCAATCGTACATAGTTTATCATCATCCTGTTCTACATAATCTATTATTTCAGGAATATTGCTAGTATTTTCCTGGGTGAAAACTGACAGGAAGTAGGTATTGAGAATTTCACACATATCCTTATCACTGTCAATGATCTGACCAGAGTTACTCTTAAGTGGGCCAATCTTGTCCCTAATCTTACTTCTGTATACCTGAAAGAACCCTTTTGGGTTAGTCTTTGAATCCCTTGCGACCTTAGCCTCATAATCCCTTTTTGCTTTTCTTATTCCTTTCTTTATTTCTCTCTTTAACTGAATATATTGATTTCTTAACTGCCCATCCCCTCTTTTGATACGCCTATATATGCCTCTCTTTTGACAAACGAGATGTTTTAATCTATTGTTCATCCATTTGGGATAATTTTTGTTAGATCTAATTTCCCTACTCGGAACAAAAGTTGTCTGGGCAGCTAGAACTATGCTCTGTAAAACGTCATATTGGCAACCAAGATCACCTACCTGACCCATAGTCAGGGTACTCCAATTTAGCCCACCCAGGTAATTTTTCAGTCCCATGAAGTCGGCCAAGCCAAAATCTGGGACAGATTTGATTGCAGTTATCTGGGTAATTCCATGATATATTGAAACTAAGTGATTTGTGATCACTTTCCCCAAGCTCATCATTAACCTCAAGATTATTAATTAGTGAATCTTTGTTGGCAAGAACTAAGTCAAGCAGACTGGTCCCTCTAGTTGGTTGTCACAACATGTTCTAAAAAGCAATCCTGAACCGTATTAAGAAAGTCACTAGACTCAAGATTTCCTGTCATATTGTTCCGATCAATTTGTCTAAAGTTAAAATCTCCCATTATCACATTTTCATATTTAGATGCCTTATGAATTTCGTCCCATAACAGCTTACTGCACTCCCTATCAAGATTTGGGGGCCTATAAATCACACCCAAAATTAATTTGTCACGTCCCTCGAAAAACTGTAGCCAAACAGATTCTGTGTTCGATGTTTCTAATCTTATATCATGTCTAAGACAACAATTTAAATCTTCTCTGGCATACATCGCCACCCCACCACCCTTCCTGTTGACCCTGTCAGTGTGGAACAGTTTATAACCCTGTATGTTGCATTCAGAAGGCATTTCTCTATCTTTCAGGTTGAACCAGGTCTCTGTTATACCAATAATATCTATATTACCTACACTTGCAAGTAATCTTAGCTCATCTATCTTATTTCTTAGACTCCTACTATTTGTATAGTAAACCTTAATATTGCAGTTTTATAACTGGAGTGTAAGCGCACCTCTGGGAAGACAGTGATGGAGTGAATGATGATGAAAGTTTTTCTTTTTCAGGACACCCTGCCTTGGTGGCAGACAGCCGATGTGTTAATTAACCCCTAAACGGTCCAAACGTATATATACGTACTTACGCATATCACCCCAAACGTATATATACATTTTAATTTTCCTGCCTCCAAATTTTGCACGATTGGCCTGAGATGCCTGGTCAGCATAGAATGTGTCTTAACACTAGGTGTGCACAGTATTAAAAAAATCTGGAACCAATTAGTACCTTGTGGGAGTGCCAGTTAAATTGAGCCCCAGCTAGAGCAAACAGTGCAGCAAACACCAAGGCTTCACTTATGTAATGTCATATTAACACACCTCTTTTAAGAGGAAAGTGATGTTAACCCCAAGTTTAGGGTCTGTCGATCTATGTCTATCTCTGTCTCTGTCTATCTGTCTCTCTGTCTGTCTGTCTTTATCAGTCTATCTGTGTGTCTCTATCTGTGTCTGTCTCTCTGTCTGTCTGTCTCTGCCTTTGACTATCTGTCTCTGTCTATCTCTTTCAATCTGTCTCTGTCTATCTCTGTCTCACAGGTACACATAAATACAAGTGTACATAGTATAAATTACCTAGGATAACCCAAAAAATCCAGACAAAGTGCTATACTGCTTGAAGATGTGAGTAAACGTGATGACGCAGTCTTGTGGCTCTCTCTGAGACAGAAAGGTAGATGGATAGACAGATAGACAGGGAGCTAGACAGACAGACAGACATGTTTGTGCACCAGCGAAAACAAAGCGAGGGCAATGCTCATCAAATGTCACCTCTAATCTTTTCTTATCAACCGCACCCTCCCACCCTCGTGTATGCTCATCAAATGTCAGCTCTTATCAGATGTTATCTCATCCTATCATGTCACTGTCAGGGGTGAACTTTGTTTTTCATGCTTCGAGGGAATTTATTATTACCTAATATTTTTTTTTTTTTTTATTATCACACCGGCCGATTCCCACCAAGGCAGGGTGGCCCGAAAAAGAAAAACTTTCACCATCATTCACTCCATCACTGTCTTGCCAGAAGGGTGCTTTACACTACAGTTTTTAAACTGCAACATTAACACCCCTCCTTCAGAGTGCAGGCACTGTACTTCCCATCTCCAGGACTCAAGTCCGGCCTGCCGGTTTCCCTGAATCCCTTCATAAATGTTACTTTGCTCACACTCCAACAGCACGTCAAGTATTAAAAACCATTTGTCTCCATTCACTCCTATCAAACACGCTCACGCATGCCTGCTGGAAGTCCAAGCCCCTCGCACACAAAACCTCCTTTACCCCCTCCCTCCAACCCTTCCTAGGCCGACCCCTACCCCGCCTTCCTTCCACTACAGACTGATACACCTTGAAGTCATTCTGTTTCGCTCCATTCTCTCTACATGTCCGAACCACCTCAACAACCCTTCCTCAGCCCTCTGGACAACAGTTTTGGTAATCCCGCACCTCCTCCTAACTTCCAAACTACGAATTCTCTGCATTATATTCACACCACACATTGCCCTCAGACATGACATCTCCACTGCCTCCAGCCTTCTCCTCGCTGCAACATTCATCACCCACGCTTCACACCCATATAAGAGCGTTGGTAAAACTATACTCTCATACATTCCCCTCTTTGCCTCCAAGGACAAAGTTCTTTGTCTCCACAGACTCCTAAGTGCACCACTCACTCTTTTTCCCTCATCAATTCTATGATTCACCTCATCTTTCATAGACCCATCCGCTGACATGTCCACTCCCAAATATCTGAATACGTTCACCTCCTCCATACTCTCTCCCTCCAATCTGATATTCAATCTTTCATCACCTAATCTTTTTGTTATCCTCATAACCTTACTCTTTCCTGTATTCACCTTTAATTTTCTTCTTTTGCACACCCTACCAAATTCATCCACCAATCTCTGCAACTTCTCTTCAGAATCTCCCAAGAGCACAGTGTCATCAGCAAAGAGCAGCTGTGACAACTCCCACTTTGTGTGTGATTCTTTATCTTTTAACTCCACGCCTCTTGCCAAGACCCTCGCATTTACTTCTCTTACAACCCCATCTATAAGTATATTAAACAACCACGGTGACATCACACATCCTTGTCTAAGGCCTACTTTTACTGGGAAAAAATTTCCCTCTTTCCTACATACTCTAACTTGAGCCTCACTATCCTCGTAAAAACTCTTCACTGCTTTCAGTAACCTACCTCCTACACCATACACTTGCAACATCTGCCACATTGCCCCCCTATCCACCCTGTCATACGCCTTTTCCAAATCCATAAATGCCACAAAGACCTCTTTAGCCTTATCTAAATACTGTTCACTTATATGTTTCACTGTAAACACCTGGTCCACACACCCCCTACCTTTCCTAAAGCCTCCTTGTTCATCTGCTATCCTATTCTCCGTCTTACTCTTAATTCTTTCAATTATAACTCTACCATACACTTTACCAGGTACACTCAACAGACTTATCCCCCTATAATTTTTGCACTCTCTCTTTTATCCCCTTTGCCTTTATACAAAGGAACTATGCATGCTCTCTGCCAATCCCTAGGTACCTTACCCTCTTCCATACATTTATTAAATAATTGCACCAACCACTCCAAAACTATATCCCCACCTGCTTTTAACATTTCTATCTTTATCCCATCAATCCCGGCTGCCTTACCCCCTTTCATTTTACCTACTGCCTCACGAACTTCCCCCACACTCACAACTGGCTCTTCCTCACTCCTACAAGATGTTATTCCTCCTTGCCCTATACACGAAATCACAGCTTCCCTATCTTCATCAACATTTAACAATTCCTCAAAATATTCCTTCCATCTTCCCAATACCTCTAACTCTCCATTTAATAACTCTCCTCTCCTATTTTTAACTGACAAATCCATTTGTTCTCTAGGCTTTCTTAACTTGTTAATCTCACTCCAAAACTTTTTCTTATTTTCAACAAAATTTGTTGATAACATCTCACCCACTCTCTCATTTGCTCTCTTTTTACATTGCTATCACCACTCTCTTAACTTCTCTCTTTTTCTCCATATACTCTTCCCTCCTTGCATCACTTCTACTTTGTAAAAACTTCTCATATGCTAACTTTTTCTCCCTTACTACTCTCTTTACATCATCATTCCACCAATCGCTCCTCTTCCCTCCTGCACCCACTTTCCTGTAACCACAAACTTCTGCTGAACACTCTAACACTACATTTTTAAACCTACCCCATACCTCTTTGACCCCATTGCCTATGCTCTCATTAGCCCATCTATCCTCCAATAGCTGTTTATATCTTACCCTAACTGCCTCCTCTTTTAGTTTATAAACCTTCACCTCTCTCTTCCCTGATGCTTCTATTCTCCTTGTATCCCATCTACCTTTTACTCTCAGTGTAGCTACAACTAGAAAGTGATCTGATATATCTGTGGCCCCTCTATAAACATGTACATCCTGAAGTCTACTCAACAGTCTTTTATCTACCAATACATAATCCAACAAACTACTGTCATTTCGCCCTACATCATATCGTGTATACTTATTTATCCTCTTTTTCTTAAAATATGTATTACCTATAACTAAACCCCTTTCTATACAAAGTTCAATCAAAGGGCTCCCATTATCATTTACACCTGGCACCCCAAACTTACCTACCACACCCTCTCTAAAAGTTTTCTCCTACTTAGCATTCAAGTCCCCTACCACAATTACTCTCTCACTTGGTTCAAAGGCTCCTATACATTCACTTAACATCTCCCAAAATCTCTCTCTCTCCTCTGCATTCCTCTCTTCTCCAGGTGCATACACGCTTATTATGACCCACTTCTCGCATCCAACCTTTACTTTAATCCACATAATCTTGAATTTACACATTCATATTCTCTTTTCTCCTTCCATAACTGATCATTTAACATTACTGCTACCCCTTCCTTTGCTCTAACTCTCTCAGATACTCCAGATTTAATCCCATTTATTTCCCCCCACTGAAACTCTCCTACCCCCTTCAGCTTTGTTTCGCTTAGGGCCAGGACATCCAACTTCTTTTCATTCATAACATCAGCAATCATCTGTTTCTTGTCATCCACACTACATCCACGCACATTTAAGCAACCCAGTTTTATAAAGTTTTTCTTCTTCTCTTTTTTAGTAATTGTATACAGGAGAAGGGGTTACTAGCCCATTGCTCCCGGCATTTTAGTCGCCTCATACGACACGCAATATTATTATTACGTATTCTTCTTCTCCTCCTCCTCCTCCTCCTCCTCCTCCTCTTCCTCTTCCTCCTCCTCCTCCTCCTTTTCCTTCTCCTCCTCCTCCCCTCCTCCTCTTCCTCCTTCTCCCCCTCCTCCTCCTCCTCATTATTATTATATACTTCCACATATCCAAAACATTGCTGGGACCTATAAATACTTTGTATATATTCCTGTGCTAATATAAGTTTTGTATATATTCCTGTGCTAAGTTTTGCACAAATCACTTTCATTACACATGACCTGCACTCGTCTGTACATTTTCTTAAATACAGTACAGTGGAACCTTGGTTTTCGTGATTAATTTGTTCCAGAAAATCTGACGGAAACCGAACTGTATGTAAACTGAAACAATATTTCCCATAAGAAATAATGTAAATCCAATTAATCCATTCCAGACACCCAAAAATAATAACAAAAAATACATTTTATAGAGAATAATTATAGTTTTACTTACAGAAAACAATGAGAAATAAATATAAATGACTAATGAAATAGATAAATGAACATTTAACATCACTTTTACCTTTATTGAAGACTCTTGTTGACGTATGGAAGACGGTGAGGAGTGGAGAGGGAGGAGAGGTTACTGTTTGGAAGGGGAGTCCCCCTCCATAAGGACTTCAGGTATCAAGGCCCTACCTGGGGTTACTTCCCTTTTTTGTCTTTTACTGGCACTAGGATCAACTTAAGAGTCACTGGACCCTTGTCGCACAAAAAATCTACCCTGAGAGGTCTCTTTCTGGCGTCTCTTTAAGATTTGTCTAAAATGGGACAAGGCATTGTCACGGAACGTTGATGCGGACTTCCCGTACATCTTGGCGAGATCGATGGACACATGTATGCCACTTCCGTATGGCGGACCATTGTCAACTCTACGAAAACTGGGACAAAATTTTGATGAAAAAAGTCGTCAAAAACCGAATCCTACGAAAACCCGGGCATATGAAAACTGAGGTTCCACTGTATTGTCAGTAGTGATTCAACATAAAAAATGTATAAACAGTAAAGGAAGTAACTACATTATAAGCATCCATTTAACCATTACTTATCAGGGATACTCACTATAAATATTTTCCAAGAGCAGTACAGGGAAAAAAAATAGCCCATAAAGTTGAAAAATCGTCCTTGGAATGTACTCGCCCATTCAAGTCTCTCCCTCTGATTCTGCAGTTCCACAGATTCCAAAAATAGCTGTCTGGAGAGTTCCTGTTAGGAAAAATAATTGAGCAGGAACTAGTCAGGTATAAAGGGACAAAATCTTGGACCCTTTACTACCATCTCAGGCACATTAACAATAAATCATTAGATCTGCACATCTGAAAAGGCGATGAAGATTTTGCATACTGTACATGAATTGTTCTCTAAGGCCATTATCAGATGCAGATAGTGCAATACAATGTAAAATGAAACAACTTTATTTTTATAAAGCTGTTTTCTTTTACAATGATATTATTTTTATGATGGTCTATCATGAATACACAGAAACTGTAATGAAAAATTTAGCCCTTAAAATCTAATGAAGTACTGTAGGTACACAAGAGTACTCTAGAGGTAGTTAACCACTAGGAGAACAATAATGAACTAGTGGTATGTCTCTGACCACATAAATCACAATTTCAATTTTTTTGAAATTCTGAATGGATGGCAAGAATTAATGTACAGCAATCACTAACCAACACAATATACCCTACAAATCATATATCAGGCATTAGCACAAACCTGTTAGAAATTGAAAATGAAATAGAAAACCTGTCTATACATACATCAGGGCCTGATTCATGGACCTCTTTATTTGTGAAGGACTGGAAAACTCCTAGCACAAGCCCAGTATTTTGTGGAGGAGTTTAGACACAGGGGACTATAAATAAGGTAGTCATAGCTCCTCTGCACAAAGGAGACAGCAGAGCCCTGGGAAATATATTACAGACAAGTAACATTAACATCTCACATCATAAAAGCTTTTTAAAGGGTAGAGAGATGCTAAATTACAAATTCTATGGAAAAGCATGACCAACACATGTTAAGTCAAAATGAATTTAGAATAGGAAGATCATGCTTTTCACAACTCTTAACCCTTTCAGGGTCGACAGGCCCTCTCAGAGACTTGTTCTCAGGGTCGACCAAATTTAAAAAAAAAAAAAAATTATTTTTTTCTTATGAAAAGATAGAGAATATTTTCCTGATCATAATGACACCAAAAGTATGAAATTTTATGGAAAACTTACAGAATTATGCTCTCGCGAAGTTAGCGGTCTCGACTATGTTTACGCATCGGCGATTTTGCCCACTTTGAGCCCTATTTTCTGCCAATTCCAGTGTACTTGTTGACAAAAATCATAACTATTTCACTAGAACTCCATTTTTTCTATCGAATGAGTACGAGAAACCACCCATTTACCAATTTCAACTATCCAATACAGTGGTCAGAATTCAGCAATTTTGCCAATTTCACACAAATTTCAAAAGATGCCAATTTCAGAATAGGGTCCAGAATAAAGAAGACATTCCTGGCACTAAAATAACATTTCCTCTGTTCATTAGTCATGTCCCCATGCCCATCTTACATTCTTTTGCTTTCCACTTTGAATTTTTATACTCACAAAAAAATAGAAGATTTACTGTTATGCAGACTACTGCATTGGTGTAGAAATGATATAAATATTATCAGTGCACTTGTGAAAGAATATTAGACTCACCAGTTGACGTGTATTGGACGCATAGCATTTGTTTACTTTTGAACTTTGGTAAAAATCGTACATTTCTGCTACTTTGAGCGCAATTTCAAGGTAGTTTTCTTTGTAAAACCAGTCAAAATCATCTCAATTTCTGTAATAAGTCTTCCATTCTATAAAATGAGACCACGAAAACTAGAATAGAACAGCAAATACCATACGAAAATACAGTGCAAAGTCGCTGTTTTAATCCAAAAACACGATCAAAGTTTTTTTTTCTCATTACGCACTGTTTGCTGCAGGATTTTTTTTATACCAAGCACACTGACCACATAGACCCATTCTTTCATATGTAGGCCTACCAGCTTTCTCTCACTAGATTTGAGGGCGCTAGAATTTAGGCGTACTAGTACGTCAAAAACCCTGGTGCGTAAGCCGTACTAGTACGGCCGAAACCCTGAAAGGGTTAAACTGTTATAAGATTATGGAGGCTTGGAAGAATAGAAAAATTCAGATGTAATCTACATGGATTTCAATAAGGCATTTGATAAATGCGAGCCTGGAGTGAAAGCCCATTAGGTCATTAATTAGTCATACAAAAAAAAAAAAATGACAATATGAAAAAACTCAGACAAACTGCATAGCCTAGAAATATTGAAAAAATTAAGAAAAAGTTAGGTATGTCATGAATACATAAAATATGTGAAGATAATACTCTATTTCATTATTTACTACCATAAAATATGCACAAATCTATTATAAAAAGTTAAAATTTATCAAAACTTACATACACTAACACTTACAGACCATACATGGTGCCATTTGCAGGTCAAGAGAAATGTCAACAAACATAAAGATGCAATATTAAATCATAACTGCATAAAATTAACTGAATTACATATTGTACTCAAAAAACTCCTAAGTAATTTATGACTGTTCAACTTAAAATTGTTTCAGTTTCATTACTGAAAATTGTGCTTATTGATTGCTCAACTATTTAATCATTACTTCAAACTTTAAACTGTTTCAATCTCATTGTTTTAAATTGTGCTAAGTTGTAATACTGTTTTTTTTATATACTATATGAAAACCATAATTCTCTACCTAACTTATTAAAGCCACACAGAGTGAACTAGGAATAGTCCTAATTCCTCACTGTTTTTCACTTCATATGTAGCATACATATATTAAAACACTAACAACATCTTTGCACTATCCTGTGTGGATGATACCAAAGTAAGCATGAAAGTGGCCTTGGTAGAAAAGATATGGAAAATTTGCAGCAGAGATCAACAAAGTTCTCCAATGGGCAATAGAAAATAAGACAAATTCCAACTATTGATGTATGTAAAAAATGGGTACAGAAACATCAGATGACCTATCATTTAGAGAACACAAAAAGGCAAATGCCATAAAGTTCAGAAAAAAAGACAAGATGGATAACAGAAACTTTCAAAAGAAGAGATATAATGCCATTGGTGACACTGTTCATACCACTTAGGCTTTCTCATTCAAAATATTGTTCGGTACTGATGACTTCATTTAACCCTTTCAGGGTCCGTCCCGTAGATCTACGGCTTTATGTTCAGGGTCCAAACCGTAGATCTACGCCATGAGCTCAGCTCACTCTGATAAACTGTGAGTGGTACATTTGGGCCTAGATATGAGAGAATACATCTATGTGGTATGTGTGCACCACATAAAACGGATCCTGCAGCACACTGTGTATAATGAGAGAAAAAAAATGAAATCATGATTTTTCGATTAAAACAGCAACTTTGCAGTGTTTTTTCGTATGTTTTTTATAGTTGTATTTGCGATTTCTTGGTCTCATTTGATAGAATGGAAGACATATTACAGAAATAGAGATGATTTTGATTGGTTTTTGCATTGGAAATGGCTTGAAACTGAGCTCAAAGTAGCGGAAATGTTAAATTTTTGCCGATATTCAAGAGTAAACAAACGACCTCACACGTCTAATACACGTCAGCTGGTGGGTCTAATATACATTCACAAATATGGTGATGATATTTATACAATTATTACAGTATTGCATAACAGTAAATCTTCTATTTTTTGGTGTGAATAAAAATTCATTATGTGAATAAAAAATCAAAATGGAATTTATTTGTAAAGCCTCAAAACATAACTAATGAACAGAGGAAATGTTAGTTTAGTGCCAGGAATACCTACATTGTTCATTCTGGACCCTATTTTGAAATTGGAATATTTTGAACTTTGTGTTAAATTGGCCAAATTAACAATTTCCAACCACTTTATTTTGTAGTTGAAACAGTTGACTTGGCGATTTCTTGTGCTCAATCGATAGAATAGAAGAAATACTAGTGAAATAGCTAAGAATTTGGTTGATTGGAATAATGTAATTGGCCTAAAATGGGAGTCAAAGTCGGCAAAATCGCCGATTCGTAAATATAACTGACACATCAAAATTCGTGAGAGCATAATTTCGTCAATTTTCCACCAAATTTCGTACTTTTTGTTTTATTACCTTCACAAAAAGATTCTCTACGATTTCATAAGAAAAAATAACAAATTTTTTTTTTGAAAGTTCTTGGACACTGGTGCGTGACTCCAGATTTGGGCCTTGGACCCTGAAAGGGTTAAGGATGGAGAGATATTAGAACTGGAAAAGTTACAAAGATCATTTACTGCCCACAATGCCAATAAAGCATTAAACCTACTGAGAACATCCCAAAATACAGTATTTTGAAAAGTTCTCTCTGGATGGAAGAATAGCAAGATAACAAAAAAATATAATAATTTTATTCCCAAGAAGATACATTAGAGCTACAACAGGTTAACAATAAATTGGGTATCTTACATGGAGAAGCCCAGTAGTTATGCATAGCATTTCAGGCAATCTAAAGCTAGGATTATGATACTACTGACAACATAAAACTACATAAATTATTGGACGCTGCATATATCTTCTTCTAACGCACCGGCCGTATCCCACTGAAGTAGGGTAGCCCCCCCAAAAAAAAAAATTATATTTTTTTTTAAATTTAGTAATGTATATAGGAGAAGGGGTTACAAGCCCCTTGCTCCTTGCATTTCAGTAGCCTCTTACAACACGCATGGCTTACAGAGGAAGAATTCTGTTCCACTTCCCCATGGAGATAAGAGGAAATAAACAAAAACAAGAACTAGTAAGAAAAAGACAAGAAAACCCAGAAGGGTATGTGTGTATATGTATGCTTGTACACACATGTGAAGGTTTATAAGCTAAAGGAGGAGGCAGTTAGGGTAAGATAAAAACAAGTAATGGAGGATAGATGGGAAAACGAGAATACAGTGGACCCTCAGTTATTGGCCATTCTGGATATCGGCCAATTCGGTTTTCACTCACTTTTTTGGCCAAAATTCTATCCCAGTTATCAGCTGTCATATCGGTTATCAGCCGTATTGGATGCATCCACCCACCGCTCCGCTGTGGGTGCTACTTTGCAGCATAAATACCTACCAATAACAATACTGCCTTACACCCAACTGTAGCATTCTCATACTGCAAACTACTTTCAACAACTCACAATGTTATATTCCCATAATTTAACTTCAATATTCATTATTGAAACTATTGTAATTAGAGTAAAACTACTGTTTGCTATAAACAAAGAAGATGTATAACTTAAACTATGATCAATTTCTTTAGTATTAAGTAGTATGTAAGCCCATAAGTCTGCCCATAATGCCTAGGCATGATAGTGGCTCTCTTTGCACTGTACCCCATTATTGTAATTTCATAATCTCAATGTAACCTTGCAAAGAAATAAACTTTGTTTGTTTGTATAGAGGCAAGGAGTGTAGCAGGCATGCAGGGAGTGTAGCAGGAAGGCAGGGAGTGTAGCAGGCATACAGGGAGTGTAGCAGGATGGCAGGGAGTGTAGCAGGAAGGCAGGGAGTATAGCAGGCATACAGGGAGTGTAGCAGGATGGCAGTGAGTGTAGCAGGCATGCAGGGAGTGTAGCAGGCATGCAGGGAGTGTAGCAGGCATGCAGGGAGTGTAGCAGGCATGCAGGGAGTGTAGTAGGAAGGCAAGAAGTGGACAGATTTTTTGTGTGACAGGGGTGCAGTGACTCAAGCTGGTCTTAGTGGCAGTAAAAGACAAAAAAGGGAAGTAACTCCTCCTCGCCTTCTTCCATATGCCAACAAGAGTCTTCAATAATGGTATGTAATGTTCATTTATTAGTAAAATTAGTGTTTATATTCCTTTCTCATTGTTTTGTGTATGTAAAACTACAGTTAATCTTTAAAAAATGTATTGTTTGTTAATATTTTTAGGTGTCTGGAACGGACTAATTGTATTTACATTAATTTTTGTGGGAAATATTATTTCGGTTTTCGGACATTTCGGTTGTAGGCCGACCTTCTGGAACAGATTACACCCGATACCCGAGGGTCCACTGTATAGGCAATGGGGTTGAAGATGTATTGGGTATGTTTAACCATTTGACTGTTTTGGTCGTATATATACGTCTTACGAGCCACCGTTTTTGACGTATATATACTCATAAATTCTAGTGGCTTCAAATTAAGCAGGAGAAAGCTGGTAGGCCCACATGTGAGAGAATGGGTCTGTGTGGTCAGTGTGCACCATATAAAAAAAATCCTGCAGCACGCAGTGCATAATAAGAAAAAAAAACTTCGACTTTTTTTTAACCCTTAAACTGTCCAAACATAGATCTACGTTTTTTCAACATTTGAAAGTACAAAAAGTAAAAAATGTAAAAAAATGATCTCTTTTTTTTTTTGTTATATTTGAAAATATGTAAAAAACCGTAGATCTACTTTTGGAGCACTACGCATGTGAGCGTAAATCTGTTTGGACACTTTAAGGGTTAATTAAAATGCCAACTTTGTGGTCTATTTTCGTACAGTATTTATGGTTGTATTCTTGTTTTCTTGGTCTCATTTGATAGAATGGAAAACATATTATAGAAATAGAGGTGATTTTGATTGGTTTTATTATGAAAAGAATCTTGAAATGGAGCTCAAAGTAGGGGAAATGTTTGATTTTTGCCAATGTTAAAAAGTAAACAAATGATGTCATTTTCCAATAAATGTCCAAGTAGCCATTCTAATATGCAGTCATGAATGGGTTGACATTATTTATACAATTATTACAATACTGCAGTAGTCTGCATAACAGTAAATCTTGCATTTTTTGTTTAAATAAAAATTCAAAATAGAAAGCAAGAGTAATATCAGAAGGGCCTGGAGACGTGACTGATGAACAAAGAAAATATTTTAGAGCCAGGAATGTCTGCATTGTTCATTCTGGACTCTATTTTGATACTGTCATATTTTTTAATTTTCGTGAAATTGGCCAAATTGCAAATTTCTGACCACGTTATTGGGTAGTTGAAATCCGTAAATAGGCAGTTTCTTGTACTCAATCGATAGAAAAAATGGAGTGCTAAAGAAATAGCTATGAGTTTGGTCGACTGGAACAATGGAATTAGCCAAAAATAGGGTTCAAAGTGGGCAAAATCGCCGATTCGTAAATATTGCCGAGGTCGCTAACTTCGCGAGAGCATAATTCTGTCAGTTTTCCATCAAATTTCGTTCTTTTGGCGTCATTACAATTGGGAAAAAATTCTCTATCATTTCATAAGAAAAATTTTTTTTTTCGGAAATTTTGCAACACCAGGAGAAACCTCAGGATTTGGGGTTGCGACAGTCAAGGGGTTAACCCTTTCAGGGTCCAAAGGCAAAATCTCAAGGGGTGACCCAGTGTCCAAGAAATTTTGAAGAAAAAAAAAAAAACATTTTTTCTTACAGAATTAAAGAGTATATTTTTTGAAGGTAATAAAACAAAACAAAAATTTTCTGGACCGGCCGCAGGGGCGTTGATCCCCGGAATAACCTCCAGGTAACCAAGATACAGAGGTGAGAAGTTGACCCAAAATGACCGGGTGGCGGTGACATCAGCGATTTTCACAAAGTCGCATTTCTTTATTTTACGTTTTTTATACTTTTTTCTTGTCTTTTCTAATTTTTTTCTTTTTCTAGTAACATTTGTGGCCTGTGAGACCAATACTGTATATAATGTATATATATAAACATTCACTGTATTGAACACAATAACTGCACTAAAGTTATTATAATATTGTGTACCACTTTTGTTTACTACAATGAACATACACAAATGTTGTATAATTACAATATTCTATTATATATTTACATATGTATGTACAGTCACTGGACATGTTTATAGAACTGCTGCAACTTGTGGAAGTCCTTGAAACAAGGACTTGAAGTGATCACCTTCCCTCCTCAAACACTTGGGTATTTCCTGAGGAGTTTGAGGATGGTTTTGTATAGCAGGTGTTACCTGGTACCTCATTATGAGTTGTCTGACAACAGACAAACAAAATTCACTATACGGTGATCTGTTGCCAGTCTTCATTTGGTACATATTATATGCATTGAGCACTGAAATGTCCATGAGATGGAAATTTCATGTACCACTTGTAACTCTTACGAACACAATCAACAAAGCCAATCTGCATGTCACATTTGTCAACCAAGCGCATGTTTTGTGTATAATCAGTCACTGTCACTGGTTTTCGAATACGTTCATTAGTCAGTCTATCAACTTTGCCACTGTCTTTCATTTCGTTAGGGTGAATGGTTGTCAACAATGTGACATCTCGTTTGTCATGCCACGATAATGCCATGACGTCATTGGCAGTAAACACCACCTCACCACTACTAGTGCCTGCGTTGAACCTGGGCATATGTTTACGATTAGAACACACTGTGCCACACATATCTGTCATGTTCACTCATAAGAAATCACTGAGTAAAGGGCTTGTGTACCAGTTATCAGTATATAATGTATGCCGCTTACCAAGATAAGGTGCCATCATGCTTCTCACTATGTCACCTGAGATACCCAATAACATCCTGGTATCTTTCAATGCTTTACTTCCCGTGTATACAATAATATCCAATACCAGGCCACTGTTACAATCACAGAGTACAAACAGTTTTATACCAAAGCGTTTCCTCTTGCTCGGTATATACTGCTTGAACGACAGTCTACCTTTGAACAAAATTAAAGACTCGTCAATGACAAGATTCTTGAATGGAAAAAAGTACATGTTGAACTTTTGTTTCAGATACATAAAAACATTTCTAATTTTGTATAACCTGTCACTTCTGTCAGGTCTGGTTTTGTCAGAGAAGTGCAACATACATAACAGTAAGATAAACCTGCTCAGTGGGATGATTTCACTGAAGGCCGGGGTAGAAATTAGCCGATCTGTGGACCAGTATGATTTTATATAATGCTTATAGACATGAGGCATAAGCATTATTGTTGCAAAAAGTAAATACATTTCAGCAACAGTTGTCTCTTTCCACTGGTGTAGTCTTGACTGTGGTGATATGATCGTATTTGCCATGATGTACTCAAAATACTTGTTACTTTCCCTGACAATAGTTTCCATCAAGGGCTAGTCAAAGAATAGTTCAAAGAATTCCAGTTCATTTGCAATGTTTCCAAGGGGACAAGTTGATAGAATTCCACTTTGAGAGTCATCAAACTGGTGGGGGTTGGGAACAAAATTGGGATTTTGCTGCCAATCCCAGATACGGTTTGCTGGTGGATACTGGGCATCATAAGCTGGTTATGGTGGTAGTTGTAGTTGTGGTGGGGTGGTGGCTGATGCTTCGCTTTGTCCTTGAGCTGAGGAGTCAGTGGCATGGGTCCCAGCCTGGGCTGGCGAGTCATGCATGGCCGTGGCACTACCATCACCACTACCACCACCTACTGATGCCTGTGGTCTATCCATGCCAAGTGTAGCCACATCATCCTGACTTTCACTGTCTATTCCTGGTGTAGGGGCACAGGATGTACTCTGGGATGTACTCCAGGATGTACTCCCCTGGGCACCGCATAGGGAACACTACCTGAGTGCATGCAGCAGCATATATACCGACGCTTCACTGGTGAATATGATTCCTCACTATCACTACTTGAATGATCGTCAAGAGCAATAAAATCACAATCCATGTCACTATCATCATCATCATCATTACTGAAGTCTGAGGCCTGGCCACACGAAAATATTAGTTTTCTCTTGCAATGAGGTACAACTGAACGTGAGTGAGATGTGCCCCCACCAGAGGTAGAAGGTTGAGGATCGTCAGGATTTTCTGCACTAGTTTTGATATCCTGGTCATTCCTTTCAGTCACTGACTGATCAAAACCATAGAATTCGTCTTCATTTCCACTTCCATCAGTCAGAACTATCAGACAGAAAAAGGAGAGTTCCAATTCACCTTGGAGTGAGAGCTGCCTTGCGACAAGGCATGGTGAACCAAGGTAACTGAGACGGCACTCCCACAATGCTATGCGGGCGCCTAGAATTCTTGTTTATGTAGCACACACACACCACGCAGACCCATTCTCTCAGATGTAGGCCTACCAGCCTTCTTGTGCTAAATTTGACGCTGCTAGAATTTTGGCGTAGATCTACGGTTTGGACCCTCAACGTATAGCCGTAGATCTACGGCATGGACCCTCAAAGGTTTAAGGGTCTTCAATCTTTCTTCATAAGGAAGAATTCCAAATCTATGTATTAATTTAATCATTCTACACTGAATGTTTTCTAATGAATTTATGTCCATTCTGTAATATGGAGACTAGAACTGAGCTGCATAATCTAGGTGAGGCCTTACCAATGATGTATAAAGCTGTAATATATCCTCTGAACTTCTGTTGCTTACACTTCTTGATATATATCCCAGTAATCTGTTTGCCTTATTACGTGCACTTAGGCATTGCTGTCTTGGTTTAAGCTTACTGCTTATCATAACCCCCAAGTCCTTTTCGCAATCTGTATGGCTAAGTTCTACATTATTTAACTTATAAGTGCTAGGGTTATGGACACTCCCGAGCTTCAAAACCTTGCATTTATCTACACTGAACTGCATCTGCCACTTTTCTGACCAGGTACTGAATTTGTCTAAATCCTCCTGAAGTTCCCTGATATCTACGTTTGAATCAATTATCCTACCTATCTTTGTGTCATTGGTAAATTTGCTCATATCACTTGCAATTCCCTCATCAAGATCATTGATATATATTATAAACAACAAAAGGCCCAAGACTTATCCCTGTGGAACGCCACTTATTACAGATCCGCACTCGGATTTAACCCCATTTATGCATACTCTCTGCTTCCTGTCTGCGAGCCATGACTCAATTCATGAAAGCATTTTTCCCCCAGTGCCATGGGCTGCCACTTTCTTGAACAGTCTTTGGTGTGGTACTCTATTAAAAGCCTTATTAAAATCTAAATAAACAATATCCAATTCTTTATTGTGATCAACAGCCTCAAAAGCTTTACTGAAGAAAGTTAATAAATTAGTTAGACAAGAACAGCCTCTCGTGAATCCATGCTGAGTATCATTAATCAGATTATGCTTATCCAGATGGCTTCTTATAATCTCAGCTATTACTGACTCTAGCAATTTGCCTACAATTGAGGTCAGGCTTATCGGGCGGTATTTTGACGGTAATGACTCGTCTCCTTAAGAACCCTTGAAAAAAGCTCATCAGGACCTGGTGATTTATTTTGTTTCAGTCGGTCCATTTATTTCATAACCATTTCACTAGTGACTGTGAGGTTACATAATTTATCTTCTTCAGGCCCACTATAAAAATTAATTACTGGGATATTGTTAGTGTCTTCTTGTGTAAAAACAGAGAGAGAAAATAATTATTTAAACACGAGCACATTTCGTTCTCTTTGTCACTAAGATGCCCATAGTTACTTTTAAGGAGCCCTATCTTATCTCTAACTTTTGTTCTATACACCTGGAAAAAACTTTTTGGGTTAGTTTTCGAATCCCTAGCAACTTTAATTTCGTACTCCCATTTAGCTTTTCTTATCCCCTATTTAACCCTTTGAGGGTCCGTCCCGTAGATCTACGGCTTTACGTTCAGGGTCCAAACCGTAGATCTACATCATGAGCTCAGCTCACTCTGATAAACTGTGAGTGGTACATTTGGGCCTAGATATGAGAGAATACATCTATGTGGTAAGTGTGCACCACATAAAACAGATCCTGTAGCACGCTGTGTATAATGAGAGAAAAAAACTGAAATCATGATTTTTCAATTAAAACAGCGACTTTGCAGTGTTTTTTCGTATGTTTTTTATAGTTGTATTTGCGATTTCTTGGTCTCATTTGATAGAATGGAAGACATATTACAGAAATAGAGATGATTTTGATTGGTTTTAGCACTGGAAATGACTTGAAACTGAGCTCAAAGTAGCAGAAATGTTAAATTTTTGCCGATATTCAAGAGTAAACAAACGACCTCACACGTCTAATACACGCCAGCTGGTGGGTCTAATATGCATTCACAAATATGGTGATGATATTTATACAATCATTACAGTATTGCATAACAGTAAATCTTCTATTTTTTGGTGTGAATAAAAATTCATTATGTGAATAAAAAAATAAAAAAGGAATTTATTTGTAAAGCTTCAAAACGTAACTAATGAACAGAGGAAATGTTAGTTTAGTTCCAGGAATACCTACATTGTTTATTCTGGACCCTATTTTGAAATTGGAATATTTTGAACTTTGTGTTAAATTGGCCAAATTAACAATTTCCGATCACTTTAATTTGTAGTTGAAACAGTTGACTTGGCGATTTCTTGTGCTCAATCGATAGAATAGAAGTAATACTAGTGAAATAGCTAAGAATTTGGTTGACTGGAATAATGTAATTGGCCTAAAATGGGAGTCAAAGTCGGCAAAATCGCCGATTCGTAAATATCTCTGACACATCAAAATTCGCGAGAGCATAATTTCATCAATTTTCCATCAAATTTCGTACTTTTTGTTTTATTACCTTCACAAAAAGATTCTCTACCATTTCATAAGAAAAAATAACAAATTTTTTTTTTGAAAATTCTTGGACACTGGGGCACCACTTCAGATTTGGGCCTTGGACCCTGAAGCGGTTAATGTCCCTCTTAATGTCAATATACTGATTCATAAGATGACCCTCACCTCTTTTGATATATCTATAAATTCCTTTCTTCTGCCCTAAAAGCCTATTATTCATTTGGGTCATTTTTATTCGATCTAATTTCTTTATATGGGATAAATGTTCTTTGGGTAGCATGCATAGTGTTCGGAAAGCTGTCATATTGATAGCTCTCTTCGTTACCCCAGTCAACAGATGATAAGTGTTCTCTAAGCCCATTGTAATCTGCTAAGTGAAAATCTGGGACCATTACTGAATTATCCCTACTGTCATACTTCCATTCTATGCTAAAGGTAATTAATTTGTGATTGCTTGTGCCGAGTTTCTCTGTAATTTCTAAATTATTAACAAGGGTTTCCTTGTTTGCCAGAACCAAGTCAAGCAGGTTATTTCCCCTTGTAGGTTCTGTCACAAACTGCTTCAAAAAACAGTCCTGAACTACTTCTAAGAAGTCATTTGATTCTAAATTCCCAGTCAAGAAATTCCAATCAATCTGACTAAAGTTAAAGTCCCCTAAAATTACTACATTATCATGGCTTGTGGCCTTAACAATTTCCTTCCAGAGTAATCTCTCTTGGTCCCTATCTGAATTTGGGGAATGGTATATCACTCCTAGAATTAATTTTTCATGCCCCTCTGAAAATTCTATCCAGACAGACTCTGTATGTGTTACTTCAGACTTAATACCCGTTTTTATGCAACAGTTCAAGCGATCTCGGACATACAGTGCCACCCCACCCCACTTCCCGATACTTCTATCTACTTGGAACAATTTAAAACCCTGAATGTGACATTTCGCAGGCATGTCCCGACTTTTGGAATTAAACCATGTCTCAATGATGGCAAATACATCAATGTTACCTGCACTAGCAACTAATCTCAACTTGTCCATCTTATTCCTAGCACTACAGCTATTAGCATAAATATATTTTTAAAGACCCTCCTTTCTCTTCACCCTTCCTGCTCAGTTCCATTTTTCCACTAAACCTATTACTGTCCTTGTCACCTAGTGCCACTGGCTTTCCAATATCCACCTCATTCTGCCTATTACTAGTTCCCCTAGAACTCATAATATTACTACACTGGGACTGCACTGTATTCCTGCCAAAACCCATACCACTAACTATTCCTAGTTTAAAGCCCTAACAGCTCCCTCCACTGCAGTTGCCTATGCCCCCACCTCAGACCTAGATAAGTGAACCCCATCCCTGGCATACATGTCATTCCTGCCATAGAAGAGGTCCCAGTTGTCAATGAATGTTACCGCATTTTCCTTACAGTATTTGTCCAGCCAGCAATTGACACCAATTGCCCTGGACAACCATTTGTTTCCAACTCCTCTCCTTGGCAAAATACCACATATGACAGGGTTCCCACTCACTACAAATATGTTAAGGTAAGTAATGAGTGTACTGTATGTGCATTTTACTATTTTATTGCTTTTTGATGCCTAGTTCTACTGCTGACTTAATATATAATAGTGTGAACATGTTTTCAGGCATTTATATGCATTTAAAAGTGAAAAAAAAGGGTCGTTCTCTTTATGGTGATTTTCACTTCATGACGGTAGCCTGGAAGCTAACCCACCATATAAGTGGGGGCCCTCCTGTACAGTATTGTATACAGAGGTAGTGAAATATTTAGGAGTTACCTCTAAAGCTGCTACTTCTTGTTTCAAGGTTGACAGACTCTCTCCCTGAGGACTGCTGGCTGTCACGCTCCGGAGTAAACCCCAAATTCTGGAACGTGAGCCACTTTCATCTCCAACCTGCAAATTATTATTATATTCACAAAGAAGCACTAAATTCATTAGAGGTAAAATCTCTATTTAAAGGGCTAATAGGTAGGTGTCCAATAATGCTGATTGTTCAGTAAATCTGAATGTTAAAAAATAGCAAGAAAAACACTACAGTACAGTAATACCGTACAAAGTACAGTTTTGAGCAGAAAAGGTTTTGATATAATACAGTTTATAAATTTAATAAATTGAATAATATAAATTTTATTTAATTGCATTATGCACTGATACTGGACTGCTGCTATATACCGGACTAACACAATGCCAACATCAGTATCCCTCCAGACTCCAAGCAGTGAAGTTGTGTAGTAGTATACAATACATATGTATACGCAATTTTTTTTCTACAATAGACCCTTATATTACACACTAGTTACATGCCTGAGAATGCTGTGCTAGGTAAATCCGTGTTAGATAAACTGAAGAACTTATGGGAAAAATAGGGTTACATTCTTGGGAGCCCCAAAAAAGCCAAAGAATTTTTTTTTAGACCTCCAGGTCTTACAAAAATGAAAGTGAATGTGTAATTGTTGTTCATTGTCATGATGTATTATGTTGTTTTTACTGATTAAAACTACAAATGCAACAGAAATACAATGGAACCTTGACTTATGAGTGTCCCAACATACGAGTTTTTTGAGATACGAGCCATCCCTGGGTCGATTTTTTTATCTGAGTTACGAGCCAACATTTGAGTTACGAGGCAGCTCCCCCCCTTCCCCCTCAACCCAAAACCTGGACACCTCGCTTGTTTATCTATGATTTCATGCTTTAATTCCATGGAAATCATTCTCTTTTTCATCTCAGCACTGTCCTTTACAATTACTTTCTTAGGACCCATGCTTAGAAAAATGAAATTTGGCCAAATGACTGTCAAAAGTGTAAGCAAAGCTTAAGAGAACTGCTCCCACAGCGAGGTAAACAGTGCAATGAGTTGGCAGCGTTCGTGGCAGTGTGTGAGGGGCTTGGACTTCCAGCAGGCATGCATGAGCGTGTTTGATAGGAGTGAATGGAGACAAATGGTTTTTAATACTTGACGTGCTGTTGGAGTGTGAGCAAAGTAACATTTATGAAGGGGTTCAGGGAAACCGGCAGGCCGGACTTGAGTCCTGGAGATGGGAAGTACAGTGCCTGCACTCTGAAGGAGGGGTGTTAATGTTGCAGTTTAAAAACTATAGTGTAAAGCACCCTTCTGGCAAGACAGTGATGGAGTGAATGATGGTGAAAGTTTTTCTTTTTCGGGCCACCCTGCCTTGGTGGGAATCGGCCAGTGTGATAATAAATAATAAAATAATATTATTAGTATTATTATTATTATTAATTTAGGTAACTAGAACACAGATCCAATTCCCTAGACCAAGAGCCCCTCACTAGTGTCAAGGTTCCTTGATGCTAGTCAGGGGCTCTTGATCTAGGGAATTTTATCTGTGCTCCAGTTCACTAAATTAATAATAATAATAATAATAATAATAATGACAGAGCTTCAGTTCCATAAATTAATAATAATAATAATAATACATAACACATACGTAATAATAATTCAGAATGATGCCACTAGTTGACACAGCTAATGGCAAAACATCCCGTAAGCAGTCCACATGTTTACATCACTGTAGCAGCAGTTCTCTCGTGCTTGTTTGCATTTTTTTACAGTCATTTGGCAAAATTTCTGTTTTTTAACCATGGGTCCTAAGATAGTAAGTGCAAAGAACAGTGCCGAGAAGAAAAGGACAATGGTTTTCATGGACATAACCATCATACACTGTACCCTCAACATCCCCCACCCTCAACATCCCCTACCCTCCACCTCCCCCACCCTCAACATCCCCCACCCTCAACATCCCCCACCCTCAACATCCCCCCATCCTCAACCTCCCCCACCATCACTGCTCCAAGTGTCTAAGTACATATACACTTCATATAAAGTTTTTATACGATATTTCTTATTTATAAATACAGTTTCAGCATTTTCCTTAGAAAACTAGTGATCCACTGCAGTTAGCCTCAAAAATACTCTGTTTTCTCTTACAATAAGAGCATGGGAAGATACCATGGTCAAAGTTGGACAGAAATGGCGGATGCTTCCGCCGCTGCCTCTGCCACCATATTATGGCCTATTTTATTCATTCTAGAATATATATCATGTTTCTGTGTTAATTATATTGTTTATTATGTCATATTAGATGAATTGTGATAGGTAAATAAGCTGTACAGTTGATAATAGAGTCATATTCAAGTATTTTTTTCTTAAGTCTCCAGAGTGCAGGAATGGGTTAATGGCTTTTCAATTAATTTCAATAAAGAAAATTAATTTGATATATATCAAATTAGTTGATGACTGTGAAGAGAGTGGAGAGTTATGCTGTGGCCCTATTAGGCTGAGGTGGATGGTAGAGGTTCTGGTACTGAAGTTGATGGTTGTACTGGAGTGTGCATAAATTATGTAATGGATTTGTGGGCTATTTTACCTTGCAGTACATTATACAGCTGATGATAAGACATCAGCTGCTCTAGACACCATTTCAGAGCACTGCTTCTAGAGTTGTCAGGGTCCTCTTCAGTGAAAAAGTACAGTGGACCCCCACTTAATGATCACCTCCCAATGCGACCAATTATGAAAGTGTATTTATGTAAGTGCGTTTGTACGTGTATGTTTGGGGGTCTGAAATGGACTAATCTACTTCACAATATTCCTTATGGGAACAAATTCGGTCAGTACTGGCACCTGAACATACTTCTGGAATGAAAAAATATCGTTAACCGGGGGTCCACTGTATCTTTAATCCTTTCAGGGTCTAGAGACCAAATTTCAAAGTGTGCAGCAGTGTCCAAGAATTTTCAAAAAATTATTTTTTTATTTTTTCTTATGAAATGGTAGAGAATCTTTTTCGGAAGGTAATAAAACAAAAAGTATGAAATTTGATGGAAAATTGACGAAATTATGCTCTCGCGAATTTTGATGTGTCAGCAATATTTACGCATCGGCGATTTTGCCAACTTTGACTCCCATTTTAGGCCAATTACATTATTCCAGGCAATCAAATTCTTAGCTATTTCACTAGTATTACTTCTATTCTGTCGATTGAGCACAAGAATTCACCAAGTCAACTGTCTCAACTACAAAATAAAGTGATTGGAAATTGGTAATTTGGCCAATTTAATGCAAAGTTAAAAATACTCCAATTTCAAAATAGGGTCCAGAATAAACAATGCAGGCATTCCTGGCACTAAACTAACATTTCCCCTATTCATTAGTTATGTTTTCATGCTTTACTAATGAATTCCATTTTGATTTTTTATTCACATAATGAATTTTTATTCAAACCAAAAAATAGAAGATTTACTGTTATGCAATATTGTAATATAATTTAATAAATAATATCACCACATTTGTGAACGTATATTAGACCCACCAGCAGGTGTGTATTATGTGTGTGAGGTCATTTGTTTACTCTCTAACATTGACAAAAATTTAACATTTCCACTACTTTGAGCTCAGTTTAAAGCCATTTCCAGTACTAAAACCAATCAAAATCATTCTATTTCTGTAGTATATCTTCCATTCTATCAAATGAGATCAAGAAAGCACAAATACAACTATAAAAAACATATGAAAAAACGCTGCAAAGTTGCTGTTTTAATCGAAAATTAATCTCAGTTTTTTTTTCTCTCATCATGCACTATGTGCTGCAGGATTTGTTTTATGTGGTGCACACATACCACATAGATGCATTCTCTCATATCTAGGCCAAAATTTACTGCTCACAGCTTATTAGAGTGAGCTGAGCTCATGACGTAGACCTACGGTTTGGGCCCTCAATGTAAAGCTGTAGATCTACGGCAAGGACCCTCAAAGGGTTAAGTCAATAAGTCATGATAGTGGAATTCTTTGTACATAGCAAAACAAAACTGTAATTATACAGTGTAACCTTTACAAAGAAATAAATCTTTTATCTTTTTTTTAAGTCAGTCAAGTCAGTAAATCATTAAGTCAGTAAGTCAGTCAAGTCAATCAGTCAGTCAGTCAGTCAGTCAGTCAGTCAAGTCAGTCAGTCAAGTCAGTCAGTCAGCCAGTCAGTCAAGTCAGTCAGTCAAGTCAGTCAGTCAAGTCAGTCAGTCAAGTCAGTCAGTCAGTCAATCAGTCAGTCAGTCAAGTCAGTCAATCAAGTCAGTCAATCAACTCAGTCAATCAAGTCAGTCAGTCAGTCAAGTCAGTCAGTCAGTCAAGTCAGTCAGTCAGTCAGTCAGTCAGTCAGTCAAGTCAGTCAGTCAAGTCAGTCAGTCAAGTCAGTCAGTCAAGTCAGTCAGTCAAGTCAGTCAAGTCAGTCAAGTCAGTCAGTCAAGTCAGTCAATCAAGTCAGTCAGTCAAGTCAGTCAGTCAAGTCAGTCAGTCAAGTCAGTCAAGTCAGTCAGTCAGTCAGTCAAGTCAGTCAATCAAGTCAGTCAGTCAGTCAGTCAAGTCAGTCAAGTCAAGTCAGTCAGTCAGTCAGTCAGTCAGTCAAGTCAGTAAGTCAGTCAAGTCAGTAAGTCAGTCAAGTCAGTAAGTCAGTCAAGTCAGTAAGTCAGTCAAGTCAGTAAGTCAGTAAGTCAGTCAAGTCAGTAAGTCAGTCAAGTCAGTCAAGTCAGTAAGTCAGTCAAGTCAGTAAGTCAGTCAAGTTAGTAAGTCAGTCAAGTCAGTAAGTCAGTCAAGTCAGTAAGTCAGTAACTCCAAGACTTAAATGCTTACCCCTTTTCTTGCCACTTTCAGCAACACTTGTGTGCCTACTGGTGCATCATTGCTTGGCAGATACAAGATATGGCAATTAAAATATCAAAACACAATCCATAAACCCAGCTGACTCCTAGACACGTATGAACGAAAGGCTGGGACAGGGGTGGCAGGGGATGGTGGTATGTCTGCCCCATGGAGACAGTGGTCTCACCCACAGCAAGGCAGCGGCCTGAGCTAGGGAAATATCCTGCAGGCGATGCTCCAAATTTTTCCCCCTTCTGGTTATTACCAAAACGTACCAAATAAATCCATGTATAATATAAGGGTCTACTGTACAGCCTCTCCTCACTTACCGATGTACTCATTTACCGACAACTCGGAGTTACGATGGGTTCTCTGATGAGTCGTTATTGTATACTGTATGAGAGGTTGGGTCATGAACAGGCAGCGAAGCATCTCAGCGTCAAAATTCTGAATCTCCTTCCTACAGCCACTCAGTACACTAGCTTTCACAGTTTCCAAGACTACATATTTGTGCAAATTTCCTGTTGTTTTTCCTTTTGGAAGAGGAAAAACAAGAGGAAAATGGAAGAAGTACAAAAAGAAGTTCACAGTAAAGGAGTTAGCTAGTGTGTTCGTATGTGTGTTTACATTCTCGGTGTATTGTGGCAGCTTAAGAAATGATTAAACTTAGTGAACAAGATATGTCAAAGGTAATAATAATAATAAAAAGAATAATAATAGTAGGTAGTAGGTTGTTAGACAGCAGCCACCCAGGGAGGTACTACTGTCCTGCCAAGGGAGTGTAAAACGAAAACCTGTAATTGTTTTACATGATGGTAGGATCGCTGGTGTCTTTTTTCTGTCTCATAGACATGCAAGATTTCAGATACATCTTGTTAATTCTACTTACACTTAGGTCACACTGCACATACATGTACACGATTATATATACACACTCATCTGAGTTCTCTTTGATTTTATTTTAAAAGTTCTTGTTCTTTTTCCTTTTCTTTTTATATTCATGGGGAAGTGGAATAAGAATCCTTCCTCTGTAAGCCATGCGTGTTGTAAAAGTCAACTAAAATGCCAGGAACAATGGGCTAATAACCCCTTTTCCTGTATAGCCTACTAAAAGGAAAAAGAAGAAAACCATCAAAGTGGGATGTCTGAATGTGCGTGGATGTTGTGCGAATAATAAGAAAGAGATGATTGTGGATGTTATGAATGAGAAGAAGCTGGATGTCCTGGCTTTAAGTGAAACAAAGCTGAAGGGGGTGGGAGAGTTTCAGTGGGGAGAAATAAATGGGATTAGGTCAGGAGTTTCAAATAGAGTTAGAGCTAAAGAAGGAGTAGCAATAATGTTGAAGGATAAATTATGGCAGGAAAAGAGGGAATATAAATGTATTAATTCAAGGATTATGTGGAGGAAAATAAGGGTTGAATATGAAAAGTGGGATATAGTAAGCATTTATGCACCTGGAGAAGAGAGAAGTGTAGAGGAGAGAGAGAGAGAGAGATTTTGGGAAATGTTAAGCGAGTGCATGGGAAGTTTTGAACCAAGTGAAAGAGTACTTGTGGTTGGGGATTTCAATACTAAAGTGGGTAAAAAACGTTGTGGAGAGAGTAGTAGGTAAATTTGAGGTGCCAGGGGTAAATGAAAATGGGGAGCCTTTAATTGAGCTACGTGTAGAAAGAAGTTTGGTAATAAGTAATACGTATTTTATGAAAAAGGACTATGTATTGATGGATAAAAGGTTGATGGGTAGGCTTCAGGATGTACATGTTTATAAAGGGGCAACTGATATATCGGATCATTATTTAGTTGTAGCTACAGTTAGAGTAAGGGGTAGATGGGACGAAAGGAAAATGGAAACAACAAGTAAGAGAGAGGTGAAAGTGTATAAACTAAGAGAGGAGGAAGTTAGGGTGAGATATAAGCAACTTTTGGCAGAAAGGTGGGCTTGTGCAAGTATGAGTAATAGAGGGGGTTGAAGAGGGCTGGAATAGTTTTAATAATGTAGTATTAGAATGTGAGGCAGAAGTTTGTGGCTATAGGAGGGTGGGTGCAGGAGGAAAGAAGAAAGAAAGGTGAAGAGAGTGGTGAGAGTGCAAAAGGAGAGCAGATGATAGAGTGGGAGAGGCACTGTCAAGAAATTTTAATGAAAACAAGAAAAAATTTTGGAGTGAGATAAACCAGTTAAGAAAGCCTAGGGAATGAATGGATTTGTCAGTTAAAAACACAGTAGGGGAGTTAGTAGATGGGGAGCTGGAGGTATTGGGTAGATGGCGGGAACATTTTGAGGAACTTTTAAATGTCAACGAAGAAAGGGAGGTAGTTATTTCATGCACTGGCCAGGGGGGGGTATAACATCTTTTAGGAGTGAACAAAAACAGGATGTGAGTGTGGAAGAGGTGTGTGAGGGATTACGTAGAATGAAAGGGGGTAAAGCAGCAGGAAATGATGGGATCATGACAGATATGTTAAAAGCAGGGGGAGAGGGGATATAGTGTTGGAGTGGTTGGTATTTTTGTTTAATAAATGTATGGAAGAGGGGAAGGTACCTAGGGATTGGCAGAGAGCATGTATAGTTCCTTTATATAAAAGGAAGGAGGAACAAAAGAGATTAAAAAAAATATAGGAGAATAAGTTTACTGAGTCAAGGGGCTAGTAACCCCTTCTCCTGTATATAGTACTAAATTTAAAAGGAGAAACTTTCGTTTTTTCTTTTGGGCCACCCCACCTCAGTAGGATACGGCTGGTATGCTAAAAGAAGAAGAAAATATTTACCGAGTATACCAGGAAAAGTGTAAGGTAGGGTTATTATTGAAAGAATTAGAGGTAAGACAGAGTGTAGGATTGTGGATGAGCAAGGAGGTTTTAAGAGTGGGTAGGGGATGTGCAGATCAAGTATTTACATTGAAGCATATATGTGAACAGTATTTAGATAAAGGAAGGGAAGTTTTCATTGCACTTATGGATTTAGAAAAGGCATATGATAGAGTGGATAGGGGAGCAATGTGCCAGATGTTGCAAGTATATGGAATAGGCAGTAAGTTACTAAATGCTGTAAAGAGTTTTTATGAGGATAGTGAGGCTCAGGTTAGGATGTGTAGGAGAGAGGGAGATTACTTCCCCGTAAAAGTAGGTTTTTGACAGGGATGTGTAATGTCACCATGGTTGTTTAACCGTTTGACTGTCGCGGCCACATATATACGTCTTACGAGGTACCGTGTTTGAAGTATATATACTCATAAATTCTAGCGGCTTCAAATCAAGCAGGAGAAAGCTGGTAAGCCCACATGTGAGAGAATGGGTCTGTGTGGTCAGTGTGCACCATATAAAAGAAATCCTGGAGCACGCAGTGCATAATGAGAAAGAAAAAAGTCCGACCGTTTTTTTTAATTAAAATGCCGACTTTGTGGTCTATTTTCGTATAGTATTTATGGTTGTATTCTCGTTTTCTTGGTCTCATTTGATAGAATGGAAAACATATTATAGAAATAGAGGTGATTTTGATTGATTTTACTATAAAAAGAACCTAGAAATGGAGCTCAAAGTAGAGGAAATGTTTGATTTTTCCCAATGTTCAAAAGTAAACAAATGATGCCATTGTCCAATAAATGTCCAACTAGCCATTCTAATATGCAGTCATGAATGGATTGATGTTATTTATACAATTATTACAGTATTACAGTAGTCTGCATAATAGTAAGTCTTCTATTTTTTGTTTGAATAAAACTTCAAAATAGAAAGCAAGAGTAATATCAGAGGGGCCTGGAGACATGACTGATGAACAAAGAAAATGTTATTTTAGAGCCAGGAATGTCTGCATTGTTCATTCTGGACCTTATTTTGAAATTGTCATATTTTTTAGTTTTCGTGAAATTGGCCAAATTGCAAATTTCTGACCACATTATTAGGTAGTTAAAATCGGTAAATGGACAGTTTCTTGTACTCAATCGATAGAAAAAATGGAGTTCTAAAGAAATAGCTATGAGTTTGGGTGACTGGAACAATGGAATTAGCCGAAAATAGGGCTCAAAGTGGGCGAAATCGCCGATTTGTAAACAGCACAGAGGTCGCTAACTTCGCGAGAGCATAATTCCGTCAGTTTTCCATCAAATTTCGTTTTTTTGGTGTCATTACAATCGGGAAAAGATTCTCTATCATTTCATAAGAAAAAATAATTTTTTTTTTTTTTAAATTTTGCGACACCGGGAGACACCTCAGGATTGGGGGTTGAGACAGTCAAAGGGTTAATATATTTATGGATGGGGTTGTAAAAGAAGTAAATGCTAGGGTGTTGGGGAGACGGGTGGGATTAAATCATTGGGACTCAGATACAAAATGGGAGATGACACAGTTACTTTTTGCTAATGATACTGTGCTTATGGGCAATTCTAAAGAAAAGTTGCAAAGGTTAGTGGACAAGTTTGGGAGTGTGTGTAAAGGTAGGACGTCGAAAGTGAACATAGATAAGAGTAAGGTGATGAGGGCATCAAATGATTTAAATGAAGAAACATTGGATATCACACTGGAGAGAAGGATTATGGAAGAAGTGAATGTTTTCAGATATTTGGGAGTTGATGTGTCAGCAGATGGGTTTATGAAGGATGAAGTTAACCACAGAATTGATGAGGGAAAAAAAGGTGAGCGGTACTTTGAGGTATGTGTGGAGACAACAAACGTTATCAATGGAGGCAAAGAAGGGAATGTATGAAAGTATAGTGGTACCAACACTCTTATATGGGTGTGAAGCTTAGGTTGTAAATGCTGCAGTGAGGAGGCAGTTGGAGGCAGTGGAGATGTCCTGTCTATGGGCAATGTGTGGTGTATATATTATGCAGAGGATTCGAAGTGTTGAAATCAGGAGAAGGTGTGGAGTTACTAAAAGTATTAGTGAGAGGGCTGAAGAGGGGTTGTTGAAGTGGTTTGGTCATTTAGAGAAATGGATCAAAGTAGAATGACATGGAGAGCGTATAAATCTGTAGGGGAAGGAAGACAGGGTAGGGGTCGTCCTCGAAAAGGTTGGACGGGGTAGAGCAGGTTTTGTTGGTGAGGGGCTTGGACTTCTAGCAAGCATGCATGAGCGTGTTAGATAGGAGTGAATGGAGACGAATGGTTTTTGGAACCTAACGAGCTGTTGGAGTGTGAGTAGGGTAATATTTAGTGAAAGGATTCAGGGAAACCGGTTATTTTTATATAGCCGAACGTGAGCTCTGGAAATGGGAAGTACAATGCCTGCACTTTAAAGGAGGGGTTTGGGATATTGGCAGTTTGGAGGGAGGTGTAATAGGACAGTATATATATATAATTGGGGCCCTGATATTATATACTATATGGAGTTTATTACATTATTTCGGGTCACTTTTCATATTGTATGTTTATAGTATATGCTTCTAAACTGTTGTATCTGGGCACCTCTGCAAAAACAGTGATTATGTATGAGTGAGGTGAAAGTGTTGAGTGATAATGAAAGTATTTTTGTTTTGGGGATTTTCTTTCTTTTTGGGTCACCCTGCCTAGGTGGGAGACGGCTGACTTGTTGAAAAAAAAAAAAATAAAGCTGAGCTCAGCAGTTCTTTTGTGCAGAGGGTGAACTGGTGGGCATTGGGCAGTGTGACAAGCTAGGTTGAATTCAGATATCAGAGCGTGAACACATCACAAATCTCCTGCTGAAAACAAAGAAAATAATGACTTTGTGTGGTAATTCTGAAATACTGTCAATCTCCACTAGGAAAACTAGTGTTAAAAGGAAACACAAGTGTATAATCTGTGATATAATCTCAATAAAGTGTAAAAGTTTGTGTCACTGTATGCATTCAGGCGTTATGAACAAAGGGACAAGATATCACCCTATCGTGTAACGAATGACCGAAGTGGCTCCCTATCAACAAGTGAGGACAGTGTAACTATGCATCTGTAGCAGCCTACTCAACACAACAATACCGGGGTTACACCTCCCCTACAACAAACTAGGGGAAACTGGGTCAGTTACAATACCCAGGTAAGTCCAGCCATACAAACATCTCCTTTCATTAGCTACAGCTAATAGGTAGAGGTGAGATTTGACTGGAGTTACCAACAGATCTGAAATGCATACCACTACACATTTCAGATAGTGAAATCCTGAGATATATGCTCCTTTGGGGCAAATTATATGAATAACTTGCTTGTTAATAAACAGCCACTGTGGACACTGAGACGGCACCCTGAAGGGATTTCCAGGAAGAGGCTGCTGGAAATTGTGAGGTTAAAAGATAAGTAACGCCCATCTTATGTTTGTTTCACGTAGGAAAGTGTACTTATCTAACCAGTTCTCCACATAAACAGCTTCCAAAATATTTACTACTACTTGACTGGAAACTAATTACAAATAAGTGCACTTTTATAAGTAGTACATATTTTGGAAACTACTCAGATAAAGAGTACTTTTAGGTGATAGCACATTTACCATTCAAATGGCATAACTGCTCCATTGTATGGAATAGTATCACTAAATGCTGTTCAATAATAACCTTTCCCACAGTCTCTCTCTCTCCTTTTACCTCCGTGTACATTTCAACTGCAATACTCCTTTCTATCCTTTTTTTTTCAGATACACATGATTTAATCTAATTTATCCCTCTCCATTCAATCTTTCCTACCCCTTTTAAGTCAGTGGTGCAACATAAACAATGGTGCAACATAGTCAGTGGTGCAACATAAATAAACAATGAAATGAAAAATAAATAATGAAAAAGCAATCATTAGGAGTACTTTTGGTAACATGAGAGAATTATATATGCAAAACACACAGCACACATGACTGAAAATATTAAATAAAAATATATTACCTTAGAAGTGATTCTCTCCTTCTCTGCTAAAGCAATTCTTTTCTTTTTATTTACAATGACATCAATAGTTTGAAGTAATCGTCGTTCCTGTGCTTGAATGTCATGTTTTGTGACAGGACGCATGAAGATATTCATTGAGGTATATGGGTAGTTAACAGCACCAAATCCTGATAAAGCTGCCATCACAGTCACACCAATAACCCCAATACGACTAATACTCTGTAGGAAAAATATTATATTATATTATATTTTATAATATTAGAGTTAGAGCTAAAGAAGGAGTAGCAATAATGTTAAAGGATAAGCTATGGCAGGAAAAGAGGGACTACAAATGTATTAATTCAAGGATTATGTGGAGTAAAATAAATATTGGATGTGAAAAGTGGGTTATAGTAAGCGTGTATGTACCTGGAGAAGAGAAAAGTGTAGAGGAGAGAGAGAGATTTTGGGAAATGTTGAGTGAATGCGTGGGGAGTTTTGAATCAAGTGTGAGAGTAATGGTGGTTGGGGATTTCAATGCTAAAGTGGGTAAAAATGTTATGGAGGGAGTAGTAGGTAAATTTGGGGTGCCAGGGGTAAATGTAAATGGGGAGCCTTTAATTGAGCTATGTGTAGAAAGAGATTTGGTAATAAGTAAAACATATTTTATAAAGAAGAGGATAAATAAATATACAAGGTATGATGTAGCACATAATGAAAGTAGTTTATTAGATTATGTATTGGTGGATAAAAGGTTGATGGGTAGGCTCCAGGATGTACATGTTTATAGAGGGGCAACTGATATATCGGATCATTATTTAGTTGTAGCTACAGTTAGAGTAAGAGGTAGATGGGAAAAGAGGAAGGTGGCAACAACAAGTAAGAGGGCGGTGAAAGTGTATAAACTAAGGGAGGAGGAAGTTCGGGTGAGATATAAGGGACTATTGGCAGAAAGGTGGGCTAGTGCAAAGATGAGTAGTGGGGGGGTTGAAGAGGGTTGGAATAGTTTTAAAAATGCAGTATTAGAATGTGGGGCAGAAGTTTGTGGTTATAGGAGGGTGGGGGCAGGAGGAAAGAGGAGTGATTGGTGGAATGATGAAGTAAAGGGTGTGATAAAAGAGAAAAAGGTAGCTTATGAGAGGTTTTTACAAAGCAGAAGTGTTATAAGAAGAGCAGAGTATATGGAGAGTGAAAGAAAGGTGAAGAGAGTGGGTGAGAGAGTGCAAAAAGAGAGCAGATTATAGAGTGGGAGAGGCACTGTCAAGAAATTTTAATGAAAATAAGAAAAAATTTTGGAGTTAAACAAGTTAAAAAAGCCTAGGGAAAGTATGGATTTGTCAGTTAAAAACAGAGTAGGGGAGTTAGTAGATGGGGAAAGGGAGGTATTAGGTAGATGGCGAGAATATTTTGAGGAACTTTTAAATGTTGAGGAAGAAAGGGAGGCAGTAATTTCATGCACTGGCCAGGGAGGTATACCATCTTTTAGGAGTGAAGAAGAGCAGAATGTAAGTGTGGGGGAGGTACATGAGACATTACGTAGAATGAAAGGGGGTAAAGCAGCTTGAACTGATGGGATCATGACAGAAATGTTAAAAGCAGGGGGGATATAGTGTTGGAGTGGTTGGTATTTTTGTTTAATAAATGTATGAAAGAGGGGAAGGTACCTAGGGATTGGCAGAGAGCATGTATAGTCCCTTTATATAAAGGGAAAGGGGACAAAAGAGATTGTAAAAATTATAGAGGAATAAGTTTACTGAGTATACCAGGAAAAGTATACGGTACGGTTATAATTGAAAGAATTAGAGGTAAGACAGAATGTAGGATTGCGGATGAGCAAGGAGGTTTCTGAGTGGGTAGGGGATGTGTAGATCAAGTGTTTACATTGAAGCATATATGTGAACAGTATTTAGATAAAGATTGGTAAGTTTTTATTGCATTTATGGATTTAGAAAAGGCATATGATAGAGTGGATAGAGGAGCAATGTGGCAGATGTTGCAAGTACAGTGGACCCCCGCATAACGATTACCTCCGAATGCAACCAATTATGTAAGTGTAATTATGCAAGTGCGTTTGTACGTGTATGTTTGGGGGTCTGAAATGGACTAATCTACTTCACAATATTCCTTATGGGAACAAATTCGGTCAGTACTGGCACCTGAACATACTTCTGGAGTGAAAAAATATCGTTAACCGGGGGTCCACTGTATATGGAATAGGTGGTAAGTTACTAAATGCTGTTAAGAGTTTTTATGAGGATAGTGAGGCTCAGGTTAGGGTGTGTAGAAGAGAGGGAGAATACTTCCCGGTAAAAGTAGGTCTTAGACAGGGATGTGTTATGTCACCATGGTTATTTAATATATTTATGGATGGGGTTGTAAAAGAAGTAAATGCTAGGGTGTTCAGGAGAGGGGTGGGATTAAATTATGGGGAATCAAACACAAAATGGGAATTGACACAGTTACTTTTTGCTGATGATACTGTGCTTATGGGAGATTCTAAAGAAAAATTGCAAAGGTTAGTGGATGAGTTTGGGAATGTGTGTAAAGGTAGAAAGTTGAAAGTGAACATAGAAAAGAGTAAGGTGATGAGGGTATCAAATGATTTAGATAAAGAAAAATTGGATATCAAATTGGGGAGGAGGAGTATGGAAGAAGTGAATGTTTTCAGATACTTGGGAGTTGACGTGTCGGCGGATGGATTTATGAAGGATGAGGTTAATCATAGAATTGATGAGGGAAAAAAGGTGAGTGGTGCATTGAGGTATATGTGGAGTCAAAAAACGTTATCTATGGAGGCAAAGAAGGGAATGTATGAAAGTATAGTAGAACCAACACTCTTATATGGATGTGAAGCTTGGGTGGTAAATGCAGCAGCAAGGAGACGGTTGGAGGCAGTGGAGATGTCCTGTTTAAGGGCAATGTGTGGTGTAAATATTATGCAGAAAATTCGAAGTGTGGAAATTAGGAAAAGGTGTGGAGTTAATAAAAGCATTAGTCAGAGGGCAGAAGAGGGGTTGTTGAGGTGGTTTGGTCATTTAGAGAGAATGGATCGAAGTAGAATGACATGGAAAGCATATAAATCCATAGGGGAAGGAAGGAGGGGTAGGGGTCGTCCTCGAAAGGGTTGGAGAGAGGGGGTAAAGGAGGTTTTGTGGGCGAGGGGCTTGGACTTCCAGCAAGCGTGCGTGAGCGTGTTAGATAGGAGTGAATGGAGACGAATGGTACTTGGGACCTGACGATCTGTTGGAGTGTGAGCAGGGTAATATTTAGTGAAGGGATTCAGGGAAACCGGTTATTTTCATATAGTCGGACTTGAGTCCTGGAAATGGGAAGTACAATGCCTGCACTTTAAAGGAGGTGTTTGGGATATTGGCAGTTTGGAGGGATATGTTGTGTATCTTTATACGTATATGCTTCTAAACTGTTGTATTCTGAGCACCTCTGCAAAAACAGTGATAATGTGTGAGTGTGGTGAAAGTGTTGAATGATGATGAAAGTATTTTCTTTTTGGGGATTTTCTTTCTTTTTTGGGTCACCCTGCCTCGGTGGGAGACGGCCAACTTGTTGATAAAAAAAAATAATTAAGTAGTAGATTGGTAGACAGCATTTGCTCAGGGAGGTAATAATGTCCTGCCATACAAATGTGAAACAGAAACCTGTAATTGTTTTACACAATGATAGGACTGCTGGTGTCTTTTCTTTTTATCTCATTAACATGCAAGATAGCAGGTACATCTTGCTACTTCATTTACACTTAGGTCACATTAGAGGCATAGCCAGGTTCTAAAGTTAGGGGAAGTGAGCACACAAAGGGGCACCATGACACGAACAAAATCATTTTAAATTCATTACACATTTTTGTTTTTAAACTCAAAAAACAAGGAAAATACAGTTTTAAAAGAAATACACATAACTGTTATTGTGTACTTAAAATCAAAACACAATAAAAAAGTTTTACAGGAAGCTCATGAATCTCAAAACATAATAAAAACATGTGTTATTTAATTATTTTAATTTAAAATGTAAAATGAAAACAAAATGTGAAAAATGTATGAAGCAACTACGTACAATAATCTCTTTCATCTAGGCTTTATTCTAGCAAAGTTCTCTATTACTTTATTACAATCTAACTCAGTAGCCAACTCTCTTTTTCAGTGGAGAGAAAAGCTAACCCAGACAATCTATCCTCGCCCATTGTAGAACCAAGGTAGGACTGTGTGTTAGAGCCAACTAAAAGACCATTCTGCAACTGTGCTAGTTATTGGTAAGGTCAGAAAAATGTGGTACAATGTGAACAAGTTAGGATAAATGGAACACATGTCATTAATGATCACAAATTTAAGTACACTAATGATGATTAGTCTCTCGACACTTGAATTTGTCACACTGCTAGTGCTCATTATCTCTTTGTATACGTCTTTGAATAAAAAAAACTCTTGTACAGGCAGTGCCAAGACAGCAGTGCCTAAGTGTGCACAATAAGGCTAGGATTTATTTCAAGAAGTACTATAAGTAACAGAAGTCCAAAACTTATTTTACAGCTTTATACAACACTAGTGAGGCCTCATTTGGATTATGCCGCTGAGTTTTGGTCTCCTTACTACAGGATGGATATAGATTCATTGGAGAACATACAGAGGAGGATGACTAAAATGATTTACTGTATGAGGAATCTCCCATATGAAGATAGACTTAGAGCCTTGAATCTTTACTCTCTGGAGAGACATAGAATGAGGGGAGATACCATCAAAGTGTATAAGTGGATGATAGGCATAAACAAAGGTGATATTAGTAAAGTACTGATGATGTCGAACCAGGTAAGAACCAGAAATAGCGGATTTAAGTTGGAAAAATTTAGATTTAGAAAGGACACAGGCAAGTACTGGTTTCCAAACAGAGTTGTGGATGTGTGAAATAATCTGTGTTGGCAAAATTATCCGGATCTAAAGCACTAAATTTGGAAGCCACATGTCTAAAATGCTCAAATCTTTTACCAGTGCTATTAAAAATAGAATCTAAGGACACTAAGCAAGATTCAACTATGAATTTCTTTCAAACATCAAATATTCCTTTATCCTCTGCAATTTCACCATGGAATCTTTTTCTTTTACTTTCTCTGTGCTGCTTGTATTCCATATTAACCATTTCACTGTTGGTGCCATATAGGTATGGCTTACGAGCCAGTGTTGGTGATGTATTTATATGCCAAAATTCTAGCGGCTTCAAATCTAGCAGGAGAAAGTTGGTAGACCTATATGTGAAAGAATAGGTCTGTGTGGTCAGTGTGCGCAGTATAAAAAAAATATCGGGGAGGCCACAGTGCACTGTGGGAGTGCTAATTCAGTACGCCTTGGTCACCAAGCCTAGCAGTAAGAAATACCTCACTCCCAGGTGAATAGGGATTCTTCCCTTCCCAAGTGATAGTTCTAGCACAGATTGAATTGTCAGTGAAGATGAATCTCATGGTTTGAGGAGTTTGTGACCAGGATACCAGAAATAGTGCTGAAAACCCAGACGATTATCAATCTTCCACCTTTCACCAAAAAAGTCTAAGTACTTATTACCATGTGGGTGGTGGGGAAGACAGTGTGGGTCATGGGGAAGGCAGCGTGGGTGGTGGGGGAGGCAGTGTGGACTTGTGTAAACATAGCAACATATGTGTAGATTATCTATGATAATCCAAAAAAGTCAAAGTGACTTATTTGCATGTGGGTGGTAAGGAAGAAAGTGTGGGTAGTGGGGAAGGCAGCATGGGTTTGTGTAAACAACATAGCAACATGTGTAGATTACCTATGAAAACCCAAAAAAGTCAAAGTGACTTATTTCCATGTGGAAATAAGTCACTAGTGGGGAAGGCAGCATGGGTAGTGGGGAAGGCAGCATGGGTGGAGAAGGCAGTGTGGGTTTGTGTAAACAACATAGCAGCATATGCATAGATTACCTAGGATAACCCAAGTCAGACAAAGTAACTTATTTCCATGTGGGTGGTGGGAAAAATGGCAAAGTTGGTGGGGAAGGCGCTGGGTAGGGGGGAAAGGGAGGGTGGGGGGTGGGGAAGGCAGCATGGGTTTGTGTAAACATTTTTGTCAACAATATAATGATAACAGTGTTTGTGCAGTTATTGTGTTTCATACAATGAGTGGATATGTATATGCAATATGCATTATATTGGTCTCACAGGCCACAAGTTACTTGAAAAAATAAAATACAGGCCCGCCATCAAAAACCCGGCAATCAGTGATTGGGTTTCCTCATCATTCGGCCAAAATTTCAGCTAGCAAATTTAAAAATTTTCCAGGGTTGCCACACCCTGCTGGTACGTTTGGTGGGCTGCTTACTGGTAAGCTTCTAATTTCTTTTTTCTCCATTTTTTGTTAAAACCCTGCTTCTTTTGCCCTAGCCGGGTTTCCAATAAATAAAAAATGCTTTTCATTGTGTAAAGCCCCACACAGTACTTTTGCCCTTTTTAAAGTACGGGGCTTTGAAGCCATGTTGGTTGCCATGAGCTCAGTCTCGTAATGCAGGGGAATACGCTTATTTTTATGTAATATAAAACCACTACAGCTTTTTTGCCTATTACAATTGATCTAATATGTCTAATAAACATATAAATTAACAAAAAACATGTTAAATATCCAGAATGAATAATTTTTGCATAATACCGAGCGTTCAACAGAGGTTGAGGGGAATGGGATACAAGTACCTTTCCTTCACTGTTTTGGGCTTATATTAGAAAAAATGGAGTGTAGCCAGGGCTAATGTGATATCCCCACACGGCACCAAAAAATGAAAAAAAAAAAGCTTTTTCCTCTTCATAGTTTTCCACAAGCAGTGTGGTAGAAAACCTAGGATCCCAAAAAAGTCAAAGGGGCTTATTTCAAACCCGGCCCTTGGGTTAGCCATATATGATTTTTGATAAATATTCGTTTCCCCACCAGGGTAGAAACTTTGGGGTGTGCTTCTTTACACCTGTGCTATTTTCCCCATCAGTAAATGGGTACCGGGTGTTAGTTGACTGGTGTGGGTTTTCCCGGGACACTGACCAAATTTGTTTTGATATACTCAGCAAAACAAGCGTTTCTATAAGTAGTATTCACTGATGTAAATGAAACTTATTCCTTGATTGTGAGTAGTCCGAAAGCGTTTGGGGAATTTCCTATTTCTTTAGAGGGGTTTTTTCGCATCCTTGTTTGTAGTGTAGTTAATAAGTATTTTTATTATTATTATTATTATTATATTATTATTTTCTAGTTGTTTTTTGGGTTATCTTACGAAATTTGGGGGAAATGTATGAGGAAAATACTTTTAAAACGTACACCAAAAAGAAAGAAATAACCAAAAATAGGGATTTCATTCTCAGCCATTAGGGGTGCTTAGGGGTATACTTTTGTATTTTTTTTTAGGGTTTTTAATTTCTTTTTTTTCAGTCTCATTTGATAGAATGGAGATATATTACAAAAATAATATGATTTTGATGCTTTCTGAAAAAAAGACCTTGAAATGCGCTCACAGTAGGGGAAAATGTTCTATTTTTTAGTGAGCTCAAGAGTAAAATATACATCAACCCTCCAATACCTGTCCCCCCTGCATCCCAAATTCCAATACGGGGTCAAATGGGTTGAATTTTTTATTTATGGGGTGACATTTTTATATGGGTTGACATTTTTTATTTTTATTTTCTGATGGGGGGAAACATAGCAAAGGGGTAAAGAAACACCCAAAGTTTTACCCCCTGGGAATCGAATATTTTCCAAAAAACAATTTTTTTTTTATTTTTTTTTTTTTATTTAAAAATTTGAGACACATACAGGGTACAACAAATACGGTAAGAGCAGTATGCCAAAGCCATTTACTAGCATAGCATTACGGGCTGGCTTAAAAATTAAAATTAAAATTAACTAAACAATGAGAAATAGGATAAAACATTAATGTAAACAGGTTATAAAAGCAAAAGTGAGTTTTACAAAGACAGGGCATATGGTTTTATGCATTGTTGTACGTTCAGTAGAATGGGGTATTCTGTTAGGTGTGTATTTAAAAAAATAAAAAGTTAGATTGGGTTTTAGGTTTAACATTTTTGTGATATAAATTTTGGAAAAAATTTTGATATACAATTTATAAGGTTCGTTATTCAGTATTTTTTTTGGGTTTTGGGGGAGTAAGTGATTTTGAGAAAAGACTTGAATTTATAAAAAGGTAGTGTTTTTTTTTATTTACAGGGAATGAATTCCAGATTTTAGGGCCTTTTATGTGCATTGAGTTTTTTCATAGTGTGAGATGGACAAGGAAAACAAAAAAGTGATCTGTGCCTTGTGTTAGGGGATGTTTCTGTTGAGGGGTTTGGAAGGGGATGTTTAGGGGAGGGTTAATATCAGAGTTAAGGGTTCTATGTATGTAATAGGTTTCAGTAGTAAGTTGGGTGTTTTTTAGGTGAGGAGGTTTGTGTATTGAAATTGGTGGAGTGTGCTGCCCATGTGAAATTTGTTTCTTTAACTGCAGCCCTTTTTTTGGGTAATTTGTGGTCTGAGATGGTTTCTTGTTTTGACCCCCTCACAAATTCCATAGGTGAATAGGGGTAAAAAAGAGGAAGGGCCCGGGGGCTACTGTGGGATAGTCCGTATCTTCGATATAGCCTACATCTTGGAAATTTTCTTAGAAATTTTTTGTACTGTGTATGAAATTTGAGTCTATTTCAAGGTATTCCAAGAATTTTCCTCTGTTAGTTTGTGAAGGTGATCCCTTTATCAATTTTGTTAAAGGGGGCCTGTAGCTCTGTTCCAAACTGAAGAAGTAGGTTTTTTTTTCAAAGTTTAGTGTAAGTTTGTTAGTTCTCATCCCGGTAATATTTTTGTAATTCGGGATTTACAGTATTGGCTAGCGTGATGGGCCGGGGGGGGAAAACGTATGTAGGCATCTGAAAAAAGTGTGGGTTTGAGTAATTGCGAAGCATTTGGTAGGTCATTTATGTATAGGAGAAAGAGAGAGGGCCAAGGACACTTCCCTGTGGGTCACCAACTGTTAATTGGTAGGCAGAGGAGTTTGCCCCATTTGCATACACATATTGGCTTCTGTTGATGAAGGGTGTTTATTTTTTTGACTTGAGGTAGTTGAGGGAGTGCCCTCTTATACCATAGTTTGACAATTTTACGTGGGCAAGTCATGGTCAACTGTATCAAAAGCTTTACGTAAGTCAATGAAGATCCCCAGTGGGACTTCTTTTTTCTCTATTGCAGTGTATATATGTTCTAGCATGTGTATAATAGCATCATTAGTATTTTTATTAGGCCTGAATCCAAATTGGCAGGGGTTGAGTATGTTTTGGGAGATAAGGTAGGAGTAGATTCGTTTATGAATTAATTTTTCGAAGATTTTTGAGAGAGGGTGTAAGTTGGATATTGGCCTATAGTTATTCAACTCTGTTTGGTCTCCTCCTTTGTGGATCGGGGTGACCCTTGCTATTTTGAGTACTGTAGGGAAGGTGGAGGATTCAATGGATTTGTTAAAGAGTGTTGCAATGATTGGTGATAGCACTTGTGACACTTTTTTGTATATAAAGGGTGGTAAGGTATTTAAATCTCCTGCCTTGTTTTTAGTGTGTTGATAATAAGGGAGACTTCGTATGGGTTAGTCGGAGCTAGGAACAGTGTGTTCGGGTAGTTGCCGGTGAGGTAGTCATTTGGTGGGGTATCTGAGCTTGGGATTTTATTGGCAAGGTTTTGTCCTATAGTGGAGAAGAAATCATTGAGTCTGTTTGCTGTTTCTGTTGGTGGGAGTTGGGGTTCATCTGATTTGCTAATTTTATTTCGCTATTTCGTGATATCTTTTTTGTTCCTAGAATTTCTGATAGGGTTTTCCAGGTCTTTTTTATATCACCTCGTAAGTTGGATAATCTGTTCTCATAATACAATTTTTTTGCCCTTCTTATCAGGCTGGTTAGGATTGACGAGTAACGTTTTGTTTGGTCTCTGGTTATGTGACCCATTCTGTACTGTTTTTCATATTGGTGTTTTGTATTTATGGATTTGAGAATGCTGGGTGTTAGCCAGGGACTGTTCAGTCTCTTAGCTGTCATCTGTTTAGTTTTTTTAGGGCAGTGCTTGTTATAGAGGTATTGGGTCTTTTTTAGAAAATTATTAATACATTCGTCAATATCTGTATAGATTTCTAGCTCAGTGTGCCAGTCAATGTTTGCTACTGCTGTTGTGAAGTTATTAATGGCTGCCTCATTGTGAAGTCTGAAGGTGACTTTAGTAGTGTCTTGGGGTAATTTACCAAGAGTTGTTATGAGGAAAGTCGGGTAGTGGTCTGTGGTATTATCTGTAAATTATGCCTGATTTTAAAGGGGATATGGTGTTGGTCCAGATGTGGTCAAGTAGGGAAACACTAGTCTCTGTAACTCTTGTAGGTTTTGTTACTGTTGGTAGCAACATACAGTTACTCATTGTGTTTGTGAATTCAGTAACGTGTGGGTCCTGGTCTTGCAGGAGATTTATATTGAAGTCACCTGAGAGTAGTAAGTGATCTTTGTTCATGCGTGCATCAGTTATCATACTTCCTAGGTTTTGACTAAATTGGCTAATGTTTGACTGTGGAACTCTGTAGATGTTTATCAATGTGAGAGGTTTTTGTAGGTATTTGGATTTGAATTTGGCTATTATATATTCCCCATGTTCATCCCTTGTGCAAGTATTAGTGATACATTCTAGTTGGTCTGAGTAGTATATGGCTGTGCCACCCCCTTGTTGGTCTGGCCTACAGTTGTGTATGGCTGTGTAACCAGGAATGGCATAGACATCTGTACTATCAGGCTTTAGCCAGGTTTCAGTTAGTGTAATGATGGACATATTGGCATGTAAGGAATTTAGTAATGCTATGAGGTCATCGTAATGCTTGCTTAAAGATCTGATATTGTAGTTAAAGATAGTTATGTTGTTGTTGGCACTGAGAAGTGCCTTTGATTGTTCTGCAGTGTAGTAATTACAGTAACTGTTTGATTCATTTAAGTCATTAAATAAGAGATTGGTATCAGGATCAATGCTTGTAATCATAAGATTTGTAGTGAAATCTATAGTTAGAATTAAGTATAAAACAAAGTAAATAGTCTTAAGCTAAAAAATAGCACCTGAAATTATTTAACAAATGTAAAATAATGAGCTAAGGTAGTTTTTTTTTTTTTTTTTTTTTTTTTTAAGCTAAAATAAAGGAGACAATATAAAAGGGACTAATACAAATATAGTGATGATCAAATAATGGAGCTTGGGAATATGATAGTAGGTAGTACTATAAAGGTAATTCTTTAAAGTTAGAATTATAGTATAAAATAATAATATAAAAGGGACTAATATAAGTTGTGGTGAACAATAAAGTGGTAATCAAATAATGAGCTTTGGAATATAATGGCAAAATTGTGAACTTATTCTACTTTAGCACCTGAGAATAGCACCTTGATTACTTTAACAATTGTGAATATATAAACTAGGTAGTTATATAAAGCTAAAATAAAGGAGAAAATATATAAGGGACTAAAATTAAGTAATGGTAAACAAAGTTAAATGGACAGGTGGTCACTATGAAATAATATTGGTTTAGGAGTAAGATCTGATTTGTAATATTAAATAAACTGAGCAGTTTATTGCACAATAAAAGTAAAAAAAAATGAGGTAGTTGGTACTAGCTAGCAAAAGATAGTTTTGGTACTTGCAAAAAAGTAATTGGAATATACACTAATTGCATACACAATGAAAAGTGACTAAAAAAAACAAGTAGTGATAAACAAAATTAAATGGACAGGTAAGAATAATGAATATTATTAATTTGGAGTAAGATTTGACTTGTAGTTTAAAATTATGAGCAATTAATAGCAGTAAGAAAGAAGTATAGGTAGTAGGTTGGTAGACAGCAACCACCCAGGGAGGTACTACCGTCCTGCCAAGTGAGTGTAAAACGAAGCCTGTGATTGTTTTACATGATGGTAGGATTGCTGATGTCTTTTGTCTGTCTCATAAATATGCAAGATTACAGGCATGTCTTGCTACTTCTACTTGCACTTAGGTCACACTACACATACATGTACACATTTATTTATACACACTCATCTGAGTTTTCTTTGATTTTATCTTAATAGTTCTTGGTCTTATTAATTTTCCTTTTATATCCATGGGGAAGTGGAATAAGAATCTTTCCTCCGTAAGCCATGCGTGTTGTAAAAGTCAACTAAAATGCCGGGAACAATGGGCTAGTAAACCCCTTTTCCTGTAAAGATTACTAAAAAGAATAAGAAGAAGAAAATTGTCAAAGTGGGAAGTCTGAATGTGCGTGGATGTTGTGCAGATGATAAGAAAGAGATGATTGTGGATGTTATGAATGAGAAGAAGCTGGATGTCCTGGCTTTAAGTGAAACAAAGCTGAAGGGGGTGGGAGAGTTTCAGTGGAGAGGAATAAATGGGATTAGGTCAGGGGTTTCAAATAGAGTTAGAGCTAAAGAAGGAGTAGCAATAATTTTGAAGGATAAGCTATGGCAGGAAAAGAGGGACTATAAATGTATTAATTCAAGGATTATGTGGAGTAAAATAAAGATTGGATGTGAAAAGTGGGTTATAATAAGCGTGTATGCACCTGGAGAAGAGAGAAGTGTAGAGGAGAGAGAGAGATTTTGGGAAATGTTGAGTGAATGCGTGGGGAGTTTTGAATCAAGTGTGAGAGTAATGGTGGTTGGGGATTTCAATGTTAAAGTGGGTAAAAATGTTATGGAAGGAGTAGTAGGTAAATTTGGGGTGCCAGGGGTAAATGTAAATGGGGAGCCTTTAATTGAGCTATGTGTAGAAAGAAATTTGGTAATAAGTAATACATATTTTATGAAAAAGAGGATAAATAAATATACAAGGTATGATGTAGCACGTAATGAAAGTAGTTTATTAGATTATGTATTGGTGGATAAAAGGTTGATGGGTAGGCTCCAGGATGTACATGTTTATAGAGGGGCAACTGATATATCGGATCATTATTTAGTTGTAGCTACAGTTAGAGTAAGAGGTAGATGGGAAAAGAGGAAGGTGGCAACAACAAGTAAGAGGAGGTGAAAGTGTATAAACTAAGGGAGGAGGAAGTTCGGGTGAGATATAAGCGACTATTGGCAGAAAGGTGGGCTAGTGCAAGATGAGTAGTGGGGGGGTTGAAGAGGGTTGGAATAGTTTTAAAAATGCAGTATTAGAATGTGGGACAGAAGTTTGTGGTTATAGGAGGGTGGGGGCAGGAGGAAAGAGGAGTGATTGGTGGAATGATGAAGTAAAGGGTGTGATAAAAGAGAAAAAGGTAGCTTATGAGAGGTTTTTACAAAGCAGAAGTGTTATAAGAAGAGCAGAGTATATGGAGAGTAAAAGAAAGGTAAAGAGAGTGGTGAGAGAGTGCAAAAGGAGAGCAGATGAAAGAGTGGGAGAGGCACTGTCAAGAAATTTTAATGAAAATAAGAAAAAATTTTGGAGTGAGTTAAACAAGTTAAGAAAGGCCTAGGGAAAATATGGATTTTGTCAGTTAAAAACAGAGTAGGGGAGTTAGTAGATGGGGAGATGGAGGTATTGGGTAGATGGCGAGAATATTTTGAGGAACTTTTAAATGTTAAGGAAGAAACAGAGGCAGTATTTCATGCACTGGTCAGGGAGGTTATACCATCTTTTAGGAGTGAAGAAGAGCAGAATGTAAGTGTGGGGGAGGTACGTGAGGCATTACGTAAAATGAAAGGGGGTAAAGCAGCTGGAACTGATGGAATCATGACAGAAATGTTAAAAGCAGGGGGGGATATAGTGTTGGAGTGGTTGGTACTTTTGTTTAATAAATGTATGAAAGAGGGGAAGGTACCTAGGGATTGGCAGAGAGCATGTATAGTCCCTTTATATAAAGGGAAAGGGGACAAAAGAGACTGTAAAAATTATAGAGGAATAAGCTTACTGAGTATACCAGGAAAAGTGTACGGTAGGGTTATAATTGAAAGAATTAGAGGTAAGACAGAATGTAGGATTGCGGATGAGCAAGGAGGTTTTAGAGTGGGTAGGGGATGTGTAGATCAGGTGTTTACATTGAAGCATATATGTGAACAGTATTTAGATAAGATAGGGAAGTTTTTATTGCATTTATGGATTTAGAAAAGGCATATGATAGAGTGGATAGAGGAGCAATGTGGCAGATGTTGCAAGTTTATGGAATAGGTGGTAAGTTACTGAATGCTGTAAAGAGCTTTTATGAGGATAGTGAGGCTCAGGTTAGGGTGTGTAGAAGAGAGGGAGACTACTTCCCGGTAAAAGTAGGTCTTAGACAGGGATGTGTAATGTCACCATGGTTGTTTAATATATTTATAGATGAGGTTGTTAAGGAAGTAAATGCTAGGGTGTTTGGGAGAGGGGTGGGATTAAATTATGGGGAATCAAATTCAAATGGGAATTGACACAGTTACTTTTTGTGATGATACTGTGCTTATGGGAGATTCTAAAGAAAAATTGCAAAGGTTAGTGGATGAGTTTGGGAATGTGTGTAAAGGTAGAAAGTTGAAAGTGAACATAGAAAAGAGTAAGGTGATGAGGGTGTCAAATGATTTAGATAAAGAAAAATTGGATATCAAATTGGGGAGGAGGAGTATGGAAGAAGTGAATGTTTTCAGATACTTGGGAGTTGACGTGTCGGCGGATGGATTTATGAAGGATGAGATTAATCATAGAATTGATGAGGGAAAAAAGGTGAGTGGTGCGTTGAGGTATATGTGGAGTCAAAAAACGTTATCTATGGAGGCAAAGAAGGGAATGTATGAAAGTATAGTAGTACCAACACTCTTATATGGGTGTGAAGCTTGGGTGGTAAATGCAGCAGCGAGGAGACGGTTGGAGGCAGTGGAGATGTCCTGTTTAAGGGCAATGTGTGGTGTAAATATTATGCAGAAATTCGGAGTGTGGAAATTAGGAGAAGGTGTGGAGTTAATAAAAGTATTAGTCAGAGGGCAGAAGAGGGGTTGTTGAGGTGGTTTGGTCATTTAGAGAGAATGGATCAAAGTAGAATGACATGGAAAGCATATAAATCTACAGGGGAAGGAAGGCGGGGTAGGGGTCGTCCTCGAAAGGGTTTGGAGAGAGGGGGTAAAGGAGGTTTTGTGGGTAAGGGGCTTGGACTTCCAGCAAGCGTGCGTGAGCGTGTTAGATAGGAGTGAATGGAGACGAATGGTACTTGGGACCTGACGATCTGTTGGAGTGTGAGCAGGGTAATATTTAGTGAAGGGATTCAGGGAAACGGTTATTTTCATATAGTCGGACTTGAGTCCTGGAAATGGGAAGTACAATGCCTGCACTTTAAAGGAGGGGTTTGGGATATTGGCAGTTTGGAGGGATATGTTGTGTATCTTTATATGTGTATGCTTCTAGACTGTTGTATTCTGAGCACCTCTGCAAAAACAGTGATAATGTGCGAGTGTGGTGAAAGTGTTGAATGATGATGAAAGTATTTTCTTTTTGGGGATTTTCTTTCTTTTTTGGGTCACCCTGCCTCGGTGGGAGACGGCCGACTTGTTGAAAAAAAAAAAAAAAAAAAAAAAAAAAGTATAGAGTATTGGAGGTAGTTGGCATTAGCTAGTGATGACAAATAATAAAAATAATTATGCACAATATAATAGTAACGTACACTATATGTACCACACGTATATATGTATTAAGGGCACTTATCTAATCTGTTACAGAAATGTCAGCTTTTCTAAGGAAGGTAGAGAAATCGTGTTCATTTGAGATGGTATATTGTTGTCCTGTTGATGTTTTCCTTACTAGTATTTTCCCATCTCGCGTGAAACACTGGTGTATTTTGTTTTCCTGTTTAAGTTTTCTCAGCCTGAACAGAAGGTTTTGACGTTTTTTTTTGTTAGACACTCATTTATGTACACTCCATTTTTCATTGTAATTGCTGATTTAATTAGGTCCTTTCTTTTATCGTATGAATGAAGTCTGATCATTATACTGTGTTTACTTCCTGGTTTTCCTAACAAACGTGTTTTCTTTGATTTCATTGTTTTGCACGATGACTTGTACGTGGTTCTGTATTATCCTGATAGCAGTTTCTTTGCACTGTGCTTGTGTTATGTCACTAGGAATGTGTGGACTGTTTATTATAACTGCATCAGACAACTTATCTTGTTCAGTTTTGTCGTCTTGGAAATCAAGGTATTCATTTAGTCGAGTGTGCATGTTCTGATTCCAGTCCTTGATTGCTTCTTCAACCTTCATATTTATTGTTGTTATTTGCTCAGTGTGACTGGCTATAGCTACTTTTAGAGTATTTTCTGTGTCAACACTTCCCGATGTAATCTTCTCTTCAAGGTTTTGGATCTTATTCTCGAGGTTGATTATCTTGGATTCTCGTCGCTCGAGTGTTGCTTTGATATCTTTGATTTCATTTTCTAGAGAAACGATGTAGTCCTTGATATTGTCAGGAATAATCATACCTGAGTTATCATGGGTGAATCCTTTGAAGGGAGTGGAGTTGGAGGGGAGTCAGCCATGTTTGTTGTTGTTGTTGTTGTTCCTTGGGTGGCGGCGGTGAGGGGGGTTGATGATACACTGGCGTCCTGCTGGTAGACAAGTTGAGTTCTAGGGTCCTTGCTGTTATTCTTTTATTACTGTGTTGTTTCTTCTGCGATATCCTTTCATAGTATTCACTGAAGTAGATACTGTTGTAGCAATGGAGGAGAAGGCTTGTTTTCTCGGAGCTTGGGTTAAGTGATTGTCTGGCAGCGGAGACAGTGTTTGGGTTAGCAGGGCTGTCTTCCTTAGATCTTCTAATTTTGTCAAGATTTGGGTTACATTCTTAGTATTCTTGGGTCATGTTGTGGTCTACGTGGGTTCATGTAGTTGAACTTTCACTTAGGCCATCACAAGTTTTGATGAGCGATGTTTTTTTGAGAAAGAAGAGCTGGTAGGATACCGTTGCTGCCGCCAGGTACTAGAAATAAGCCACTTTGTCTGACTTTTTTGGGTTATCCTAGGTTCTCTACACACATGCTGCTATGCGTGATAATCTATGAAGAGGAAATAGCTTTTTTGTTTCAGGTTTAGGTGCAGTACGAGTGTATATCACAGTTAGCCCTGTGCTACACTCCGTTTTCTCTTATAAGCCCCAAGACAGGGACAGGAGAATGGTACTTGTATTCCATGTCCTCTTCATATAAATACTGTTATGCAGTAGTCTGCATAACAGTAAATAACAGTAAAATAACAGTAAAAATTCCAAATGGTAAGCAAGAGTAATATAAGAGGGGCATGGAGCCGTGACTAATGAACAGAGAAAATGTTATTTTAGCACCAGGGAGGTCTGCATTGTTTATTCTGGACCCTATTTTGAAATTGGCATCTGTTGAAATTTGTGTGAAATTGGCCAAATTGCCAATTTCTGACCACTTTATTGGGTAGTTGAAATAAGTGAATGGCCGGTTTCTTGTACTCAGTCGACAAACTAGAAGTAAGTAAATAAGTAAGTTTATTCAGGTATACACAAATACAGTTACATAGATTATCATACACAGCAGCGTATGTAGAGAGAACCTAGGATAACCCAAAAAAGTGAAAATGACTTATTTCCAGTACCTGGCTTGCGCTTGCCATACACTGGAACCTCAAAAATCGAACGTATCACATATCGAACGTTTCGAAAATAGGACCATTTTTTTGGACAAACTGTGTCCCTATTATCGAACGCGCCCCTATTTTCGGACCGCCGGGTACGGGACCTGTCTGCTGCCCGCTCTGTCCGCGTCCCCGCGCAGGCGCCGTGAGCAGTCTAGCTTTGTTTATGCTTGAGTGAACACTAACCTGCACTCTCATTCACGCATTTTTATGATTATTTCGTTGTGTTTAGTGCTTGTGGGACTGTGAAATAAGCTGCCATGGGCCCAAAGAAACTTGCTAGTGGTACCCCTGTGGTAAAGAAAGTGAGAAACACCATAGATGTGAAGAAGGAAATAATACAGAAGTATGAGAGTGGCATGAGACTTGTTGAGCTTGCCAGGATGTATGGGAAAAACAAGTCGACCATCGGTTCTATCCTGTCAAAGAAAGAACAAATCAAGGAAGCTGATGTTGCAAAAGGTGTTAATATAGGGAGTGGATGAGGTGCCTTCTTCAAAGATTAAGGAGATTTGAGCCAAGTGGAATGATGTCCAAATGTTTGTGCAGAAGTACCACCCTGAGCAAGCTGAAACAAGCCATCTTTGCAACAAGTTCAGTGACAGAACCATGTCCCATTTTAGGGAAATGTTAAAGAGGCACCAGAAACAGAGGACTGTGGACAGTTATTTTGTGAGACAGGGGTCCAGTAACTCTCAAGCTGGTCCTAATGGCATTAAAAGACAGAGAAGGGAAGTAACCCCAGAGAGGGCTTTACCTGAAGTCCTCATGGAGGGGGATTCTCCTTCCAAATACTAACCCCAACTCCCTCTCTCCTCCTCCCTATCTTCCAGATGCCATCACCAATCTTCAATAAAGGTAAGTAAAAATTTTATTTTATATGTATTACTATACATAATTAAAAACTCTAGTATTTGTTGCAGGTAAAACTGTAATTTATCTCTATAAAATGTATTTTTTGTGTGAATATTTTTGAGTTTCTGGAATGGATTAATTGTATTTCCATTATTTCTTATGGGAAATATTGCTTCGAATTTCAGACTTTTCGAATTTGGAACTAGCTCCTGGAATGGATTAAGTTCGATTTTTGAGGTTCCACTGTACATGATTTTTGGTAAATATTTTTTTTCTCAGTTGTTTGTTGGGCTATCTCATTGAAGCTTGGGCAATGTATGATGGAAAGATGCTTCTTAACGTACACCAAAAATAAAAAAGACGGACGATAAATAGGGAAGCTCACGTCTCAGCCATTAGCCGCCTCTTTGCGGTATATTTTCGTATGGTTTTTATGGTTGTATACTCGTTTTATTGGTCTCATTTGATAGAATGGAACATATATTACAGAAATGGACATGATTTTGATTGCTTTCATGACGAAAAGTACCTTGAAATTGAGCTCAAAGTAGCGGAAATGTTCGATTTTTGCTGGTGTTCAACGAACTTTGCGTAAGTCAAGTTGGTTAATTTTATTAAGCGTATTCTAACCTAACCACTCTGTAATCTGGCAAACTCAGTAATCCGGCACACTACAGGTCCCAATGATGACGGATTTGTGATGGAGGACCTGTATTAGAAAAGAAAAAATTGAATGAAAGTAAGAATAATAATATTGAGTGAGAGGCAGTTGCCAATGTTGCCGTAACCGGTTCACTTTCTGTCAACTTCACAGCTCTATATCTCAGTAAGTACTGATCACAAAATTTTTTTTTCTTTTAAAAATCACAAAAATATTCTTAAGATTTTGGCAAGAAAAAATTTATTTTTTCAAATCGTTTTTGACACAGCGTGAGTTCAGGATCAGGGGTCTCGACAGTGACAGGGTTAATGTCGCATTTTCAGGCCAACTCAGTTGTTTCATTCTCAATCTGTTTGAATCAAGAATCATACTCAATTTGCATGTTTTTCATATTTCTTTCAACAAACTGAATCAAATGAGAAGCCATTACCAGATCTAGACTACTTTTCTGTAAATATGTGGATAAATTGAAAGCCTTGTCTAGCACTTTACTCCAGATTATAAGAACAACTAAGAATTCGTAAGCACTGAGTGTTTCCAGTATACCCTGTGCCTCAGTGAGCTGTTTAGAGTACAGTTTATCTCATTATTCAAAATTCTTTGTAGAGCAACTACTAGGTGCTGGTAAATTCCCTACTGCTGACTTTCTGGACACCCATTTAGTATCACGAAGTTTCTTTAGAGTCAGTGCGAAACATATGATCTGATTGCGTAGTTCTTCTTTTAGTAATGAAAGTTGAGGTAAACTGCCAGAAAAAAAGGTATAGACACTTACTAGTTCCAATAAAACTTGGTGTGAATATTGGAGCCTACTGCATCAATTAGAACCAAATTTAAATTATGTGCACAGCAGTGTGTAAAGAGTGCATTTGAAGCAACTTCCCTAATCTCTGCTTGGAGATCGGATATGGTGCTTTCTTCATTGTAAGACTGACCGTAACACATAGTCAATGATAGCCCTAGGTTTCTGATTGCTGGAAGAAGAAAATGTTGAAAAAATCTCCATCCCTTGCTCTGGGCAAGTCGCTGGATTGTATAAATTGTTTTGCTGCATCACCGTGTACTGTTACATACTGCAAGGATGAAGAAAACTGATCAATTCTGCTGATGTCAATAGTAGACTCAACAATTATTGGAAAGTACTTAGCCACCTTGATTTCAGCTATTATCTTTGATAGAACCTGGGCTGATAAGGACTGTATCAGGTCATTTTGCATGTCAGGGACAAGCTATGTTGCATTTCAATCACTCGGTAATAAATGTTGCTCCAGTAATATAGCATTTTTTGCAAACACCTTAATAAGTCCCAAAAAAACTGCCTTCATTTGTACCACAGGATTGCCCAGGGTCAGAGAGGAAGTTGTGATGTCACGGTTTGGTTTGGTTCCTCAGATGCCAGCAGCCACCAATGCATCACAGGAGACTGAGCAGACAGATCAAAACACTGGGAGGTTGGTCGAAAAATTAAATTAGTTCAGAAAATTCTTCCAAGGCTATGCAATAAAAAACAAAAAAAAAAATGAGATTAGATTTTTATCGCGCAAGTGAACTACCGAGTTAAAAAACTGCTTAAAAGGTGCCACTTTTGAAAGCCAATTCGAATAAAAGACACTAACATCAAGAGAGAGGATTAAGAAACTTTTAGCAAACTAAACAAAAATAAAGAAGCAGAACTAAACGAGATAGCACCAAGAGCCCCTATAGCTAACCCCCTAAAGAGCACAAGAGGACTGATTAACAGATACCAGCTCTGTTGCCAGTCAGCAAACTACTGCTTATCAAATCAGTTAAGCTCTGTTGCAGTTACAGAAATAACTTAATAAGGAAATGGATAAAAAAATTATACGTATTTATAATACTGTATTAAGAATCGAAGAAAATCTTTGATAAGGATGCCTCATAAAAGACTAAACCGGACACTACAAGAAAAAAAGGCAAATTATTAAAGTGAATGAGACAGTAATAAAGAGGTAAAATATTTTCATGGGGTCATATCACCAGAGGGGTGCTGCAAGGATCAATGTTTGTCTTGTTAGTATTTCTAGTGTATATAAGTGACTTGAGAGAAGGAATACAAGAATATATGAGCATATCCTAAATACAAAAGCCTACATAAAATAATAACAGTAAATCCAGAAAGGAGATGTAAATACACTGAGAATGTGAAATGATAGATAGATGATTTGAATTTAATATAAGTAAGTGTCATGCAATATAAATAAGAAACAGTCAATATGAGAAACATAAGGAATATAAAATGAGTGAATAAAAAATTCCTAGGTAGTAGGTTGGTAGACAGCAACCATCCAGGGAGGTACTACAGTCCTGCTGAGTGTAAAACAGAAGCCTGTAATTGTTTCATATGATGGTAGGATAGCTGGTGTCTTTTCTGTCTCATAAACATGCAAGATTTCAGGTATGTTCTGCTACTTCTACTTGCACTTAGGTCACACTACACTTGCATATACAAGTATATATATACACACCCCTCTGGGTTTTTTTCTATTTTCTTACTAATTCTTGTTATTGTTTATTTCTACTTATTTCCATGGGGAAGTGGAACAGAATATTTTCTCCATAAGCCATTCATGTCGTAGAAGGCAACTAAAATTTTGGGAGAAGGAGGCTAGTAACCCCTTCTGTATATATTATTAAATTTAACCCTTTCAGGGTTGGTGCCATACTAGTACGGCTTGCACACCAGGGTTGGTGTCGTATTAGAACGCATAAATTCTAGAGCCTTCAAATCTAGCGAGAGAAAGCTGGTAGGCCTACATATGAAAGAATGGGTCTATTCAAATTCAAAGTTTATTCTCTATAAGGATTACAATGCTGAGTTTACAGAATTTGGTTACTGCGTGGTTTACATGTAGTAAAATAATAATTACAGAGGGTGCCACTAGAACACCTAGCATGGCTAGGCATTTCGGGCAGCTTAGAATAATTCTTAACTTTAAAATATTACAAATTATAAGGTAAGTTGGTATTATGGCTAAGTGACTAAATACTAGTTTGTGAGTTAAGCAATGTGAATGTTTTTATTTTGGCACAATACATAGTTTCAGTATTGGAGTATCACAGGCCAACTTATGACTAGTTAGGATTCATTATTTTAAGATTGAGATTGATATTTCTGTTAATGGTCAAATGGGTGAGTGAGTGTAAGTGTGAACCACAAGGTGGTATTCGTGTAATTAGTTGACGGGGTGTATCAGGGAGATGTTTTCTAATGGTAGTTTTGAAGGTGATGAATGTGTCTGCATTTCTAGAGTTTTCAGGTAGGGTGTCCCAGATTTTAGGGCCTTTGACATACAATGAATTTTTGTAAAGGTTTAGTCGGACACGGGGAATGTCATAGAGATGTTTGTGTCTGGTGTTATGCCTGTGGGTTCTGTCACAACTATCAAGAAAGCATTTTAGGTCAAGGTTAATATTGGAATTTAAGGTCCTGTAGATGTAGATTGCACAGTAGTAAGTGTGGATGTACTGAACAGGGAGTAAGTTTAGATCTATGAAGAGTGCAGGGGTGTGTTGCCAGGGATGGGATTTAGTGATTATTCTTACTGTGGCTTTTTGTTGGGTTATTATTGGCTTTAGGTGTGTTGCTGCAGTTGATCCCCAAGCACAAATAGCATAGGTGAGGTATGGATAAATAAGTGAGTGGTATAGTGTGAGAAGGGCAGTTTGCGGCACGTAGTATCGTATCTTGGAGAGGATCCCAACTGTTTTTGATCCTTTTTTTGTTATGTGTTGGATATGGGTGCTGAAATTCAGGTTGTTGTCGAGGTTTAGGCCTAGGAATTTGCCCTCATTATGTCTGGCAATTAGAGTGTTGTCGATCTTAATGTTAATTTGCACAACTCCTGCTCTGCTACCAAACATAATATAGTAGGTTTTGTCAGTGTTAAGTGTAAGTTTATTGGCTGTCATCCAAGTCGATATTTTGATCAGCTCCTCGTTAACAATGGTGTTGAGGGTGGCAAGATTAGGGTGAGAGATGACATAAGTCGTGTCGTCAGCAAAGAGAATGGGGTTCAGGTGGTGGGATACGTTTGGAAGATCGTTGATGTATATGAGGAAGAGCAGGGGACCAAGGACACTTCCCTGCAGAACTCCAGTATCAAGTGGCCATGTTGTTGATGCTGTGTCTTTAAAGGTGACATACTGATACCTATTAGTAAGGTAAGATTTGAAATATGCAAGCGCATGGCCTCTTATACCATAATGGTCAAGTTTGTGGAGTAGGATGCCGTGGTCTACTGTGTCAAAAGCTTTTCTTAGGTCAATAAACATTCCTAGTGGATATTCCTTATTTTCCAATGCTGTGTAAAGCAGATCTAGCATTTTTATAATTGCATCATTAGTGTTTTTATTTTTCCTGAATCCAAATTGGCAGGGGTTGAGTATGTTTTGTGCCGTTATAAATGAATATAGTCGCCTGTGCATGAGTTTCTCAAAGATTTTGGATAGCAATGGTAAGTTTGATATTGGCCTATAGTTGTTTAAATCTGTAGGGTCACCACCTTTATGTATTGGTGTAACCCTTGCTGTCTTGAGTAGTTTCGGGAAGGTGCTATTTTCTAGTGACTTGTTAAAAAGTAATGAAATAGCGTGTGAAAGGACATGGGCCGCTCGTTTGTACAATAATGGTGGGACATGAGACAGATTCCCTGAGCTATTTTTAAGTGGCTTTGTAATCTCGGTGACTTCCGTGGGCTCAGTTGGTACAAGATAGAAGGAATTTGGGAAATTCCCATCTAGGTAGTCCCCGGCATGGGCATTGGGACGTGGGATTTTATTGGCGAGATTAGATCTTATGGTTGAGAAGAAGTCGTTTATCTTGTTAGCTGTGTCAGTGTTAGCTGTGATCAGTGTGCACAGTATAAAAAAAAAGCTGCAGCACACAGTGCATAATGAGAAAAAAAAAAACTCTGACTGTGTTTTTGCTTTAAAACAGCGACTTTGCTCAGTGTATTTTCATATGCATTTTTTGGCTGCATCATAGTTTTCCTGATCCAATTGATAGAAGGGACGGTAATATTACAGAAATTGAGATGATTTTGATTGGTTACAATGAAATGTACCTTGAAACTGAGCTTCAAAGTAGCAGAAATGTTCGATTTTTGCAAAGTTCAAAAGTAAACAAATCATGCATGCGTCCAATACACGTCTAACTGGAGAGTCGTATACAGTGGACCCTCAAGCTAACATATTAATCCGTTCCTAAAAGCTCAATCGTATGACTGAATTTATTGTTAGGCTGAATTAATTTTTCCCCATAAGAAATTAATGGGATAGTCAAATTAAATCATGAAAGACACCCAAAGTTTGAAAAAGTAAAAATTTTTACCACATGAAAATATGAATTTGAATAACACAACTGACACTTACGTTATTGAGGATCTCGGTGTTGTTTGATGGGATGGGAGGAGGGGGAGAGTGTGGTTGTTGTTAATGTTTAGAAGGAGCTGATCCCGCCTTCCATTAGGAATGAGATATAATGTCCTTTTCAGGGGTTACTTCCTTTTTCTTTTAATGCCACTAGGCCAGCTTGAGAGTCACGGGACCCTCTGTCGCTCACATATCTGTCCATAGAGGCCTGTACATATCCATTCCTTTATGATTTGTCTAAAGTGGTTCACAACATTGTATTGTTAATTGTCACCAGCATGGCTCTGGCAATAGCTGTTTGAGGGTGATTTCTCCATAATGGTTGACTTCAAGCACTTTGCACACATTTCCTAATCACTTTCTTCATATCCATATTAATTCTCACCCTTTTTCCTCCCCTGGGTTAGCACTAGAAGTTTCGTGGGGCCAATTGGTGACCTTATTTTGCAGGTACTCAATCACTAAAAATGCTGTGATATAATATGAAATGTTCTGGAATTGTATTGCATGGATGCGACCCGCACAGTGGCTGGCTTTGTAAACACTGGCACCCTGGACAATGAGGCGCACTAGGCCATCCACTGTTGGACATGTCTCGATTCGAATCGCATAGGGTGAGTTTTTTAGCGTTAGCTGAGGCAAAATTTTTGCGTTTAAATATGTACGTTACTGGATTTAAATGTAAGGTGATGCCATCGTTAGCTTGAGGGTCCACGTATTCTTTCACAGTGCGCTGATATAATTTATTACCAATTTCTACACTAATGCAGTAGTATCTGCATAACAGTAAATCGTTTCTATTTTTTTGTAAAGAATTAGATTCAAGTGGAAAAGCAAAAGAAATGTCAAGAGAGGCCTGTGGATGTGGACTAATGAAAGAAAATTTTTTTATTTTTAGTGCTGGGAATGTCTGTCCGTTTATCTGGCTATTTTATTGGAAATTGGCATCTCTTTTGAAATTTGTGTGAAACTGGCAAAATGCAATTTCTGAACCACTTTATTGATAGTTGAAATCGGAAAATGCGTGGTTCCTTGTACTCATTCAATAGAAATAATGGAGTTCTAGCGAATTATGTGAGATATTTTGTCGACTGGTACATTGGAATTGGCCCGAAAATAGGGATCAAAGTTGGCAAAATCGCCGATTATGCATAAACAGTGTTGACCACCGCTAACTTTCGAAACATAATTCCGTAAGTTTTCCATCAAATTTCATATTTTGTGTGTCATTATGATCGGGAAAGATTCTCTATAATTTCCTAAGAATTTTTTTGAGTTTTTTTCCAAAAAATTTGGAGAGGGCCTGCCGACTCTGAAAGGGTTAAATAGGAGATATTTATTCTTCCTGTGGGTCTCCACCCTGCCTCGGGGGTGTGGGTGGTTTGTTGAAAGAAAAACAAAAAGTTAAAACACTCAGATAGAGGGAACTAGGAGTCATCAGTGACAAAATTTTGTCAGTGAAGCTATTAATGAAACTGTGAGAATCTTCTACACTACGTACCATACTTAGCTTAACTTTACTTTAACCTTTAGATACATGTATGGGTGGGACAGTGCTATAAAAGCTGTACACAGCATATGATAGGCCAAAATTGGAATATATAGTGGTAGTATAGTGTAACTAAAAAGAAAATGTGAACTAAATAGACAGAGTTCAAAAAATGAGCTACATGTCTGACAATATCATGCCCTCAAGGGCTGATAGTCAGAAAAAAGAGGAGATATGCTAACTGTATTTAAAGTGGACCCCCGATAGCATGTTTAATCCGTGCATAGAGGGCTAATTGTTTATGCGAAATGATCCGGTATGTGAATGAATTTTCACCCTAAAGAAATAATGGAATATCAATTTTATCCGTGCAAGACACCAAAAGTATGAAAAAAAAAATTTTACCACATGAATTTACACTTCCTACACACCAAGAGAGGATACATGCACAAATAGTAGAGGTAGTACATGCACATTATTATTGTGCTTTTACTACTTATAAATGATGAATAAATGACACTTACCTTTATTGAAGATGCAGCAATGGACTGTTGAGGGACACTGTGTCTGGAGTGCCTTTCCTCCTGAGGTATACTGTAGGTCCTGTTTGGCATTTCTTCCAGTAACAGGCTTATCACACTGTGTATACACTACGATTCTTAAAACTCTCAAACCAACCTTTGAAGTTTAAATTCACCTATTTGAGCACTAGTTCCAGGAATTTTTCCCTGTCACCTGGTGTTAGTCGACGGGTGTGGGTTGCATCTGGTAGACAAGTAAGACCCCTATGGGGAAATAAGTTGTCAGTCTTCGATGACAATGACCTTATTTTGGGGCGATCCTGTGGTGGCAAATCCTCTGGGTTAATTGTTTCTTGGTATTCTCAATAAGCCACACCAAACAACGGTGCTACAGCAGCAGCAGCAGCAGCTGACAGTGATATACAGCGCAGGCAGACGGATGCTACAGCGGCAGCAGACGGTACTTACGTGCAGAGCAGCAGTGAACGGTGGTTCAATCAGCAGCAGCAGCTGACAGTGCTACAGCAGCAGCAGCGATGACTACAGTGCGAGCGCAGGCAGATGTGCTACAGCAGCAGCAGACGATGCTACTGCAGCAGCTGACTACTACAGCAGCAGCTGCAGCAGCAGAGCTGATGTGCTACTGCAGCAGCAGCAGCTGACAGTGCAGGCTGCAGCAGGAGCTGACGGTGGTACTGCAGCAGCTGTTCCACCAATTAGCGATGGTTGATTTGGGGTTTATTATACAACCTGGCCAGCTCGGTAGACGCGCAACTCCATTTCATTAATTATCAATTATCTTTTTCTTATCACTATAGTAATTTCACCTTATGCGGGCTGGGTTGGCACTAGAAGCTTTCTTGGGGCCCATGGTCACCTTTATTTTGCAGATAAAATCACAAAAACACTGTATTATACGAAATGTTCCGATTGTATGCTTGGATGTTACCGCGGAGGCTGGCTGGTAAACAATGCCACCGGCCGGCACATGTGAGGCTGGCTATGGGCGCACATTGGACGCGTCTCGGAAGAACAGCGGTGAGCGGGTTTTTAAGCGGTATGCGAGGCAAAATTTTAGCGATAAAATGTATCGGTATGCGGATTAAACGTTATGTGATGCCAACGGTATGCGGGTGGTCCACTGTAAGTATACAGCCTCTTCCTCACTTAAACAAACTGAGTTTCTGTTTCTAAGACCTCATTGTTAAACGAATATATTTTTAAATGTATATTTTTAAATGTTTATACAGTAGTGTACAGTAGACCGTTCATTTGGCCCAATTTGGGTATAGCATGAGTGAAGAATTGCGGCACAATTTTATGTAACACGTTGTATGATGAATTTAACACTGTTCAGTTTGGATTCTGATAGAGGAGGGAGAAAAACTTTCCTTTTCCTACAAGCGGCTCCCGCCCCTTGTTGTGGATCAGTGGGGAAAACCTCCTGCCGTCTCCACCCCCCCCCAACACCACCCCACCATCCTAGCATTCATACTTCATATGTGTCCAGTCCAACTTCTCTGCTACAAGCTTGTGATTGTGAATTGCATTTTGATCTTTTAATTGCTATATCTTGTATCTGCCAAGCAATCATGACACCCTGAAGGCATACCAGTGTTGCTCAAAGTGCCAAGAAAAGGTGCAAGCATTTAACCCTTTGACTGTTTCCGACGTATAAATACGTCTTACGAGCCAATGTTTCTGACGTATTTATACGCACAAATTCTAGCGGCTTCAAATCGCGCGCCAAAGGCCTGGTAGGCCTACACTGGGAGAGAATGGGTCTCAGTGGTCGGTGTGCACCCTGTGAAAAAAATCTGGGACCTAGCGGTGCATTGTGGGAACGCCATGTTGTCAGTCATTTTCACCATGCACTCTCGGTAAGAAGTTTCTCACTCCTCGGCGGAATTGGTGGTCCTGTTGTTCCCAAGTGATAGCCTATAACAGGACGATGCAATGTCAGTGACAGTGAATTAAGGGTTTTCAAGTGAGTGTTACCGAAAAAAAGTGTCCAGGATAACGTAAATAGTGCGAAAAACCCAGGATGACCCACAACATTCGACCTCTGGTGCTGATGCCGGCTTGTTCACATTCTCCTTCGCTGTACCAGACGAAAGAGGGAAACTATTTGTCGTGTACAAACACCCTGATGATAGCAGTGTAGTGATAGTTGATAGTGATAGAGATTTCAAGGTCATTGTAAGCAAGTTCTTGTGACAGTGATAGTTGAATATTCCCCATGTGAAGCGCCAGTATGTACGATAGCATGCGGTTCTGGTAGTGTTTCATTATGTTGTTCCAAGGGGGAAGGAGAAAACTCTGGTGAGCACATCCCGTGGCTCCAAACACCAACGACCTGCTAGTGAAGTTGACGATTTTGTAACGAAGGGTATGAATGGTGACAGTGAGGTAGGAGGCAGTTGTGGTGATAGTGAGGGTGGCACGGCAATGTGGCCACCATCACCGGGCCACGGCTACTAGCCCCGCGGCTGTCTCAGAAGAAACAACCGTCACACTACCCCACACTTGCCCACAACCTGTCACCAACCACAACCTGCACAGCCACAACCACGGTACATATCCAGACCCACAAGCTGGGACCGCATCCTGGGATTGCAGGACGGGTGGAACGAGTTTTGTTCCAGTCCATGACTTTGATGAAACACAAAGTGGAATAAAGCCATCTTGTCCCACTTGGGAACAATGCCAGTGAAACTGGCTGCTTTGAGTTATTCTTCGATGACCCCCTGAATGGACATCATTGTCAGGGAAACCAACACTTACTGTGAATACACCATGGGCAAATACAATTCTCTCACCAAAATCACGGATACACTAGTGGAAGAGACAACTGCTGGCAGAGTTGTACTGTTTTTTGCCACAAATAATGCTTATGCCACATGTGTATATGACACTGTCACCACTTACTGGACAACGATCGCCTGATTTCAAATCCAGGTTTTAGTGAATTATAGGTGTCAATCGGTTCCTGATACTGTTGCGTATGTTACACTTTTTCAGACAAAACCTGGCCTGACGAAGCGACAGGTTATATAAGATAAGAAATGTGTTTATTGTACCTGAAACAAAAGTTGGCGCTTTGCATGTATTTTTATCCTTCAGGACGCTTGTTATGATGTGTCCTTTGATTTATTTCAAAGGAAGACTCTCATTCAGCAATATTATCCAAGCAAGAGGAAGGGAAACGCTTTGGTATAAGCTATTTGTGTTCCCCCCCCCCCCCCCCCCCCCCCCCCCCCCCCCCCCCCCCCCCCCCCCCCCCCCCCTGTGTGATAGCAGGGACAGTGGTCTTGTTTTTAGATATTAATTGTGTACACTGCAGTAATATTTGAGAGATACCATGAAGTTTTGGGTATCTTGGTGATGTGGTTCGAACAATGATGGAACCATATCTTGGTAATGGGGCAAATGTTATTTATGATAACTGGTACACAAGCCCCTTACTAGTGATTTTCTTGCGAGTGAAACTGGACAGAAGTGTGTGGCACAGTTGCGTGGTAATCGCAAACATATGCCAAGGGTTCGACGCTGGCACTCGCAGAGGTGAGGTGCAAGCTTGCTGCCAATGACAATTCATGGCATTTCGGCTGGCTTGACATAGTATGTCACATTGTTGACAGCAGTTCAACAAAACGATATGGTACCCCTGTGGCAGGGACAACAGAGAGACCATTGAAACCCATTCTAAAGCTGCAGCTGTCATGGACTACAACCTCATATGCGCTTAGTGGACAATTGTGACATGCAGATTGGGTTTTGCAGACTGTGTACGCAAGAAGTTTATAAGTGGTATATCCCAAACTTTTTTTCCATCTTGTGAGATATCTCTATGCTAAATGTTATAAACATATACAAGTTGAAGACCAACCAAAATCACCAAAATATGGTGTATTTTGCCTGTCAGTATTCAGACAAATAATTGACAAAAAAATTAAAGGGTTTTATCCAAAAAAAACAAAGGGAGCAACTCCTTGCAATTAGACAGCGCCGACAGACGTCATCTCGTTTGAGGCCTGGTGATCACTACCCCATACAACTGCCTCCTACTACTGCCAGATAAATTGCTCAGAAGAGGTGTTAGTATGTATGCATACCACAAAACGCCCACTACAACGCAAGAGTCACTCGTTTGTGGTGTGAGGAGTGTGAAGTGCCCTCTGCATATGTACCATGTTTCAAAAGAGTTCCACAAAGCTGCAGCTTTTCTTAGGAACGTGCTTGTGACTGTACATTGTTTATATATTATGGAACAATAGTAATACATAACATTGGTTTGTATGTTTGTTTGTGTATACAATGTGTATACTCAAACTAATAGTGGATAAAGTTTGTTATGTTATTGTGTTGTAAATATGAGTGTATATTTGACAATGCACCTTAATTGGTCTCACAGGGCCTCATAAGTTACCTGGAAAAGAATCATATTGCGAAATGCCAAGAAACCTTTGAAGTAGAGTAAATAAAAGTTACCGGGTGGGCGGCAGTCGCCGACTGTTGCCATACGCACGGTCGATTTCTGCAAACTTTGGGCTCTCTATCTCGGTAAGTACTGATGGCAAAAATTTTTTTTTAGGCTTAAAACACTAGTAAAAATATTCCTAACATTTTCATAAGAAAAAATAATTTTTTTTTTTTTCGAATATTTGGCGACATAGAATGACAGTTTCAGAGAGGGCCCTGAAACAGTCAAAGGGTTAATTAAGCCTTGGAATTAATGAAGGAAACAAAGATCAAATAAAAATACTAATGATGCTATTATACACATGCTAGAACATATATACACTGCAATAGAGAAAAAAGAAGTCCCACTGGGGATCTTCATTGACTTACGTAAAGCTTTTGATACAGTTAACCATGACTTGCTCCACGTAAAATTGTCACACTATGGTATAAGAGGGCACTCCCTCAACTACCTCAAGTCATACCTCAGCAACAGAAGCCAATATGTGTATGCAAATGGGGCAAACTCTTCTGCACAACCAATTACAGTTGGTGTCCCCACAGGGAAGTGTCCTTGGCCCTCTTCTCGTTCTCCTATACATAAATGACTACCAAATGCTTCGCATTTACTCAATACCCACATATTTGCTGATGACACTACATACGTCTTCTCCACCGATGCCTCTGTCACGCGAGCCAATACTGTAAAACCGTAACAATTACAGGAAAATATCTACCTGATGAGCGGGACTAACAAAATCTTCACTTAAATTTGACAATAACCTTACTTCATTCAGTTTGGTAACAGAGCTACAGATGTCCTACTTAACATAATGATAATACGGTTCACCTATCACAAAGCTAAACAGACGGGAAATTCTTTGGAATCCACCTTGATTAGACTCAAATTTCATACACATTATACAACAAATTTCTAAGAAAATGTCCAAGGTCTGTAGGCATTTCTAATCGAAGATACGGTTACTTATGCTCCCACAGTCTGCCATCCTGGCCCTATTATCACTCTCTTAATTTACCCCTATCTCACCTAAGGAATTTGTGCATGGGGCTCAACAACATGTTACTATCTCAGACCACTCTAATTACACAAAAGGCTGCAGTTAGAATGATGAACAAATTCTCCACTATAGGCAGCACACTCTCCACTATTCAATACACTAAACTATTCACCATACAAAAACATATTCATACTTATTACGGCTCCCTGTTACTTAAATAGAACACTTAATCTGATATTAACCCTCCCTAAAATCTCCTTGTCACCTCAACAGTCAATGACCTTAACACAAGGCAAGATCACTTTTGCTGTTCCTCGTGTCCATCTCACATATGCAAAAAAACTCCAATGCACTAAAAGGCCCTAAATCTGGAAACTCATTTACCTGAAATATAAAAGAAACACTCCTGTTTATATAATTCAGTCTCTTCTCAAAAGATCAATTACTCACCCAAAACCAAAATAAATACTGATAACTGAACCTTATAAATTGTATATTTAATGCTTCTCAAATTATATCAAATAACTGTTAAACTAAAAAACCATCTAACTTTTATTATTTTTGTAAATACACTACCTAACAGAATACTCCATTCTACTGAATGTACAACAATGCATACAACCATATGACCTGTCTTTGTAATACTCACTTGTGCTTTATAGTAATCTGTTTACATTAAAGTTTTATCACTGATGTCATCATTGCTTAGTTCATCTTAAGTTAATTTTAAGCCCAGCCCGTATTGCTTTGCATATAGTATAGTGGCTTTGGCCCATGTGCTTTATCTGTATTTTTTGTACCTCTGTATGTGTGCACAAATTTTTAAATAAATAAATAAATAAATAAATAAAGATATTATACAAGACATCCTGTTGCCATAACGAAGTGTTACTTTGTACACATAAAAAAGAGGTAAACATAAATTTGTGTGACTGTCTGACTACTGATGGTGACTGACTGACTGAATGGACTGACTGAATGAATGACTGGAACTGACTACTGATTGAATGTTCTGAATGACTGGATCTGTAATGACTGACTACTGAATGATTGATGAACAAATTGACTGACTTACTGAAACTTGACTGACTTACTGAAAACAACTTGGACGTGACTTACTGAACATCTTGGGACCCGCGACTTACTGAATGAATGATTGACTTATGAAAAGACTTGACTGAATTTACTGAATGTGGACTGACTTACTGAATAACTTGACTGACTTATGAATGACTGACTGACTTACTGAATGACTGTTGACTTACGAATGACTTGTCTGACTTTACTGAATGACTTGAATGACTTACTGATTGATTGACTGATCTTACATGATTGACTGACAGACTTACTGAATGACTTGACTGATCTTCTGAATGACTTGACTGACTTACTGTATGACTTGTCTGACTTACTGAATGATTTGACTAAACTACTGAATGACTTGAGACTTACTGATTCTTTTTACTGACTGACTGAATGACTTCAAGTCAGACACTCCAGTACAACCATCAACTTCAGTACCAGAACCTTACCATCCACCTCAGCCCAGTAGGACCACAGCATAACTCTCCACCTCTTCTCTAGCATCCACAAACACCAGCATCCACTATTTTTTAAGGTATAAGAATTTGTTTTTCTTGCGGTACATATGTAGTCCTCAGCAGTAAAAACACATAATTCATATAACAATGAACCACATATTACATATTCATTTCATTTTTGCATGTGTGGAGGCCTAAAAAAGTTGGTTTGGCTTGTTTGGGGCTCCTCAGGAATGTAACCCTATTTTTCGATAGTTCTTCAAGTCATCTAACACAGTTTTATCCTAAACACTGGTTGCTTTCTGGAAACGTAACTTCCGTATGTTTAAATGATGGTCTACTGTACGTTAAAATTGAAAACAACAGAATAAGAGGCAATTGCTCATAATATACATTATTTAGGTATGAATGCTGGTCAGAGAGGCCCATCGTAAGTCGCGAAGGAGTGGTAAACGAGTAAGTCACTAAGTGAGGAAGGGCTGTATGTATATAAAAAAGTGTGTAATGTAATCATTGATATGGAAATTTTCCTAGTGTTATCATAATGGATAACAATTAGGTCATGGCTATAAACTAAATAGAGGTGCCTAAAGGATTTTAAGAAAGTTCTTTCACATAGTGGTAACAAATAAAGGCATTATAAGATGATTGTTTAAGTGCTGTAACTGTTAAAATGTAAACAAATTACAGTACAGGTTGTGCAATCCTTATCCAAAATTCTAATTGTGGAAAATACCTCAATTTGTAGATCGACCATGATGCTACAAATGTAAAATTCCAAGCTGACTCTGGGGAAGGCTCCCAGGGCATGTGAGGTCTCTGTTGTACCCAGTCTGTTGCAACACAGACCCTTACATACCCTGGGTGGATCTTGACACTCTGTTGCACTAGGTTTGTTTCAACTATCATCACTGCCAGACTTCCGTACATTATCACTGTGATTGCTTATAGTGTTTTTGGTTTATTCTCTGCTCTGTGGTGCAAAGACATTGTTGAAAATTATTCAAAAGGCATGCGATACACCATATGGATAACTGTGATAAGTATAAATTCAGTGTACAGATAGCCTTTTAATCAAAATATTGCATAATACTCCTTCAAGGGGGATAATTGTTGTTTGTTAGCTGTTGATATATATTCATATTCATATGAATTATAAATGGATTTCTGCTTAGGCTTGGGTTTCCCATCCTCCAACTATCACATGTACATTACAAATTTGAAAATTTCCAAAAATCAAGCACTTCCTGGCCCAAGCATTTTGGATAAGGGTTAAACAGCTGTATCTGATATATTCTATCAAAGAAAACTCGTAGATGAATCAGTTTTTTTTTTTTCTAAAAGCGATAATTATGTCAAATAATAAATCATTCTTACCATTTTATCATTTAATATATTATACAAATAATCCTTTTTATACTTACTTGTTCTATGGAGAGTATTCCATTGTGAGTACTAGTATAGGGGGAAAGGATCTCCTATTTTTCCAAGAAACAAACATGAATACTTCCCCATGTTAACACTGAAATAAGGTCACCCACTCACGATAACTGAAAATAATTGAGAGAGTAATGTTCTTTTCTTTTATAAGGTATACATCCTTTAACCTTTGGCTGTCTGTCAAAGGTAATTTTAGGGTTCTGTCACATGGTTACATCATGAGCTCAGCTCACTCACATGAGCTATGAGGGTAAATTTTGGCATAGAAATAAGAGAATGTGTCGGTGTGGTAAATAATCACAGTATGAAAAAAAAAATCTTGTATCACTTGGTGTATGATGGGAAAAGACCAAAACTGATCTTGTGTTTGTAAAATTAGTTATTTTGAGGTGTTTTTGGATGGTTTTTATGGTGTTTCATTGGCAATTTCTTGGACCATCATTTGAATAGAGTGAACAATGTTACTACTGAACTAGAGATGATTTTAGTTTGACATGGGGCCTGTGAATGAAGTAGCTAAAAATGGCATAAATTAGCAGAAATGATTATTTTTTGCCGATATTCTCTGAGGGACAGGATATAGGCCTTCCCTACACCCCCCGGGTCTGTTTTATGGCTTTAGTAGGCCCTGATTCAATTAGTGGGATGCATAGAGACAATGGCAAAATCATTCCTGGTTACATTTTATTATCTCAGAATATAGGGTTAATCTTCTATTTTCTGTGTGATTGATGGAATAAAATTGGAAGGCAAGTGCATTACAGAGAGGCTGGGCTTGGGAATCATGATTTAGTGCACAGAGGAAATGTTGTTTTAGTGCCTGGGAATGTCTACAGTGCTTATTTTGGACTATTGTTTTTAAATTGGATTTTTTTATTTTAGTTAAAATTGGTCAAAATTACCAAATTCTGTGCACTTTTTGGAGTAGTTCTGATCGTCTGAATGAGCAGTTTCTTGTGCTCAATCAATAGAAATGGGAAGCAATACTAGAGATTAGCGTAAGAATTTGGGTCAAATGGGACATGATATGGCTTAAAACATGACTGAAGTTGGCATAAATTTGCCGATAATAAAAAATGGAACATCCCCCAAGTTTTGCGCCAGCTAATGCTATAACTTTTCTATCAAATTTCGTTTTTGTTAGTGTCATTTACCCTCAGGAAAAGTTTCTCTACGGAGAATGGTTAATATTCATGAACAGCTAGTTTTATTCTTTGGACGGACATCCACTAATGTACAATAATAGTATAAGAAAGCTAAAAAAAAAAAAAGCATAGTAGTAGTGCCTCTATTCTCTAAAGTTCTACAAAATTAATACTGTTGACAATGTTATACATAATGTTCAGCTACTGATCACTTATTAGTGTTATTAAGACATACAGAATAAGTCATCTCATTTTTGTAATAATGTTGGAAGGATTAATGAAAATATGTTAGGTAAAATGATACATGTACAACTATTGAACATTTTATTTTGACATTTTACTATCTCTAAGTTGCACATTGTGTCCCATTACTAATGTTTCGTTTTGACATAAAACTGAACGTTTCCCAACATTAAAGAAATGGATGTCTATAACAAAACTTTTATACCAACTTTCAGTATATAATGTCTTATTTTTTATATTATGCACTAGACGCAGTAATACACTGGATAGTAAGATACATCAGATAGTGGGGATACATAAGATTGCTGTATTGTCCGACCAAAACAATGGTATTCGGGCAGAGATTCTAAGACTCTGGAAAGATGTCAGTTGGTCCACATGATGAAAATTTATAACATCCTCATGTGGGATTATCTGGTCATATCTGTGGAATACCTCATGACAACCTTTCCAACATCTAATCTGATTACAGTCTTAATGTTGTGATATTTAAAAAGTAGTTCATACTATCAATTGCCAGGCACCATCAGAACTGCAAAGTGTGGGAGTCTGCTTGACTTTAAAAACAGACATATAGTAATTACGAAATAAAGCCATGGACTTGCCAAGCTAACGCTTACAGCTGTCAGTACATACTGTTATGAAAAAGGCAATAGCAAAAATTGCATATAAGACATTATACCTTGAAACAAGAAAAACATTATATCTCGCTGTTTTAGATATACTGCATGAGCTTTAAATCTTCTGCAAAAAAATTCAACTTAAACCAGAAAATAATAGAGCTACTAGACTGTGAGAATACCAATATCTATCTTCACTAATAATGATGTTCTGATATGAAATGTCTCCATATCAAAACAACTTTATTGTACTAGATTCACAAATAATCGAGGTTCAGTACATGTTGCGCGGTGCCCCAGATGTCAAAATGAGATTAGTCACGAGGGAGTTCACCAATGTCAACTTCAAATAACAAGAACATAAAGTGGGGGACCGCAAGTAAATCAAGTCCAATCGATATAAGCTGGGGAGCAGACTAAGCAAACACTGACCCCAACTTATGCCTAGAACAGATTAACTCGCGTGGCATTCGATGTATGCTTCAAGGTTATTCCTTTAAGAAAAGGAGGAGTAGATGTAAAATCGAAAGAGACCAGGCGTCCCTTTACAGGCGACGAAAAAAGAATAACAGAGCGGCTAAAAAAGAGGCCATGTATCGGAAAATGCGAAGGAGTACACTGGTCAGAGAAATAGCAAACATCGAACTTAAGCTAAAGGAATACTTATATGGAGTCAGGAATCACGGGAAGAACCCTAAATGCCATAAATGAAATCGAAAGAAACCAAGGTTACAGTGGACCCCCGCATAACGATTACTCCGAATGCGACCATATTATGTAAGTGTATTTATGTAAGTCGTTGTAAGTGTATGTTTGGCGGTTCTGAATGGACTAATCTACTTCACAATATTCCCTTTGGGAACAAATTCGGTCAGTACTGGCTCTGAATATACGTCTGGAGTGTAAAAAATATCGTTTACGGGGGGGTCCCTGTATTTCTTTTTCTTATGCCAAATCAAAGCTGAGAATCAAAATCCAGTATTGGGCCCTACATTAACCTTTCAGGGTCCAAGGCCAAAATCTGAAGTCACGCACCAGTGTCCAAGAATTTTGAAAAAAAAAAAAATTATTTTTTCTTATCAGGAATTAAAAGAGCATATTTTGTGAGGGGAATAAAACACAAAAAAAATTAGGAATTGATCAGTATTTCCGGATTCAGTGCATGAAGTTGTAGAAAATGATGTGGTGGCGGCAACATCGAACGAATATCAATACGTCGTATTATATTATTTGTTGTTTAGTTGTTTTTTTTCTTTTCTTTTCCAATTTTTTTCTATTCTACTAAACTTTTGGGGCCTGAGGAGACCAATACTGTATCTAATGTATATATATAAACTACAATGTGTTGAACACAATAACGCACTTAGTTATTATCATATTATTGTTTACCACTGTTGTTTATTAATAAACATGCACAAAATATTGTATAATACTAATGTTCTATCATATATTTTACATCTTTACAATCACTGGACATGGGTTTTAGAACTGTGGAGTTGTGGAACTCCTTGAAACAAGCACCCTGACAGAGGCACCTTACATTCCGCACACATAAACCGAGTGCTCTTTGCGTCTTTGTTGCCGTCGTTAGGGTTGTGCACAGACAAATGCATTCTCTTCTGAGCAAAATTTCTTTGAGTTGAAGGACGCCGTATTATGAAATGATCACCTTCTCTTCTCAAACGCTTGGGTATATTGTGATGCTATTCGCAGGACCATGTTGTATTGCAAGGTGTTGTACCTGGTACTTCATTATGAGTTGTCTGAAAACAGGGACTAACAAAATTCACCATAACGGTGGTCGGGTTTCCAGTCTTTATTTGGTACATATTATATGCATTCAGCATTGAAATATCCATGAGCTGGAAAGAAACGTTTCATGTACCACTTGTAACTCTTACGATCACAGGTCAACAAAACCCAATCTGCATGTCACACTTGTCAACAAGCGCATGTTTTGTGTATAATCATTCTCTGGTCACTGGTTTTTCGAAAATCGTTCATTAAGTCACTCGATCAACTTTGCCACTGTCTTGCATTTCATTATCGGTGATTGGTTGTCAACAATGTGACATCTGTTTGTCATGCCACGTAATGCATGATGTATTGGCAGTATACACCTGCACTTCATCACCACGAACACCTGCGTTGAGCTGGCATATGTTTACGTTATTAGAAACGACACTGTGCAACTCACATCTGTTCTTGTCACTGCATGAAATCGCGGTGTAATTGGGCTTGTGTACCAGTTATCGGTATATAATGTTATGGCCCTTACCAAGATAAGTGCCATCCATGTTTAACTAGGTCACCTGATATACCCAATAACATCTTGGTATCTTTCAATGTTTTACTACCCGTGTATTACCACAAATAGATCCAACACCAGGCCACCTGTCACAATCACAGGTACAAACAATTTTTATACCAAAGCGGTTTCCTGTGCTCGGTATATACTGCTTGAATGACAGTTCATTAAGTCGTGTCGTCAGCAAAGGAGTATGGGGGTTCTGGTCGGTGGGATTTGACGTTTGGAAGATCGTTGATGTATATGAGAAGTAGAAGGGGACCATGGACATTCCTGCAGGAATCCAGGTTTCAAGTGGGCCATGTTGTTGATGCTGTGTCTTTAAGGTGAAATACTGATACTATTTGTAAGGTAAGATTTGAATATGCAAGCGCATGGCCTTCTTATACCATAATGGTCAAGTTTGTGGAGTAGGTGCCAGTGGTCCTAACTGTGGTCAAAAGTATTTTCTTAGGTCATTAAACATTCCTAGTGGGATATTCCTATTTTCCAATGCTGTGTTAAGCAGATCTAGCGTTTTATAATGGCATCAGTAGTGTTTTTATGTTCCTGTATCCAAATTGGCAGGGGTTTGAGTATGTTTTTGTGCCGTTATAAATGGAATATAGTCGCCTGGCATGAGGTTTCTCAATTATTTTGGATGCATGGTAAGTTTGAATATTGGCTATAGTGGTTTAAATCTGTTGGGTCACCCACCTTTATGTATGGTGTAAACCCTTGCTGTTGAGTAGTTTCGGGAAGGTGCTTTTTTCTAGTGACTTGTTAAAAATGTAAGGATTAGCGTGTGATAAGGACAGGGCACGCTCGTTTGTCAATAATGGTGGGACTATGAGACAGATTCCCTGAGCACTTTTTTTAGTGGCTTTGTAATCTCGGTGACTTTCCGAGGGCTCAGTTGGGTACAAGATAGTAGGAATTTGGGAGGGGAGGAAATTTCCCATTAGGTAGTCCCGGAATGGGCATTGGGACGTTGGGATCTTTATTGGGCGGATTAGATCTTATGTGTTGAGAAGAAGCGTTATCTTTGTTAGCTGTGTCAGTGTTAGCTGTGTATCTGTGTTCACAGTATAAAAAAACGCTGCAGCACACAGTGCATAATGAGAATTAAAAAAACTTGACTGTGTTTTTGCTTTTAAAACCAGCGACTTTGCTCAGTGTATTTTCATATGCATTTTTTGGCTGCATCATAGTTTTCCTGATCCAATTGATAGAAGGGACGGTAATATTACAGAAATTGAGATGATTTTGATTGGTTACAATGAAATGTACCTTGAAACTGAGCTTCAAAGTAGCAGAAATGTTCGATTTTTGCAAAGTTCAAAAGTAAACAAATCATGCATGCGTCCAATACACGTCTAACTGGAGAGTCGTATACAGTGGACCCTCAAGCTAACATATTAATCCGTTCCTAAAAGCTCAATCGTATGACTGAATTTATTGTTAGGCTGAATTAATTTTTCCCCATAAGAAATTAATGGGATAGTCAAATTAAATCATGAAAGACACCCAAAGTTTGAAAAAGTAAAAATTTTTACCACATGAAAATATGAATTTGAATAACACAACTGACACTTACGTTATTGAGGATCTCGGTGTTGTTTGATGGGATGGGAGGAGGGGGAGAGTGTGGTTGTTGTTAATGTTTAGAAGGAGCTGATCCCGCCTTCCATTAGGAATGAGATATAATGTCCTTTTCAGGGGTTACTTCCTTTTTCTTTTAATGCCACTAGGCCAGCTTGAGAGTCACGGGACCCTCTGTCGCTCACATATCTGTCCATAGAGGCCTGTACATATCCATTCCTTTATGATTTGTCTAAAGTGGTTCACAACATTGTATTGTTAATTGTCACCAGCATGGCTCTGGCAATAGCTGTTTGAGGGTGATTTCTCCATAATGGTTGACTTCAAGCACTTTGCACACATTTCCTAATCACTTTCTTCATATCCATATTAATTCTCACCCTTTTTCCTCCCCTGGGTTAGCACTAGAAGTTTCGTGGGGCCAATTGGTGACCTTATTTTGCAGGTACTCAATCACTAAAAATGCTGTGATATAATATGAAATGTTCTGGAATTGTATTGCATGGATGCGACCCGCACAGTGGCTGGCTTTGTAAACACTGGCACCCTGGACAATGAGGCGCACTAGGCCATCCACTGTTGGACATGTCTCGATTCGAATCGCATAGGGTGAGTTTTTTAGCGTTAGCTGAGGCAAAATTTTTGCGTTTAAATATGTACGTTACTGGATTTAAATGTAAGGTGATGCCATCGTTAGCTTGAGGGTCCACGTATTCTTTCACAGTGCGCTGATATAATTTATTACCAATTTCTACACTAATGCAGTAGTATCTGCATAACAGTAAATCGTTTCTATTTTTTTGTAAAGAATTAGATTCAAGTGGAAAAGCAAAAGAAATGTCAAGAGAGGCCTGTGGATGTGGACTAATGAAAGAAAATTTTTTTATTTTTAGTGCTGGGAATGTCTGTCCGTTTATCTGGCTATTTTATTGGAAATTGGCATCTCTTTTGAAATTTGTGTGAAACTGGCAAAATGCAATTTCTGAACCACTTTATTGGATAGTTGAAATCGGTAAATGCGTGGTTCCTTGTACTCATTCAATAGAAAAAATGGAGTTCTAGCGAAATAGTTAAGATTTTTGTCGACTGGTACATTGGAATTGGCCCGAAAATAGGGATCAAAGTTGGCAAAATCGCCGATTATGCATAAACAGTGTTGACCACCGCTAACTTTCGAAACATAATTCCGTAAGTTTTCCATCAAATTTCATACTTTTGGTGTCATTATGATCGGGGAAAGATTCTCTATAATTTCCTAAGAATTTTTTTGTTTTTTTCCAAAAATTAGGAGAGGGCCTGCCGACTCTGAAAGGGTTAAAAGGAGAAATTTATTCTTCCTGTGGGTCTCCACCCTGCCTCGGGGGTGTGGGTGGTTGTTTGAAAAAGAAAAAACTATAAGTTAAAACACTCAGATAGAGGGAACTAGGAGTCATCAGTGACAAAATTTTGTCAGTGAAGCTATTAATGAAACTGTGAGAATCTTCTACACTACAGTACCATACTAGCTAACTTTACATTAACCTTTAGACATACATGTTTGGGTGGACAGATGCTATAATAGCTGTACACAGCATTTTGATAGGCCAAAATTGGAATATATAGTGGTAGTTATAGTGTAACTAAAAGAAAATGTTGTACTAATTAGACAGAGTTCAAAAAATGAGCTAAATGGCTGACAATATCATGCCCTCAAGGGCTGATAGTCAGAAAAAAGAGGAGATATGCTAACTGTATTTAAAGTGGACCCCCGATAGCATGTTTAATCCGTGCATAGAGGGCTAATTGTTTATGCGAAATGATCCGGTATGTGAATGAATTTTCACCCTAAAGAAATAATGGAATATCAATTTTATCCGTGCAAGACACCAAAAGTATGAAAAAAAAAATTTTACCACATGAATTTACACTTCCTACACACCAAGAGAGGATACATGCACAAATAGTAGAGGTAGTACATGCACATTATTATTGTGCTTTTACTACTTATAAATGATGAATAAATGACACTTACCTTTATTGAAGATGCAGCAATGGACTGTTGAGGGACACTGTGTCTGGAGTGCCTTTCCTCCTGAGGTATACTGTAGGTCCTGTTTGGCATTTCTTCCAGTAACAGGCTTATCACACTGTGTATACACTACGATTCTTAAAACTCTCAAACCAACCTTTGAAGTTTAAATTCACCTATTTGAGCACTAGTTCCAGGAATTTTTCCCTGTCACCTGGTGTTAGTCGACGGGTGTGGGTTGCATCTGGTAGACAAGTAAGACCCCTATGGGGAAATAAGTTGTCAGTCTTCGATGACAATGACCTTATTTTGGGGCGATCCTGTGGTGGCAAATCCTCTGGGTTAATTGTTTCTTGGTATTCTCAATAAGCCACACCAAACAACGGTGCTACAGCAGCAGCAGCAGCAGCTGACAGTGATATACAGCGCAGGCAGACGGATGCTACAGCGGCAGCAGACGGTACTTACGTGCAGAGCAGCAGTGAACGGTGGTTCAATCAGCAGCAGCAGCTGACAGTGCTACAGCAGCAGCAGCGATGACTACAGTGCGAGCGCAGGCAGATGTGCTACAGCAGCAGCAGACGATGCTACTGCAGCAGCTGACTACTACAGCAGCAGCTGCAGCAGCAGAGCTGATGTGCTACTGCAGCAGCAGCAGCTGACAGTGCAGGCTGCAGCAGGAGCTGACGGTGGTACTGCAGCAGCTGTTCCACCAATTAGCGATGGTTGATTTGGGGTTTATTATACAACCTGGCCAGCTCGGTAGACGCGCAACTCCATTTCATTAATTATCAATTATCTTTTTCTTATCACTATAGTAATTTCACCTTATGCGGGCTGGGTTGGCACTAGAAGCTTTCTTGGGGCCCATGGTCACCTTTATTTTGCAGATAAAATCACAAAAACACTGTATTATACGAATTGTTCCGATTGTATGCTTGGATGTTACCGCGGTGGCTGGCTGGTAAAACAATGCACCGGCCGGCACATGTGAGGCTGGCTATGGGCGCACATTGGACGCGTCTAGAGAACAGCGGTGAGCGGGTTTTAAAGCGGTATGCGAGGCAAAATTTTAGCCGATAAAATGTATCGGGTATGCGGATTAAAGTTATGTTATGCAACGGTATGCGGGTGGTCCACTGTAAGTATACAGCCTCTTCCTCACTTAAACAAACTGAGTTTCTGTTTCAAGACCTCATTGTTAAACGTATATATTTTTAATGTATATTTTTAAATGTTTATACAGTAGCGTTACAGTAGACCGTCATTTGGCCCAATTTGGTATAGCATGAGTGAGAATTGCGGCACATTTTTTGTAACACGTTGTTTTTATGATGATTTAACACTGTTCAGTTTGGATTCTGATAGAGGAGGGAGAAAAACTTTCCTTTTCCTACAAGCGGCTCCCGCCCCTTGTTGTGGATCAGTTGGTTTTGTTTCTCGTTGCAGGGGTGGAGTGTGCTGGTAGAGGGTGGCGTAATGGTGGAAGAGGGTGGAAGAGGGTGGTAGTGATGGTGGTAGAGGGTGGTAGTGATGGTGGAAGAGGGCAGTAGTGATGGTGGTAGAGGGTGGTAGTGATGGTGGTAGAGGGGTAGTGATGGTGGTAGTGATGGAGGTAGAGGGTGGTAGTGATGGTGGTAAAGGGTGGTAGTGATGGTGGTAGATGGTGGTAGAGGGTGGTAGTGATGGTGGTAGAGGGTGGTAGTGATGGTGGTAGAGGGTGGTAGTGATGGTGGTAGAGGGTGGTAGTGATGGTGGTAGAGGGTGGTAGTGATGGTGGTAAAGGGTGGTAGTGATGGTGGTAGAGGGTGGTAGTGATGGTGGTAGAGGGTGGTAGTGATGGTGGTAGAGGGTGGTAGTGATGGTGGAAGAGGGTGGTAGTGATGGTGGAAGAGGGTGGTAGTGATGGTGAAAGAGGGTGGTAGTGATGGTGGAAGAGGGTGGTAGAGGGTGGTAGTGATGGTGGTAGAGGGTGGTAGTGATGGTGGTAGAGGGTGGTAGTGATGGTGGTAGAGGGTGGTAGTGATGGTGGTAAAGTGTGGTAGTGATAGTGGTAGAGGGTGTGGAGAAATTTTCTCCAGAAGGAGGGTCTCAGCCCCCTTCAACCCCTTCAGCCCTGAGGGGCCCAGCCCTCTCAGAAGGGGCAAACATCTTGTTTACTGCTACATCAAGTAATTATAAACAGATGTTTAACCAGCGTGTACCAGTTATGAGTCATGCGACTTCTTTGCAAGAGACCAGTGGTGCAAGTAGTGTAGTTTAATAAGAGACAATCAATCTCTTACCTTAGCAGGAGAATTAAGGAAAATCCTGCACCCCTTTATTACCATGTTAAAGATAGTGTACATTGTTTTCTATAATTAGACAGCAAGAATCAAGCATTCTGCATTGCTTTATGGTAGAAGTTTGGCAAGGAAGGGAAATATGCTTTGTCGGCACTTCTTTTGTGTGTCGGGAAGCTGGGGGTAGACGGTGACACCGCAGGCAGATTGCAATATGTAATGGTGCAGTAAAGACCCATACTTCACGCTAAGAATGAACAAAGGAAATGAATCGAGCATTGCTGTACCTCAGACAATCTCCATAATAACCATAAACCTATTACCAAGAAGTGTGCACAGCTTCTTTAATGACATTACCACGAAAGACAAACCTTGTGGAACAGTGTACGAGTGAGCGTATTCCTAGTCTGTGGAAGACATGGACATTTGCAAGGACACTTCAGCTTCTATCAAGTCACCGATACCTGTCGAGTATGGTGTATACAACACCATAGCTCATGCTACAAGAGCAAGGTTGGGTTTAAACCATTTTGTCCTACAGGGGACTGTACAGTTCTTGTGTCACAAAGGGTTTTGAAATCATCCTATAGTCGGCAGGGAGGTGCAGACTTTTGAGTCCACAACAATACATATCATCAACAGTCAGTATTCAGTTATGAAAATACTGACATAACACCCCCTAGGGGTAATAACTCATACATCATATTTTATTTCAGCCCGTAGGGAGTGCATACGACAGCTTCTCAAGACATCACCTACAGGGACGGATGAGTAGGCTAAAGCTGTCTTTCAAGGTAAGTCCCATTACAGTCCATTATTTAATCTTTGACTTAGCTTGTAGCATTTCCCTATAGAGGGTGGTAGTGATGGTGGTAGAGGGTGGTAGAGGGTGGTAGTGATGGTGGTAGAGGGTGGTAGTGATGGTGGTAGAGGGTGGTAGTGATGGTGGTAGAGGGTGGTAGTGGTGGTGGTAGAGGGTGGTAGTGGTGGTGGTAGAGGGTGGTAGTGATGGTGGTAGAGGGTGGTAGTGATGGTGGTAGAGGGTGGTAGAGGGTGGTAGTGATGGTGGTAGAGGGTGGTAGTGATGGTGGTAGAGGGTGGTAGTGATGGTGGTAGAGGGTGGTAGTGATGGTGGTAGAGGGTGGTAGTGATGGTGGTAGAGATAACCTCTACCCTCCTCACCGTCTTCCATACACCAACGAGAGGCGTCAATAAAGGTGCCAGTGCCGTGGAAGCCTGCAATGTAGTTGATGGTAATGCCATGCTTGCCTGCCATGGTAACCTGTCTTCTACCACACTCACCATGGCAGTCTGCCCAGTGCCATGCAGCCAATGTTCATTTATCCATTTCATTAGTCATTTATATTTAGTTATTCTCTATAAAATGTATTTTTTTGTTAATATTTTTGGGTGTCTGGAATAGATTAATTGGATTTACATTATTTCTTATGGGAAATATTGCTTCAGTTTTCGCCAAATTTGGTTTTCGTCAGACTTTCTGAAATGAATTAATGACGAAAACCAAGGTTTCACTGTACAAATTTCCCAATTTAACAGGATAATCACTGTGGGAGCTGGCATCCTTATATACAGTGGTCCCCTGACCTACGATATTAATCTGTTACTGAGAGCCCATCGTAAGACGAAATGATCGTAGGTTGAATTAATTTTTCCCCATAAGAAATAATGAAAATCAAATTAATCCATGCAAGAGACCCAAAAGTATGAAAGAAAAAATTTTTACCACATGAAATTTACATTTTCATACACACAAAAAAAAGGATACATGCACAATAGTAGAGTAGTACATGCACAATATACAGTGGACCCTCGCCTAACGACATTAATCCGTTCCTGAGAGCTCAACGTTAGGTGAAATTATTGTTAGCCGAATTAATTTTCCCCATAAGAAATAATAGAAATCAAATTAATCCGTTCCCGACACCCCAAAGTATGAACAAAAAAAAAAATTTTCCACATGAAATATAAATTTTAATACACACAAACTGAAGAAGACATGCACAGTTACATGACACTTACCTTTATTGAAGATCTGGTGATGATTGATGGGATGGGAGGAGGGGAGACTGTGGATGGTGTTAATGTTTAGAAGGGAAATCCCCTTCCATTAGGACTTGAGGTGGCAAGTCCTTTTCCGGGGTTACTTCCATTCTTCTTTTAATGCCACTAGGACCAGCTTGAGAGTCACTGGACTTCTGTCGCACAACATATCTGTCCATAGAGGCCTGTACCTCTCGTTCCTTTATGACATTCCCAAAGTGTTTCACAACATTGTCAGTGTAATAGTCACCAGCATGGCTTGCAATAGCTGTGTGAGGGTGATTTTCATCAAAAAAGGTTCGCACTTTAAGCCACATTGCACACATTTCTTAATCTTTGAAGTAGACAACTTCTTCAATTTCTCTCTCCCCTCCTCCAGAGCAGTTTCCTCAGGTCTGGCCTCTTGCTGTTGAAGATGATCCAGCAGCTCATCAGTGGTTAGTTTGTCATTGTCCTCCTCCACCAACTCTTCCACATCCTCCCCACTAACCTCCAACCCCAAGGACTTCCCCAATGCCACAATGGATTCCTCAACTGGCATAGGATTCCCAGGGTTAGCCTCAAACCCTTCAAAATCCCTTTTGTCTACACATCCTGGCTAGTTTCTTCCAAGCAGAGTTCAAGGTCCTCTTAGTCACTTCCTCCCAAGCCTTACCTATAATGTTTACACAATTGAGGATGCTAAAGTGATCTCTCCAAAACTCTCTTAAGAGTCAATTGAGTTTCTGAGGTCACTACAAAGCACCTTTCAAACATAGCTTTTGTGTACAGTTTCTTGAAGTTGGAAATGACCTGCTGGTCCATTGGCTGCAGGAGAGGAGTGGTATTGGGCCCCCCCAAAAACTTGACCTTAAATGAAGCCATTTCCGCGAAAGTCGCTCTGCCAGGTCTGAAGGAGCCGGACATTGTCTAATACCAGGGGCCCTTTAAAGGGTTTAAATTTTTTTTAAATTTGGTAATTTTTCACAGGGGGCAAAATGCATGGTTTTAACCAGTCATAAAAAAGTCCTAGTGCCCCATCCCTTTTACTGTTTCCCCTTCCCAAAACCCCACAAATTAGCCTTGAGGACTTGTTTTTCCTAAACCCCGGGGAGTTTCGGGGAGTGATACCCCAAATAAAGGCTTCATTTTGGGCAATCACCACTAGCTTAAACATCAACGAGTAAGCCTGTCTTTTAGGTTAGTCCTGGGGAAAGCCTTTTCCCCCTGGTTTAAGTAGGCCGTTGATTTTTTTCCAAAAACAGGCCCGTTTTTGTTCAAAAATTAAAAACGTTCGGTTTTGTCCTTCATATGTACTCCCTTTAAATTCCCGCATAATTTTTTAGCCCCTTTTGGTCTGAACTGGCAGCCTCACCTGCCTTTCAACCCATTATGCACTTTGATTCTAAAATTTTCAAAACCCAACCCTTTGCTGGCCTTAAATTCATCAATCACCCCTAGTTGCAGGCATTTTTTAATTTTAAACGGCATGCAATTCCTAGCCCTTTTTAATATGATTGCTTTAGAGATCTATCTCCCGCTATCTGTTTTTCATTTATCCATACTAAAAACAGTCCTAACTTTCTATCACTTGCGATCTTTTTCAAAAACAAAGTTGCATTTTGGGCAAAACAGCTCCTTGATTCCCGTTTTCTTGGCCACAAAAGTAGCAATGGTTCTTTGGGTTTTGTGCACAACTGGCACTCAAAGACAGCATCCACTTTCAACTTAGCTTAGTTATTTTAAATGTTTATTTGCCCCCCATCCCCACCCGTGGGGGGTAGTCAAAAGTTTACAGGGTTTAATAATTGGTCCGGGGAAAATGGACCCAAAATTTTTTGATAGTGAGCAATTTACAGAGGAATGAATTCACTTTTTACAAAGGAATGAATCACAATTTAAAAAGGTAATGAACCCCAGTAGTTAGTCAAAATATACAATTTAAAAAGGGGTATTTACAGATTGCGAGGTATAATGGGTCCGGACGGGGCCCCAAAAGTTTTGGGGCTAACTGGGTAAAAGGGTAATGAACTCAAAAGTTACAAAGGAAATGAATATTTAAGAATGGTTACTTATTTTTAAACCCGGGCAAATCAGAACAAATTATAGAGTAATGAGCAATTCTACTTCCACACCCGGAAAACTGTAGTGAGTTTTGGTGCAAAATTGATTTTGAGACACCACAAAAAACAACACATTACAAATTTAACTACACCCCAACACACACACAACACACACACACACAACACACAACAAACACACACACACACAACCACACACACACACCCCAACCACACACTCTAAACACACATCATACACAACACCACTAAAATTACACTCATACACATACACCCCGCACCAAAACACACACAAAACACAAAAACACAAGAGCTTGGACTCGACCCTGCAATCTCAACTGGTGGGGGCGCGCAGACACACACCCACACAAAAACACACACACACACACACCCAACACACACACACACACACACACACACACACAACACACACACACACACATGCCACTGTGGTAATGCTTTATTTACAGCTAGCAAAGTGGGTTTTTCCCCAGGGGGTCTGCAATAACCACTGGGGGTAAGTACTTTGCCATTTTTTGAACATTTCGGGTTTGAGTTGTTTCTAATTCAAAATTTTTCACATCCAGTACAAATGACCGGTGTAAAATAGTCCTTTGGGCAAGTTTAATTTTTTTTGGGTTACATCGGTGGTGGTGATTTAACCTCCCCAAAGATACTTGAAACCCCAGCCGGAGCCGGGCAGTAGTGAACCAAGGTCTGCTTTTTTGTTGGATGCACCGTAGCATGGGCTCCTCCTCCTGATGGGAATGATGATAGATGGACCCGGGTTCAATCTCCCTGACCCTTTAAAGCCCATAAAATTTCAGTTGAAGTTTTTTTTCGTATTTCTAAACCTACCTGACAGCCAAGATTGTAATTCCCCCTCTTTGAAACATACGTTTTGCCAAATTTATCAGTTCTATCAGATCTAAAACCAAATGTGAAGGGAAACCCAGCATGTGCACTCTGCCCCCTGTCCAAACCCTACCATACCTGTGTTGGCTTCTGACAAAGCACCCACATTATGTTTAAATGAGTTGGAGCTTTTATGGATCAGGAATCATTACAAAAAACTGTCAATCTTGATACATAGATGTATTTCGTGAAAAGGAGTAGGAAAACAGTTTGTCTAAAGGGTGGGGCCCAATTATTGAGGTGCCCTTTTTCTTTAAGAGAGCCACTCCGTAAAAACAGCGCATACCAGCTGCACCAGGGATTGGGAACGAACCATCAAGTAAATAATTTGCGAGAGGTGTGCTGGTGACAAAGTTACAATACAGCTTAAGGGGCTCATTTTTGGCTTAAAAGGCGAATTTTTGGGTTTTGTGTTTAAAAGTAGTTGGAGGAAATGGGGGAAGGGTTTGTTTGGAAGGGGGGAAATTTTTTTAGGAGCGGAGAAGTGCCCTGTTGCCTTACTTGACTAGATCATGTATCTGATTCAGGGGGTGGGTTTCATTTTTCGACCCATCTGGGGAGTGTTCACCAGTGTGAGGAAGTTTGGGGGGTTTTGTGCAGGGGTTTGAATGGCTTCCCTGAGCATTTAAAACCCAAAATTTGGATATTTTTTCAGTAACACACTTGATGTTTTGGAATATCAAGTTTTTTTTGCATTTTTAAAATTTTGGCAGTACGAGGGCATCCAAAAATGTCCTATGCTTATTCGATTTTCCAGCCCTCCAAGCTTCCGTCAGACAAAGAGAAAGAGTGGTGCAGCATAATCCCCCAATGATCTATATAAGCAAGATACTTCTTTTTCACAATTTTAACTTTAGCCCATCCCTGGGTGAACCCCTCACAACTCTAAGTGCTCTTAGGGTTCTTTGTATTGGCGCAAAGTTTTGTTCAAAGGCCCCAAGTAGGGGAACCAAAACCTAGTTCCTGTATCTGCTTACATATTCTAGAAGAGACCCATCTGCAATTGGATCTGACAACGGGCCCCCTTGTCGAGGAGGACCCCTTTTAAAGTATCTTTGTTTTATCAGTAGGTTATCACCCCATTCCAACGGGTAGTACATGTTTAAAGTGTTTGGGTGTTGGAGAACCCCGGTGGTGTGAATCTTTATATCATCGCAAAAAAATCACAAAATTTATGGGGCTGACTAGGTTACATTAAGTAATCTTTAAATTAGAAATTAAAAACAGGTGGGCTGGCACACCCCCCCTGTGGGGTTCCTAATTCAAAGGTTTGTTACATTCTATGTCCCTGGAAAAACACAACGATTTTCTTTTGGACAGGTACCTTTTCCAGAGAGAAGCCACCCTCCAAATCCATTCTGTCAAGTTCCTAAGTTTCATGTCGGGGGGCTACACAAAAAGCGGATTTAAGATCAAGGAAGGTTGTATAGCTGTCAGTGTGCGGGGGAAAAAAGGTGGATGCAATGATGCACGCTCCTTCCTGCATGAAACCATGAAACCCGGGGGAACAAAAATTTTTTGATTCTGTCATGAGACTTAAGAATCATTCTCTCAAATGTTTTACACAAACATAGTAGAGAATTTGGGCGAATGCTTTTGTTTATTGGGTTAGGAACTGGAATGATGAGGCTGTTGGTCCAAAATTGGGGGCCCCCAGTTACATAGCCTTTTTAATTTTAAGTAAGGATTACTGGTACTCGACACGCAATCTGATAGTTGTAAGTAATACCATCCTCCCCCGGCGCGTGGAGTTTCCCCAATTTTGCTGATCAAGTTATAATAAGGAAAAGGGAAAGTTTTCAATCTCTCCTTGCTGGGTAAAGCAAACAAGTCCTTTTTCTTGCATATTTTGTCATTTAAAATTTTTCCTTGTGGTACTTGGGATTGTCAAACTAGTTAAACACCCCAAATCTGACTAACTCATTCACCCATGTAAGGGTGGGGTGGGCGATTGCCCCCGTTCTGTTACCCTTAATTCATTTATGTCCTCCAAAACCCGGGTAAGTGGGGTGTGAGCATTAAACCCTTGACAAATTTTTCCCGTCTGTTTGCCGGGAGCTTGTTATACGCCTGGCCGCAAGGGCAGTTTTGGAAGGCCCCAGCATTCCCGGGGTACGGTTTTCTATAGGCTGGCTGTCTGCGGCAATACGTTTCAGTGTACGAAGTTTAGAATATTGTAATAATTGGTTTTTTTAAGGGGTATGATTTTTTATGGGGTTTGTTGGGTTTTGAGTACCGAGGTTTCGGGCGGGGGTTTAAATAGTTTGAATACTGTCACAAGATCATTGTTAAAGGGCTCTACAGAGGAACACTTTAGGGTTATTCCATCAGTCACATGTGCAACAAAGTCTCATTGGGGTCTGGGAACATTAAAATTTTTGTTTTTAATTCCCACCAGGAAGGATGTATTACAAATATCTAGTGAGGTTACCTAGGAAAATGATCAGACGCTAAATTTTTGTTAAATGGAAGACTCACAGCTGGGAGAAGTAATGTTGAAACCCCGGGACAGATCAAGGATGCCTCCATAGATAGTTGGGTTCAAGATCCCTAAAATTTGGGCATTTTCATGACTGTTTTAAAAGGGGACAAAAATTATTTCATTACGATTACCAATGTGATTTCCAAAGCTTTGTGTCTGCTTGTAATCGCCCAAAAAAAGAGTAGGCTCAGAAAGAGCCAAGTTTGGGACTCCAAGTAATTAAATTTATCAGAGGAGCTACAAATTAAAAAAGTTTAGAGCAGGTTCCCTTTTAAATCCTAACACGTGAATTGTAACCCCCTGTTTTTTGTGTGCAAGAAGTTGATGGGGGAAACGATTTTTTAATATATAGAACACAAGAGTTAGTGTTTGAGGTTTATGCAACAAATGAGGTAATTTTGGGGGTTGGGATTTTCGGGGCTCTGCACTCTGGCAAAACTCAATGGGTTCGGGGGTAAACTTTATGAGAGGGCAGTAAATCTTTTTTTTAAGTGATGCAATATTCCCGCTTAATATGAAAGTTTATAAAGTTTGACCATTTTTAGAGTCTGGGGTCATCTCGAGTTTCTCGCTAATGAAAAATTGTTCAAAAATAGCAGACCTTATCAAAGTCAACAGTTACCCTTGTCCATGAGTTTTGAAGTTCACTTCCAGTTTTAAGGGCCTGGGGAGTCTTTGTAAAACCCCGAGCAGACGTGTTTTGGTGAATGTATGAAGGTGCCCCCCACCTCACATTCCCCCCCCATAACATTCACGCAACATAAAACTCTCATCCCCCGCCATAAACATTTTGTTCATTACATTTTCAACAGTATTGTATTCAACTTAAAGTCTAGTGACTAACCTCACACACTTGCACCCCCACTTAATTTGCCATCATATCAAATTATAGACCCCCGCTTCATCACACTCTTCACCCCCACTTAAATTACGTCATCACTATTTCTAACATTTTAGACACCACCGCCCTCACACTCTTCCCCCACTTAAAATTACCTCTCATATTACTAACATTATAGAACCATTGCCCCCTCACACTCTTCAACCCCCCCTTATATTTCGGTATACTATTACTAACATCATTGAAAAATGCCTTCATTATGATGCTCACTACATTATCAAAACGTTTTTTTCGCATTACTGTGATTAAGAACACACCCCCACCCTTTTTCGCAGCCTAACTTCTTTACAAATTGTTATTGGTACACTTAACATCTTTTTTTGTGTTGTTCAAGTTGTTTTGGAGAAAATTTTGTGTTTCCTACTTTATGCACGACTCAGGTTGTATACCAAGGGCAAGACTTGGAAAATTGGAGACGTGAAGTCCCGGTAGCTGAGTGTTGGTGCTGTCAGGACTCAGCTAGGCTGATATTGACAAAAGACGTGATGGGGGTCTGTACGTGCTCCCCCGGTGAGGTTCAACCCCATTGTTGAGGGGGCTGAGAGTATTCAGACCCGAGGACCCGGGAGTCCTGGGGGGTCTTTTTTGAGGGGGACGGGTGAAATGCGGGTTTTGCGATGCTCGCCCTCACACTGCAGTCAGCATGAGCGCCTGTGACTTGAGGGGCTTCAATTGATACATTGTTTAGCCCCAGTCGTTTCTGTTTGATCTATCTAAAACGTCAGAAGGATGGCTTGGCACACACTGCACACCAGGTGACTTTGATGGGCTTTCTGGCAAAGTGGCCCCAGCGTGACACTCATAACACGAGTTGAGGAGGTCGTCAATGCAATTTAAAAGGTCTGTTGAGGGGCTGCGGGGAGTGAATATAGCGTGGCCTTAGCAATGATCCTTTCTTATTCCATAGTAATTTTTACCCTTTTTCCTGTAGGGGTTTTGGGACTAGAAGCTTTCTTTGGGGCCCAGTTTACTTATTTTGCAGGGAATCACTAAAAAGGCTGTGACAATATGAAAAAGTTCCCATTGTTGCTTGGAAGTGACCGCGGTGGCTGGCTTGTAAACACTGGCACCCACAGAACAAGTGAGGCGGGCTCAGGCCACACGTGGACGCATCCCGAACGAATGACGTTGAGCGAGTTTTTTAGCGCTAGCCGAGGCAAAATTTTTGTGTTAAAATGTATCGCTAGGCGGATTTAACGTTATGCGATGCGTTCGTTAGGCGAGGGTCCACTGTATATTGTGCATGTACTAGTCTACTAAATGAAGAATAAATGACACTTACCTTTACTGAAGATGCAGCAATGACTGATGAGGCACTGTGTCCTGGGAGTGTCTTTTCCTCCTGAGCAATGTAGGTCCTGTTTGGCATTTTCTTCCAGAACAGGCCTTATCACACTGTGTATGCCACTATGATTCTTAAATCTCTCAAACCAACCTTTGCTGGCCTTATATTCACCAATATGAGCACTAGTTCCAGGCATCTTTTTCTGTTCACCTGGGTGTTAATCGACTGGTGTGGGTCACACCCTGGGAGATAAGATTAAGGACACCAATGTAAATAAGTTAGACAGTCCTCGATGACACACTGACTTTTTTATGTCGTCCTGGGTGGCTAACCCTCTGGGGTTAATTGTTTCTTGGTATTCTCAATAAGCCACACCAACAATGGTGCTAGAGCAGCAGCAGCAGCTGACCGTGGTACGATAGTATTTCGATAATATTTCTCACCCTTTTTGCTACAGGGTTAGCACTAGCTTTCTTTGGGTTCATGGTGGCTTATTTAGCAGTTAGAAGCACTAAAAACACTGGAATAATACAAAATATTCTGAATGTATGCGTGGGAGCTTGTAAACATTGGCCACCAACTGAAGGTAGGCCAGCTGAGGCGCGCTCAGGCAGACACACATGTGGACGCGCACCAGACAAATGCTGTAGGTCGAGTTTTTCAACACATGTCGGGGTTAAATTTTTACGCTGAAAAGCATTGTAGGTCGGTTTTAAATGTAGGGTTGGGACATCGTACGTCGGGGGTCCACTGTATTTACAAAGCAAAAAACAAAAAGTACTAAGCCATTTCCTATAAGCCACAGGAAATCTATATGAAATAAGAATGTACAGATTATAAAACAGTCCATCAAAAAACCCCAGCAAAAGCAAGAGAAAATTTTGTCAAGGCAACTCCTGTAAGTGCCTAACATCTTGACAACAAATATCACTACACCAAAAGTGATGCTACACTATTACAAGCCACAACACAATAGTTGAAGTCACTAGGAGGAAAAGAAATCCTTAAGAAAACAGCATATATTTTTTTTTTCACACACTGGCTGTCTCCCACTGAGGCAAGGTGGGCCTAAAAAAAAAAAAAAAACTTTCTCCATCATTGCCAGAGGCGTGTATATATGACAGTTCAGATGTCCCTCCAAACAGCAAATATCCCTATCCCTCTTTTAGAGTAGAGGCACTGTACTTCCTACCTCCAGGACGTGTGTAAGGAACAACAACTGTATTTTCAACTACCATAAATCCTCTTTACTTTTGTTTTTCTTTTTGGGTCAACCTGCTTTGGTGGGGTATGGCCGGTTTGTCAGAAGAAAAAGAAAAAAAAAAAAAAAGAAAAGAAAGAAAAAAAGAAAAAAAAAAGAAAAAAATGAAAAAAAAAAAAAGAAAAAAGAAAAAAAGAAAAAAAAAGAAAAAAATGAAAAAAAGAAAAAAAAAGAAAAAAAAGAAAAAAGAAGACAAAAGAAAAAAAGAAAAAAAGAAGAAAAAAAGAAAAAAAGGAAAAAAGGAAAAAAGAAAAAAAAAGAAAAAAAGAAAAAAAAAGAAAAAAAGAAAAAAAAAAAAAAAAAAAAAAAAAAAAAGAAAAAGAAAAAAAGAAAAAAAAAAAAAAAAAAAAAAGAAAAAAAGAAAAAAAGAAAAAAAGAAAAAAAAGAAAAAAGAAAAAAAGAAGAAGAAGAAGAAGAAATCCTCATATAAGTAACATCACATAGCACCAGTTTTTTTATCATACAATCAATAAAGTGCATCTTAAAATTTTAACAGCATACATAAACTTGGTATTATGCACTGTAAATATGCACAAAATCTGGTAATTGAGTAACCATGAAGAACACAGCCCCATCTCCTTCCCTACTGCCACCTCAACTATCTACAATTGCTTTTGGGAGAGTGAATTGCCTTTGCCCTCTGTTTATCAAATGATTTTGGTTTCTACCAAACACCCACCTCATCTCTGAATATAAGCCATGTATCCATGAGTAGTACTAGTGATACTATGATGCAGAAGGGCCAAAAGAATAAAGGTAAATTGTAAATCACTGAATGGTACTGAAGGAAGTTGGAAATTTTAGTATCTACAAGGTGGAGTATGTCATCAGACTACTCCCACTTTATGATCTGAAAGAGATTCACCATTTGTACAACTAGGAGATAATGAAAAGAAAGTAAGAGCTTTCAATAAGTAAGCACAAACTCTTACCTGTGAAAAGTGTGTGAAAGAGGTCGTACAATAGGGTCTCACTTATACAGCAGGTTAGTTCCAGGCTACTGCTGGAAAGTGGACATCGCCGGGGACAGCAAACACCATTTTTTCCGACTTAATAAATGCAAATGCCAGATAACAAGTTTACACTAACAGATGTGAGTCAATAGCGCTAGGCATTAAAAAACAATTACAGTAAGAACCCTTATATTATCCCAGAATTATTTGGCACATTTTGTTTTATACACTATTGAAAAATAGGCATAAATTTTATACACTTTTGTAAAATTAACTAACATGTTTGGTTTGCAGAAGGGAAAAATTTGATGATCTGCCCAACCTGTAGTACCAAGCTTCTGAATAAATTTAACATTGCAGGATGCCATCAGCTATGGCTAGAGGTACATGGAATAAGTTCCCCAATCAACATTAAATGAAGCTTGGGGAAAGTCTTATGCCTTCTGTAGTTATACTTTCACTGGTTTTTACCTTGCTTAGAATCAGATAGGAAATTGTTCTGCTGGCTAAGGATATTACGCAGTTGATGGTTTGAAGATGTGAATGAGCTCTAAGATGATAGATAATGATGATGATGAAGAAGAAGAAGACAGGAGTCAGAGGAAATGTTGTCAGAGCTCTGTTACAAGGGAGCCAATAACAGATGATATATGATGAAAACCTGAAGAGAAACAGTTTAACATTGTAGCAGCTACTGAGCAGTTCCATGGACTACTAAACTAGCAGGATTTTTCAATGAAAGACCCTGACAAATCGGAAGTCAGTGCTTTGAAATGGGTTAAGCAACTGATGATGCTTTTATTACCATCAGCTGTATAATTACTGCAGTAAAATAGACCAAGAAACCCATACAAATTTAATGCACACGGCCAATACAGCCACGACTAATACCAATTCTGCCGACAACCAACAACCATCCACTTCAGTCCAGTAGGCCACACAAGATCTCCACTCTTCACAATCACTGACATACAACAGCAACCACAATTAAAGATAAATAATATATTTCTCTTGCATTTGTATTCTTAAAACCCTTTCAGGTTGGTGCTGTACTAGTAGCGTCTTACGCGCAGTGTTGTGCCATACTAGAGTGCATAAATTCTAGTGGCCTCATATTTAAGCGGGACGGCTGTAGGCCTAGATGCGAGAGAAATGGCTTGCATGGTCAGTGTGCACACTAGGAAAAAATCAGCACCCCAGTGTGCATTGTGGGAACACCATTTATAAACCTTGTTCACCAATGCTCTCGCTGTAAGAAACACCTCCTCCTCGGGGAACTGGACACTTTTGTTCACCAATGAAAGTTCAATACAATGTAAGTGTCAGTGAAAGATGACTTTCAAAGTTTTCAAGGAGGTTGTGACTGAAAATAACGACCATAATACCGGTAATAGTGAGGAAATTCCAGATGACCCTCAACCTTCCCCTCAGGTGCTGGCGTCTTTGTTCATGTTCATTGTACCAGAATAAAGAGAAACTCGTATCTTCCCAATCCAGGAACTCAGATGTGAACAATGATGATGATAGTGAAAGTGAATAATGAACTACAAGCCTATGAAAACAGTTCAGTAGCTAAAGTGAAGTGGAATATTCCCCAGTGAAAGCATCATTATACATACGGTATATGCGCTCCATGGAAGTGTGCTATATCTAATCCAAGGGTAAGGAAGTACATATTGGAGTATAAAATCCTGTTGCCGTACAATCAACAGGCACAGATAGTGAAAATATAATATGATAGTAAATTGCAATTGGTTGAAAATTTGGGATGCGGCAGCAAATGGGTAGTGGTTATAGTGGGGCCCCCCGCCGAGAACACACCAGCAGTTGGGCCATGCTGTTACGGGGGGGGGGCCCATGCTGCTGAAGTCAGCTCAGCTACAACAAAGACCAACCTCACCCACCCACACACCACAGACCAACTCCAAAACCAAAACCCTCGACAGCCACCTGTCATATCCAGTACCCACTAGCAGCTGCACCTGGGACGGCAGGAAGCTGCCATTTTGCTCCCCAATCCACATCACTTTGATGAATGTTCCAAGGGACATATGGCCATCTTGTACACTTAGGAACACTGCCACTGAACTGGAATGCTTCAGGTTATTCTTTTTCAACCCCTGAGGAATTATTGTCATGGAAAGCAATAGATACTTTTGATTACACCATGGCAAACACATACTTTCACATCAAAATCACGCCTACAACCGTGGAAGGAAACAACTGTGGCTGAGATGAGTATCTTTGTTGCCACAATAATGCTAAGTGCACATGTGTATAAGCACAGTGTCCAAATCAGTAATGGTCGACAAGCCTACCTGATTGCAAAAACCCCAGGTTTTTTCAGAGATATTATACCATGAATCAAGTTGTGCTGCTGTTACCTACTATGCTTCACTTCTTAGACAAACCAGGCTTGACAGAAACAACAGTTATATAAGATTAGGAATTGTTTGTGTATCCTGAAATAGAAATTCAATATGTATTTTTATCCCTTCAAGGAAGCATGTTTACTGATATCTTTGATTCTGTACGGAGGTAGAAGACTGTCGTTCAAGCATATATACCAATAAGAAATTTTTACTGTAAAAAACCTTAAGACACCATAACAATCGTGCCCATTTACCGGATACCCCACACAAACATCCCAAATTTCAGTGAGAAAACTAAGGCACTAATAACAAACAGACACATGAATAAGCACCACCTTCCTTAGCTGGAGACTTCAACATCAACCTTGCCTACTAATATCATCCTAAACTGATTTCATCAACACTATGACAACACCCTTCTTCATACCAACATAACTAAACCAACCCAGTCTCAATGACACAGGTGCAACCATAAATAGACCACCATATAGACCAATATACTAGCCCCCCTTAAATCAGGGATAAGCACAGATAGCACTACAGACCACTACCCTACCTTCCTCTTGACAAACATTATAAACCACCCTTGCATTACAAACAAAGTTTCATTTAGACTCCATGACGAGAGCCCTCAATAAGAAGTTCACAGCTGCCTAGAGACTGTTACTGAATTGAACATTAAAAGGTAATAAATTATCACAGTTTTTAGGTAAGACAGCATATTCAACTTGCGAATAAAGATACCTAACGTGTTGCATGTGTCTTACTGTTGACTGGCCTAAAGAATTCTTCCAAGGCCAATGGTAAAGGATGACCTGGACAGACATTTTCTTAACAATACTTAGACTATACAACCCAACAAAACCTTGTCCTATAAAACCGAAACAGACCACAAACAAACGGCGTGGTTGCCCATGGCTAACCACACCATTCAGAAATCCATTGATAAGAAACAACCAATATGAAAACAATATAGACAGGGCTTAATACACAAATATATTCTTAAACACGATTCATCAGTACCCTCACCAAAAGTAATAAAGAAAGCCAAACAACTATACTACTCCATAGATTCACTGACACAAGAGGAGATATAAAAAAGACCTGGAAAACACTCTCTTCTCTCAGATTCTAGGGACCCACAAAACTGAAAAAAAACAGAATATTGCCCTAACTAAACCTAATGAAACACCACTGCATCCCACTGACACAGCTAACAAGATAAAACACTTCTTCTCAACCATAGGTTCTAATCTCGCCAATAAAATCCCACGCACCAATGCCCATGCCGGGACTACCTAGAGGGAATTTTCCCAAATTCCTTCTATCTTTCTCCCAACTTGAGCCCATGGAAGTCACCGAGATTATAAAAGACACTTAAAAATAACTCATGGGAATCTGTCTCATGACCCACTCATTATTGTACAAGAGAGTGGCCCATGTCCTCTCTCAAATGCAATCTCATTACTTTTTAACAAGTCACTAAAACTAGCACCTTCCCAAAACTACCAGACGCAAGGGTTACAACCAATACAAAAGGTGGTGACACTACAGATATAAACACCTATAGGCCAATATCCAACTTACCATTGCTATCCAAAATCTTTGAGAAACACGGTGCACAGGAGACTATATTCATTTTATAACGGCAACAAACATACTCAACCCCTATTCCAATTTGGATTCCAGGAAAAATAAAAGTACTAATGAGCAACATAAAATGCTAGATCTGCGTTACAACAGCATTGGAGCAAATAAGGAATATCCACTAGGAATTTTTTTTGATCTAAGAAAAGCTTTGACACAGTAGACCACGGCATCCAACTCCACAAACTTGACCAGTATTGTATAGAGAGGCCATGTCGCTTGCATATTTCAAATATAACCTTACTAATAGGTACATATGTCACCATTAAAGACACAGCATCAACAACACATCCAATTGATAAACTGGATTCCGCAGGGAAGTGTCCTTGTCCCCTCTTCGTCCTCATATCATCAATGATCTTCCAACGATCTCAACACCTGAACCCCATTCTCTTTGCTGACGCCATACGACTTAATGTCTCTCTCACCCTAATCTTTTCCACCCTCAACACATTGTAATTATGCGCAGATCAAAATATCGACTTGATGACAGCCAATTAAACTACGCTTACACTGACAAAACCTACTACATATGTTTGGTAGCAGAGCAGGAGATTCGTCAAATAACATTAAGATCGACAACACTCTAATGCCAGGCATAATGAGGGCAAATTCCTAGGCCTATACCTCGACAACAACCTAACTTCAGCACCCATATCCAACACAAAACCAAAAAAGTATCCAAAAAACGGTTGGGATCCTCTCCAAGATACAATACTACTACGTGCCGCAAACAGCCCTTCTCACACTATAACCATTCACTTATACAGTGACCTTCAACAGCGAATATTAATCCGTTCCTGAGAGCTCATGTTATCAAATAAGTCGTTAGTCAAGTTAATTTTCCCCATAAGAAATAAGTGAAATCAATTAATCCGTGCAAGACACCCAAAAGTTGGAAAAAAAAAATGTTTACCACATTACATATTCATTTTTTAATACCCACAAACTGCGATTACATGCACCATTTACAGGACACTTACCCTTTATGAAAGATCTGGTGATGATTTGAATGGGATTGGAGGAGGAGAGCGTTATCTTTCTTACGGTTTAGAAGGGGAATCCCCTTCCATTAGCACTTATTTCAGCAAGTCTTTTTCTGGGTTACTTCCCTTGTTCTTTTACTGCCACTGGACCACATCAGAGTCACTGGACTTCATTCGCCAACATATCTGTCCATGAGGCCCTGTAACCTCTCGTTCCTTTATGACTTTCCTAAAGTGGTTCACACATTGATTCAGTGTACAGGTTGCCTACAAGCTTTGCAGTAAGCTGTGGTCAGTGCTTATCATCCATAAAGCTTTGGGCACTTTAACACATTGCACAGATTTCCTTAATCTTAGAAGTAGGCAACTTATTCTATTTTCCTCTCTCCCCTCATCCGAAGCAGTTTCCTCCAGGTCCCTGGCCTCTTGCTGTTCAGATGATCTAGCGCTCATCATGCTAGTTCTTCACTGTCCTCCACCACCAACTCTTCCACATCCTCCCCCAAAAAACCCCCCTAACCCTCCAACCCCAAGGACTTCCGCAATGGCCCACAATGGATTCCTCAACTGGCATAGGATACTCAGGATAAGCCTCAAACCCTTCAAAATCCCTTTTGTCTACACATTCTGGCCACAGTTTTTTCCAAGCAGAGTTCAATGTCCTCTTAGTCACTTCCTCCCAAGCCTTACCTATAATGTTTACACAATTGAGGATGGTAAAATGATCTTTCCAAAACTCTCTTAGAGTCAGTTGAGTTTCTGAGGTCACTACAAAGCACCTTTCAAACATAGCTTTTGTGTACAGTTTCTTGAAGTTGGAAATAACCTGCTGGTCCATGGGCTGCAGGAGAGGAGTGGTATTAGGAGGCAAAAACTTCACCTTAATGAAGCTCATGTCCCTAGAAAGTCGCTCTGCCACATCTGTAGGATGACCAGGGGCATTGTCTAATACCAGGAGGCACTTAAGGTCTAATTTCTTTTCAATTAGGTAATTTTTCACATCGGGGCAAATGCATGGTGTAACCAGTCATAGAAAAAGTCCCTAGTGACCCATGCCTTACTGTTTGCCCTCCACAGCACACACAAATTAGCCTTGAGGACATTGTTTTTCCTGAACACTCTGGGGGTTTCAGATGATACACCAATAAAGGCTTCACTTTGCAATCACCACTAGCATTGGCACACATCAACAAAGTAAGCCTGTCTTTCATAGGCTTATGTCCTGGGAGTGCCTTTTCCTCCTGAGTAATGTACGTCCTGCTTGGCATTTTTTCTTCCAAAACAGGCCTGTTTTGTCACAATTTAAACACTTGTTCAGGTTGCCGTCCTTCACTGTCTATGTATGCCTTGAAGTCCTGCACATATTTTTTCAGCCGCTTGTGGTCCGAACTGACAGCCTCCCATGCTTATCCACACTATGAATGCCAAACTACGCTTCTTAAAATCTCTCAAACCAACTTTGCTGGCTGAAATATTCATCACATCACTAGTTGCTGGATTTTTTAAATTAAATTGTCATGCATTCCTAGCCTTTTCACATATTGAGCGCTTGAGGATGTGTCTCCTGCTATTCTGTTTATCGTTTATCCACAACAATAACAGTCTTCAACATCTTCGAGTACCTTGCGATTCAGTTTCGAATACATAGGTTGCACCTTTGGCAAGAAAAAGCTCTCCTTGGATTGCGTTTTCTTGCCCCACTATAGTAGCGATGGTTGATTGGGGTTTATTTATACAAACCTGACCAGCTCAGAGATATGCCACTCCACTTTCATAATTTATCAATGATCTCTTTCTTCTCTCCATAGTAATTTCACCCTTTTTGTGTAGGGTTGGCAATTAGAGCTTTCTTGGTCCCATGGGAATTATTTTGCAGGTGCAATCACTAAAAAGGCTGGTGATAATATGAATGATTTCAGTTGTTTGTATGTTTGGAAAGCGACCGCGGTGGCTGGCTGCTTGTAAACACTGACCACCCAAGGGACAAGTGAGTCGCGCTAGGCCAAAGTGGACGCGTGTGGTACGGAACGAAATAGACTCCTGGTCGGGTTTTTAAGCGCTAGTCGAGGCATAATTTTTGTAGTCAGGATTTTATCGTTAATCAATGCAATCGCTCGTTGAGGGTCCACCTGGTACTTATACATAATAGCTGTGCTTTAATTTTTTTTTTTTTTCAGTGAACAGGCTGTAATCCGCCGAGGCAGGGTGGACCTAAAACAGAAAACTGAAGGTTTTTTCTTTTTAAATTTAGTAATCCGTGTTTAAATAATAATAAATATATAGTTTTATCTTACATAATTTCATATGACATATGGAAGTTAGAGAAGACCAAGCATGGTGGTTGTTGCTGTGTCTGTGGGAAGTGTAATTCTTAGTGCTTCATGGTTATTCTGTCTCTGCATTATTTTTTTTTTAAAAAAAATTTTGCACTTGTTTTTTTTTGTCTCCGCGCTTGTGACTACGTTATAGGCATTTTGAATTTTTGGTACTACTCGCCCTGTGTGGCATTTTAAGTACAAGAATAGTGCTGAAGGTGAGGCTTGCTCATTTCATGGGGGTATGCCTCAATGTTGGTAAAAGCTTTTGATCCAAAAATTGTAGCTACCCTCCCTTCATTGATTAAACCATACTATTTCTCTTTCCCTAGACTCATGATTCTGTGAGTTGAGCACTTTCCAATTGAATTTATAATTTAATGCTAAATAAGGAAGGGAGTGTGATGAAGTTGGATAATGGATATTTTATGGATCAGCTCATGAGTTGTTGGTCCCACATTTTCTTAGTTGACAGACATTGGGTATTACAAATCAACACTGCTTACAGTGAGAGGGTAAGATTGTAAGATGCTGCTTAGAGTGCAATGTAATGAGGTGGTGCTACGCTGGTTACTCCTATTGATATCTAAACATGTCAAGATGTACATGCTCAATATTTGATGTGAGGACATTGCAACAAAGATATATTCGATTCTTGTATCATTATCATGGAAAGCTTGCATGTTCTTAGGACTTTTATTAAGGAAATGTTTCACTAGTCATGGTAAGCATTTCTTGAGTTAATGTCTTGATCAGAGGATATAACGTGTCTTTTCCATGCAACTTGTTGATTTCACCATACCAGTTCCTCTAAATTATTACCAGGAAATTAAGAAAAGGAAGGTTAAATGACAGAATTAAATTTTTGACCAAGGAATTTTTAATTATTCGCACTTGAATGAAACCACGCAAGAAAACAGCCAGATTAGCCGTGTCACTGTCCAGATCCCAATCTGAAACAACTTGTCCACAATGTCCAAGAATTTAAAAAAAAAAAAATAAATTATTTTTCCTTTTGAAATGGTAGAGAATCTTTTACTGAAGGTAATAAAACATAAGTATGTAAATTGATGGAAAATTGATAAAATTACGCTTTAGCGATTTTGCTGATATCATTGTTATTTAAACCCTTCAGGGTCAAGGCCCAAATCTGGAGGCACGCACCGTGTCACAAGAATTTTCAAAAAAAAAAAATATGTTATTTTGTCTTATGAAATCGTAGAGAATCTTTTTGTGAAGGTAATAAAACAAAAAGTACGAAAATTTGGTGGAAAATTGACGAAATTATGCCTCTCGCGAATTTTGATGTGTCAGCGATATTTACGAATCGGCGATTTTGCGACTTTGACTCCATTTTAGGCCAATTACATTATTCCATCAAACCAAATTCTTAGCTATTTCACTAGTATTACTTCTATTCTATCGATTGAGCACAAGAAATCGCCAAGTCAACTGTTTCAACTACAAAATAAAAGTGATCGGAAAATTGTTGAATTTGGCCAATTTAACACAAAGTTCAAAATATTCCAATTTCAAAATAGGGTCCAGATGACAATGTAGGGCACTTCCAGGCACAAATTACATTTCCTCTGTTCATTAGTTATGTTTTGAGGCTTTACAAATAAAATTCCATTTTGATTTTTTTTATTACATAATGAATTTTTCTTCACACAAAAAATAGAAGATTTACTGTTATGCAATAACTGTAATAATTGTATAAATATTATCACCCTTTTGTGATTGTTATTAGACCCACCAGCTGGCGTGTATTAGACTTGTGAGGTCGTTTTGTTGACTCTTGAATATCGGCAAAAAGTTAACATTTCTGTACTTTGAGCTCCGTTTCAAGCCATTTCCAGTGCTAAAACCATCAAAATCTCTCTATTTTCTGTAATATGTCTTCCATTCTATCAAAGGAGACCAAGTAATGCAAAATACAACTATAAAAAACTACGAAAAAACACTGGCAAAGTTGCTGTTGTAATCGAAAATTCATGATTCATTTTTTTTTCTCTCATTATACACAGTGTTGCTGCAGGATCTGTTTTATGTGGTGCACACATACCACTTAGATGTATTCTTCATATCTAGGCCCAAATGTACCCCTCCAGTTTATCAGAAGTGAGTGAGCTCATGGCGTAGGATCTACGGTTTGGCCCTGAACATAAAGCCGTAGGATCTACGGGACGGACCCTGGAAAGGGTTAAACATCAGCAATTTTGGCCTACATTGGGTCCTATTTTAGGACAATTACATTGTTCAAGTCGACCCATTCTTAGCTATTTTGCTAGTATGTCTTTCCATTTTATTGACTGGGCCAAGAAATCTCCCAATCATTATTCAAACTACCAGTCAAGTGGATCAGAAATAGGTAATAGGTGCATATTTAACACAAATTTCATATATTCATTTTGAAGAATAGGATTTAGAATAAACAATGCAGGGATTCTGGCGTTAAAAATAAATTTCCTGTTTACCTGGAGAAGTTCTGGGGGTCAACGCCCCCGCGGCCCAGTCTGTGACCAGGCCTCATGGTGGGATCAGAGCCTGATCAACCAGGCTGTGGACTGCTGGCTGCACGCAAAACCCCCCAACGTACGAGCCACAGCCCAGCCCTGCTCAAACCCATGTTGCCCTGGGTTGTGTAATTGATGGGTAATTAGATGGGTGGGTGATCATGCTTCTTAGGTCCCTTGCAAAGATTTTATGATATGGGATGTTAGTGCTATCGTTCTGCAGTTCTTTGATATTGCTTTACTGCCCCCTTTGTGGAGTGGGCTGAGGTCTGTGGTTTTTAGTAATTGTGGGACGGGACCCCCATGTCATGCTCCCTCTCCATAGGATGGTAAAAGCTCGTAATAGAGGCTTCTTGCAGTTCTTGGAATGAACGCGGAGTTCCACAAGTCTGGCCTGGGGCAGTGTGATGGGCATGTCATTTATTCGCCTGTTTCGAAGTTCATTTGGCAATCAGATAGGCTTCTTCTTCTTTCAACGTACAGCCGTATCCATGAGGTGGGGTGGCCCAAAAGAAAAAACTGAAGTTTCTCCTTTTAAATTTAGTAATATACGGCGAAGGGGGTACTAGCCCTGGCTCCCGGCATTTTTAGTCGCCTCTTACGACACACATCGGTTACGAGGAAGAATTCTGTTCCACTTTCCCCATGGGAGATAGAGGAAATAAACAAGAACAAAATTAAAAAGAAATAGAAGAAAACCCAGAGGGGTGTGTATATCTATGCTTGTTACATGTATGTGTAGTGTGACCTAGTGTAAGTAGAAGTAGCAAGACTTACCTGTAATCTTGCATAATTTATGAGACAGACAAAGTCACCGCATCCTACCATCATGTAAAACAATTAAGGCTTTCGTTTTACACTCCACTTGGCAGGATGGTAGTACCTCCTGGGCGGTTGCTGTTACCAACCTACTACCTACAATCAGATAGGCTTGTGTTAACCAAATTCTGGGGCTCTCTCATTAAAAAATTCATTTTGATCTTCGGGACTCTGTCTGTGTTAGCGGCTTGCTAAAAAACTGAGTCATATTGGGACTTGAGTAGCTCAATCATTTCCTTGCTGTCATCTGTTTAGGACCCATCGTGTTTAGTAGGGGCCCAATACTGGATGTTTGTTCTCGATGATTTAGTGCGTCAACGGGACTATTTGCGAGCCAATAATTTGGACGAATTAACTCCGATGATTGCCGAAAAGGACGACTTCGATTTGCCGGACTATTATCGAGGGACAACTGTATTACTAAATGTACAAGGAGAAACTTTAGTTTCTCCTTTTGGACCACCCCGCTCTGTGGGTACAGCCGGTGTGTTGAAAGAAAGAAGACCTAATAAGTTAGGAAGCCAGACCCATGGTCGGGTCCATGGTAAAAAAAAAACTCATAACTCATCAAAGATAAAAGTATATCAAAGTATTTGGAAAGTTCTCACATGGAGAAAGTGGAGTGAATTATTCCTTATTAGCATGTGTGTCGTGTTATAAGAGGTGACTAAATGCCTGGGAGCAAGGGGATTGTAATACCTTCTCCTGTATACATTACTAAATTTTAAAAGAGAAACTTTTAGTTTTACTGTTTAGGTCACTCTGGCCTGGTGGGATTGGGCCTTGCACTGAAAAAAAAAATGAAAGTTAAGGAATGTAGGAGAAAAATGTTGATTTGCTACTTTCCACTTTGATCATATCTGATTCCCTCCTATTTCCCAGGCTATGGACCCCACTGGGTTAGTGCTTTCCTTGACTATAATAAAAATATAGATTTTGTAGTTCAATTCTTGTATATTAAATGTTTTAACCAATGACAGGAATTTGGACCACCTGCTGGTTACTGGAGAGAAGGACCTCTGCAGTTCTTTGCTTGGCCTGTTCACAGATGCCATCGCCCACAGGCTACTCCTCATATTCTCCCAGCCCATGGGACTTCTCTACCATGAAGCTGAAAATTTCAGAAATGGCTACACAAATTTAAAGCAGTTTCAGGTAAGAGAGATTGCTCGATTGATTAGCCTACTTAGTAAGTCAGGAAATGTGTAGTTATTTGAAATGATGAGGGACTATTAAGGCAAGTGATTCTTGATAAATGAGACACTTGTGCAACTTTGGGTTCTTCATTTCTGGAAACATCTTGCCAGCCAGTGCTTCTTCAGTGTGGCATGTTTTGGTAATTTCCTGTATATATAGGAGCATCAAAATGTAAAAAATACTTATATGACTCATGGAAATCATAATAACATGTTAGCCCTCAGCCAGGTAGTGAGGTGGGCTAAACAAAAAAGTCACATTACCATCACTGAAACAGTTACACAAATGTAATGGCAGCAAACTGTAGGGACATTTGCACTTTGTCGGCTTACTATGCATCCTATGCAGTCTGGGGCATTCCCATTTTTTATTTTTTCATTCATAATAGTGATATTATGAAGTTAATTTTCATGCAAAGTTCTCAGCGTTAACTAACATTTAATTTTCTTTATGTAGTCAGAATTCGAGCTTCTGTGCAAACAACTGTATGACCTATAATCAGCAGGACACAATGTATTATAAGGCAGCCGAGAAGTTACTGCTATTGGTCAGAAGTTCATGGTTCCTGAGATGCTATTGTCTCTGAGACGTGAAGATCCCCTATGACTTTTCCCTGACAAACGGAAACAGGTAATGTACTTATCCTAAAAGTTCTCAATAGGGCTTTGCTTCAATTATAGTGCTCTGCATTAACAAGGATGGAGTTGAGTGGAGACGAAGGGATTTTGGGACTTGATGAGTGTTGGAGTGTGGAACAGGGTATATTTTATGAGGGGGGGTTTCAGGGAAATTGGTTAGTTGTATTTGAGTCCTGGGGTAGGAGTATAATGGTCTGCACTTTAACCCTTTCTGGATCAGTCTTGTTATAGTTACGGCTTTAAAGCCAGGGTTGGTTCCAGAATACTACGCCAAAATTTTTAGTGGTTCCAATCTTGCAGGGAAAGCTGGTAGGCCACATATAAAAGAATGGGTCTGCTGGTCAGTTATGCACAGTATAAAAAAATCTGCAGCACGCAGTGTTATAATGGAAAAAAAAAAAAAATGACCTGTTTTTGTGTAAAGCAGCGACTTTGTTGTGTATTTTCATATGGTTTTAATGGTTGTATTCTTGGTTTCTTGGTGTATTTGATAAAAGGAAGTATGTTTAATAGAAATAGAGATGTATTTGAATGGTTTACAGACTAAAAGTAGCTTGAACATTGAGCTCAAAGCAGTAAAAAATGGTTTGATTTTTGTCAATAATGAGAATAAACAAATCATGTCACACGTCCAAACACATCGACTTGCTGGATCTAATATGTACTCTCACAAATACACTGACATTATTTATACAATTATTACCATATGCAGGCGTCTGGAATAAACAGTAAATCTTCTATTTTTTTGTGTGAATAAAAATTTAAAATGAAAAGGCAAGTGTAATATAAGGAGGGTCCTGGAGACAAGATATGAACAGAGAAAGTGTTATTTTGTGCCAGGGGGGGGGGGGGGGGGGGGGGGGGAAAATGTCTGCATTATTTATTTCTAGACCCTATTTGAAATTGGCCCTATCTTGATTTTGTGTTAAATTGGACAATTAGTAATTTCTGATACTTTATTGGGTAGTTGATATAGGTAAAGGGGCAGTTTCTTGTACTCAATCGATAGAATAAAAGGAGTTTAGTTTAAGCAAGCTATGAGATTTGGTCAACTGAAACATGGAATTGGCCCAAAATAGGGTCAAATGGGCAAATTTGTCGTTGTAAAATATTGCCGAAATCGCTAACTTCATGAGGGTGTAATTTTGTAAGTTTTTCCATCAATTCATCGAGCAAGTTTGAGACAAGGGTCTCGACACTCAACGGGTTAAAGGAGGGGTTTGTGCTTAGGAGTAACATCTAAATGTTGTAACTGCACACCACTACAAGACCTTGATAGTTGAATGATGATGAAAGTGTTTTTTTTTTTTTTTTTTTTGGTGGTCTTACTACTCCTGGGTGGGAGATGGCCATTGTGTTAAAAAAAAATGTTGTTAAAAATTGGTATATTGCTAAAGTGGTGTAGTAAATGTTAAAATAGGAAAACTATTTGGTGACATTCCATGACCGTTTCAAGTTTTGGAATGGGATGATAATGGGTATAAAATCATACACGGTAATTGCAGTGTTTTCGCCCATTTTCATGTTTCTCTGTCTTGTAATATTGTGTAGTTACTAAAAAATTGTTTCTAAATGGAATTTACGAGAAAAGGTTATCAGTGATAAATTGAGTAGTTTGGTATAGCACAGTTTTTAGTAATACAAGCAGTTTCATCTTGTACAGTGAGACATGAGTTTTTGTCATGCCCTAGAGTGTTTATAAAAATCCTATAGTTATTCTCGATAAAAGTTTTTTTTGTTAATAATTTTGGTGTTCTGGAAACAGATTAATTGGTCCGTTCCAGACACCTAAAAATTATTAACAAAAAATTACATTTTATAGAGAATAGCCATAGTTTTTACTACAAACTTAGGGCATACGATACACCGAGGTTCCACTGTAATAATGATCATTTTAACGTTGCATATTCTGGATCGTAGAAGTATTGTGTGCGTGCAGCTCTGTTTATCTTAGCGTGGCTTTGATATCAACCCCGCATTGACTTATAGAGTAGACATCTGGATGACACCTTGGATACAGAACCTTTTTTTAGAGTCAATGGATGAGTACTGACAGCAAGGAGCCTCAGAGGAGAGAAATGTTTCCACCTTGTGTGTCTCTGAGGATTCATTAGTGAATTGTTATCCGGGTGATTTGTTGTTCTGTATGTGATAAGCATTGCTGTATGACTCTTTGGGTTTAGCACTTATGTTATGGGTTATTATAATAATAATAATAATATGTATGAATAATGGAGGGTACCCATAATAATTGTGTATTTTGTTTTACAGTTAAATTGGAAGCAGTGCAAGATGAACCATGACCGCTGAAGGAGATTCTGGAACTGTTCAAAATGCTTCTTGTGAAGCGGCAGAAAAACTAACCCTCAAGAAACCAGTTAGTACAGTGAGTTCCATTATGATGTGCTCAGAATTACTACAATACTAATGTTTATCATTAGAACTAACCCTGAATTATGGTTGTTGTCATTCTGAATGCCTGAGAACTTGGTGATCTAGTTTTATGTGATTCTTTATAAGAATGTGAGATCTTGGAAGACAGGATGTTATTTTCCGGAAGCATGAGATTACACAATTTAACCCGCACATAAAAGGAGAGAAGCTTACGGTTGACGTTTCGGTCCTACTTGTACCATTGACAAAGTCACAACTGTCGAGCGTCGTAAGCTTCTCTCTTTTATGTGCGGGTTATTTGTGTATCGTTCCAGTCACTTATTGTGCCCTTTTTTCTGTTATTGTTAAGCATGAGATAGTTATAGTTCACCAAGTGTTCCTTGTGCTTTCTTAAATCGGATCTGTGTGGATATAATAAGTACTACAGGCAAGAGCCCCACTTACTGCATTTTGCTAATGCGCAGTTTTCAGCTATGCCCTTTTTTTCATTTATTCAGATTATGCAATAAATATATACGACACTTATTATAAACTAAGGACGGAATATTTTAAGATAAGCAATGTGTATACTGTATATATATAGGCCTAGCTTTGTTGTTCATTTAATATATTGATAGAGTTAAAAGTTATTTTAAAAGTGAAAAAAGTTTCACTTTACAGAGATTTTTGCTTTACTGCGTAGCTGGAACCTAACCTGCTGTATAAGCAGAAGCCCATCTGTATATCTAGACAAATGGTTGCTCTTCCCTTTTACTTAAGGTACTTCAAGTGTAGGAAGAAAGATTAATTTGTTTTTTTATGACTAAATTCTTGCAGTGAAAGTGTTAAATTTACATGTATATGATAATGCATCATCTAGTGTGTATTTACTCACTGTACACATTTTAATTTTTAATATGTTTGTATGGCTGAAAAGTGTATTTGGACTGTAATAGTTTCTTGGACTCAATTGCTATTTGTTTTGATTGAGAATTTTTTTACTTGGTGGGTGACCTTATACAGAATCTTTCCCCGTACTCAAACCAGCTGGCTAACGATACATGTATGAGGGTGTGGTTATCATGGAAGGTAAAGTAGCAGTGTAGTGGTGGAGAACATACAATATGGTCTTGTGGGACTATCAGAGTGTGGATTAATTGTGAATTATGATCAAATATGAATTTTACATTTACTTTGTAAACTTCAAAGGACTGAAGTGTTTGTCTTTGTAAAGTAGGCTATTGGATGAGTTGGTCACAAGCCACCCCATGTAAACACTGGCAGTTGTTGTCACATGCAGTGTCATTGAAGGTCTGCTTAAGTTCCTATCACCTCCTGTCAATTACAGTAAATGCTTGTTAAATAATTCTTACTTGTTTTCCCATGCTTGTTTCTTTTCACGTTCTTCTGTGGCCTCTTATATGGGTTTGCAAACTTTTTTCTAGTGCTAGGATGGATGACTTTTCTATGCAAGGAAGTGATGACTAAATTTTATGATTAATACAAGCATGTAAAAAGTTATGTAATTGATACCTGCATAATAAGGACAACTGCCAAAAATAGGGATAACTGTAATAATCAGAATTCTTGATTAATACGTGTTTTTGTTAACTTTCCTCAGCTTGGGTTCTTACGTCAGCGAGGGAGACGGCACCACCACCCTCGTTTTTCTGACTGGTTGTGAGGGGTAATGATCCAAGATTGAAAGAGAAGCCTGTCACCCCCCCCCCCCCCCCCCCCCCCCCCCCCCCCCCCCCCCCCCCCCCCCCCCCCCCCCCCCGTCTTGGACTCCTCACTGGGAAAGGCTTACCCAAGGTTCAGGCCATGCTCCCACAAACTTCCGAGTGACAAGAGAAGCATGGCCAAAACCATAGTATGTACACTAGCAAAGAAATTTTCTACTCGGACTCTCAGCATGGTTGCTGGGCAGGCAAATTATGAGATTTATCACATAATGGAAGTAGTTGTTTTTAAGCTTAATCATCATCATATTTCAAACAGATTCGACTATTTCCTTCGAGGCAGGGCGGCCCAAAAAGAAAAACAAAAGTGTCTCTCTTTAATTTTAGTAGTGTGTACAGGATAAGTGTTATTAAGCCCCAGCTCCCGCATTTTGGTCGACTCTTAAAACACGCACGGCTTCAGAAAGGAAGAATTTGTTTCCACTCCCCATGGAGATCAGAGGAAAGAAAGAACAAGAATTAGTAAGTAAAAATAGAGAAAACTCAGAGGGGGTGTGTATATATATGCTTGTATATGCATGTGTAGTGTAAGTGAAGTGCAGACGTACCTGTAATTTGCATGTAGAGGCAAAAAAGACACCAGAAATCCTACCATCTACAAACCAATTTACAGTTTTTTGTTTTACATCACTTGGTAGGACGGTAGTAGTCCCTGGGCGGCTGCTGATTACCAACTGATTCTTTCTTCATACGACCGGCCGTATCCCACGCCCAGGGCGGGGTGGCCCAAAAGGAAAAACGAAAGTTTTCCTTTTCATTTAGTAGTATTACAGGAGAAGAGGTTACTAGCCCCTTGCTCCCGGCATTGTAGTCGCTCTTACAACACGCATGCTTACGGAGGAAGAATTCTGTTCCACTTCCCCATGGAGGTAAGAAAGAAATAAACAGACAAGAAATCTAGATAGAAAAATAGAAGAAAACCCATAGGGGTTGTAGATATATGCTTGATAATGTATGTGTAGGGTGGACCTAAGTGTAAGTAGAAGTAGCAAGAATTACTTGAAATCTTGCATGTGTATGAGAAGAAAAAAATGACACCAGCAATCCTTCCATCATGTAAAAACAATTACAGGCTTCGTTTGCACTCCTTGGAAGGCAGTGTACCTCCCTGGGTGGTTGCTGTCTATCAACCTACTACCTAGGTACCAATTACTATCTAAATAAAACTTGATCTGGTATGACAATAATCATTGAATGTGTGTAGTCAGCTGTAATACTTTCCTGGTTTTATCACATTTTAAGTTTTAACAGAGCTCAGTTGGTGTTTGGTATTTATATAATTATGATTTGTTTCAGTTAAACCACTGTACTATGGCTCCTACTCCTCTTTCTGCCTCCTATGACTCAACATTTGCTAATTTGACCAAAGAGGAGAGTGAGATGGTTTATGCTACTTATGGAAATGAAACAGCTGTTCAGTATGCAAATAGGTAAGTGTATATTTTGTACAAATTAAGTTATTAAATGTTAGATTTCTTCATCTTCTGTTTAATGCCAATTAAAGAGTGTAAACTTGTGGGTCTGGGTATACTTTGATGAGTTTACAACAATCTGTCACTACCATAAACAGGCCGGTTTAAAGAAGTCTCCGGGCCCTAGGCTATTCAGATTGGCGGGGCCCCTTTGAGTTACGGGTAAGCGAAGCGACCCCTTCCAGTTAGGGGGGGCGGTGTGAGCTATTTAAGGTCTAATTAAAAAAAAAAATACATTCTGGCTTATTTAGATTAAATTTAATAGGGAAAGTACATCAAGAAACCAAAAACCATTTACCAAACAGCCATTATAACTATCTGTTATATTCATGCATTTTAAGTGAAATAAACCTCAAGGGACTGCATTTATACTAGATTAGGCTATTAAAGTAGTGACATCATATTCCTATTATATTCTGCATAACCACTACAGCACTATTATTCCCTTTAGAATTCCTGCCATTATTGTTATCATTGCTCATGCCATAAGATTCAAATCATATAACTCAAGAAAGTAAAGACTTGTTTAATTCACAGGTACTTCTTAAATTAACTTTTTTCTGGATTTCATATTGGCAAAATCATCAATTATATTCTGAAAATCAATATTTCTTGTTAGAAGCAACTCAATGGTCAACCAAGGTAGGTTACACAATTTTTGTCTTGGCTCATTGTTGAACGAGTGGTTTTTCACTCTTTTCAAAACAGAAAATGAATGTTCTCCTTCACAGTTAGTAGCTGGATGTGTTAGGTAAAGGCGTTAAACTATGTCAACATTAGGGAAGGTTTCTTGGGATACCTGCATTTCTAAATATTTCAAAGCAGTGAGGAGCACATTTTCGGTGTGAGCTTTACATCTGATTCATATACCAGAAAAATGAAACTAGTTCTTCAACAAAATGTGTCCTGAACATTATGCTGAAAGGTGTTGTTGCAAACTTTAATGCAGCTTCTCTCATTCTGCATTTGGATAGTAGTAATTTTGAACAGAAATCTAAACTGTGTCATTGGGAATCTGGTTGATTTCTTTTCTTTTTCACCAATGCTGTATCAGTGAATCCTGGAATGATGATGTTAGTAGCTGTCTTACATTTCTGCCTTGGTAGAACACAGCTTCATTGTCTGGCTCTTCAAAAGTGCGTTTTTCTTCCTGACCGCTGATGATCAGCCGGTAACTGTAGTCTTTCACAGCAGTTTAGCTTTCTATTAAACATTTCAAATGTTCTTCATTGCGAAGTGAGCCTTACAAATTCCCTAAGCCTGCATAGAGGTTAGCACAAGTAGCCATTTCAATTTCAATTTTCTGAAGTGTCTTGTGCGTGGCATTTAACTATTTCCAGTATACAGTCCCAATAGCACACAGGAGTAGGCCAATTCAAAATCTTCCATTTTGTTGCTAGCTGGCTGCTTCGCTTCTTGTAGTTGCTGTTGGTCTTCATCCTCTGCTATTTGGATTCGAAAGCAGAACGTCTTTCATGCAAAAGCTGTCTTTCAGAGCATGTGTTGCATCATGCTGCACTGACCACCTGTTTTGATATGATTTGATGACATCTCCATGGAATGGTTGACTTGAGGTATACTCCACCGATGTGTTGAAGCAGAGAAAAATTTAAAAGGTGCTTGTAATAGTCAAAATAATGAAAACTTCAGCGACACAACAATTCCACAGCAATGAACCAATACACGATTAAGAGAATGTGATGAAGCTGGGCACATATTCAAGCAAGTGGGTTGATTTGCTTGTACAGTTTGCAATCCATTATATTTACCCGACATGTTACTTGCATTGTCGTAGCTCTGGCCACGGGCTATACATAATAGAGAGATCATGTGCAAGCAGAGTATCCAGACATACATTCCTCATTGTTTCTGCATCATGGCCTGAAAGAGAATGGAATTTTCTAAAGCGCTCTTCAGGCTTACCACTGGAGTCGACAAAGCGAACAATGAATGTCAATTGATCTGTATGTGAAATATTGTGTTGAATCTACACTTATTGCAAAGTATTTTTGCAGTTTTCACAGCTGCAATGTGTTATTGAGGACCTTCTTAGTCATCAGTTTCAATAAATTCATTGATATAGTACGATGACATGTAACGATAAAGTGCCTCTTCTTGCATTCCCCATGGCGTGACACGTGATTTGTAAGGAATGGATCGAATTGTGCTAACAGTTCTATGATCCCTAGGAAAATTGCCATTGTTTTCCGAACCAAAAACTCAATTTTCTCCACGGAAAGAATAGTCCTCTTAGAGATAAAGAATTTTTACACCAGCTAACAACTCTTTCTAGATTTTTTCTCCAATAAGTGCGCTCTTTTTCAGTTTTGATTTTCCAATGAGTATTCCAATAGTTTTTTCTGTGCACGAAATACATGGCTAAAATGCAGCTCCTGTGAGTGGTGCTGTTTTCATTGTTCCTCGAAACGCTGGAATTTTTCAGTCATAGTGATCCCTGTGTGAGGTCTTTTCTTTGTAGAAAATAGCTGCAGTTGAACAGTACACTTTTCCTGGCTTGCAGAGTATACCATCCATGATCTTTTCACTTTTTATGAATTTGAGCTTCCTACAAAACATAGATGACTTTAAACAACGACGACTTCCATCATCATAAATCCTTGCTGTTTCAAAATCAATGTTCAGAGTTTGACTGAAGTTTTCTGCAATGAAAGCATTATGTAGAGAATGGGATTACATTTGGCCCTGAGGCAGGCTCTATTTAAGACAAAAAATCCAGTGGATGGAAATGTCCGTGGGGAGAGACATTGAGAGGAGCATAAAAGAAGTAGATGCTGGCTGAGAAATAATGGAGGGAGGGCTTCTGTCTTTTCGTGTATCTGCAGATTCAACTGTACTGTGGTAACATCAGAAACTGTTTTCGTGGGAGCATGTCTGTGATCTTTCTGCAGCTTCCTACATCTTTCTTTTTCTGTGCTTCTTGAAATTTCTTCGTCCTTTGCTGTGACCCACTCGCTTAAGAACGTCCACATACACGTTCACGGGGGGGGGGGTATGCCATAATGAGGATGTATCATGTCTGTAATCATGTAAATACAAATTTTTCATTTCAAATTATTATTAATTTTTTAATTATTATTAATGTTTTTTTCTGTCCAGTTGGGGGGATATGGCCCTTGTAGCCCACTTTCCTCTGGTGTGCATCTAAAAATTCAAAACGTTACCAGAATGGAGTCATATTACAAGAACTTTTACCATAGGATTAAGTTAGTGATTTGGCTACGTATATTTTCTAATGCATCCTCCGTGATCTCAATTTACTTAAAACTGAAATCGTACGAGTCCAAGACAATGCACAATGGTATTTATATTACCATTTTCATAAAACTAAACTAATCATTATGTTTTTCATGATATAGGCTACCCCACCATAGATAAGGACATGAGGAATTAAAGAATGCAGGGACATTTTCAGATTCACCCAACCAACAATTTTCTGATGTGGCTTATGTGTTTCTGGGGAAATATGTAGTAAATTATTGATGGTTCTTAAACATCATTCCGTGCAAACTTGAAAATAGCATTTGCGACGGAAGTGATGTAGAACATCATCTATTGAGATCTGTTATTGAAATGATAAAGACTTAAAGACTGGACAAGTGTTTTTTAAACTACAACGGATGTTGTTTGCATTTTTTGTTTTTCTTTATAGTATTTTACCAAAAAATCCGTCTTTTACTGGTCCATGCGTCGTTACTGGTCAATTAACCCTATACAGTTAACCTCCCTTAACCATTTAGAGGCGAAAACAACATTTATCCATTACACTTCAATGTCTATCAACAACACTTCGTTATTTGTCACAGTAACAAGGCTAGATAACATGTAATTACTACAGAAAATTGAGGAATCTCCCTTACTCACCCAATAGCAGGAAAACACAGAGTTTGATGTAAAACAAAGGCGTGTGAGCTGTTGCCATCTATGGTTCGGGTTTATTTATTTTTTTGTATTTTATTTTCATTATTTATTTATGTTTTTGATAAATTTTTAAAAATCTATTTTACTCTCCAATCTCTTGATTTTTTAGGTAGGGACCCCTTGCACTTGCACATCGTGCGCAGTCTTTGGATGAGCCCCTGAACCCCCTTGGACCGCGGGGCCCCAATGGCGGGCCCTAGGCAATGCCTAGTTTGCCTTGCGGTAATCCAGCCCTGGACCCATAAAATAATAGTCAAAGATACATAAGAAAGTGTAGGATAAACCCTGATGGATAGTACAATTGAAAGCACTCTCTTGTTAATATTCAAGGTCCTGTGCTCTTAAATTACCACAGCAAATATATAATTTTTCACGTCAGGGGCAAGCAGGTGTAACCAGTCACAGAAAAAGTCCTAGTGACCATGCCTTACTGTTTGCCTCCCAGCCCACACAAATTAGCCTTGAGGACACTGTTTTTTTTTCCTGAACACTCTGGAGGTTTCAGAGTGATACACCATTAAAAGGGCTTTTTCACTCTGCTATCACCATAGCTTTGGCACACATCAACAAAGGAAGCCTGTCTTTATAGGCTATGTCCTGGGAGTGCCTTTTCCTCCTGAGTAATGTACGTCCTGCTTGGCATTTTTTCTTCCAAAACAGGCCTGTTTTGTCACAATTTAAACACTTGTTCAGGTTGCCGTCCTTCACTGTCTATGTATGCCTTGAAGTCCTGCACATATTTTTTCAGCCGCTTGTGGTCCGAACTGACAGCCTCCCATGCTTATCCACACTATGAATGCCAAACTACGCTTCTTAAAATCTCTCAAACCAACTTTGCTGGCTGAAATATTCATCACATCACTAGTTGCTGGATTTTTTAAATTAAATTGTCATGCATTCCTAGCCTTTTCACATATTGAGCGCTTGAGGATGTGTCTCCTGCTATTCTGTTTATCGTTTATCCACAACAATAACAGTCTTCAACATCTTCGAGTACCTTGCGATTCAGTTTCGAATACATAGGTTGCACCTTTGGCAAGAAAAAGCTCTCCTTGGATTGCGTTTTCTTGCCCCACTATAGTAGCGATGGTTGATTGGGGTTTATTTATACAAACCTGACCAGCTCAGAGATATGCCACTCCACTTTCATAATTTATCAATGATCTCTTTCTTCTCTCCATAGTAATTTCACCCTTTTTGTGTAGGGTTGGCAATTAGAGCTTTCTTGGTCCCATGGGAATTATTTTGCAGGTGCAATCACTAAAAAGGCTGGTGATAATATGAATGATTTCAGTTGTTTGTATGTTTGGAAAGCGACCGCGGTGGCTGGCTGCTTGTAAACACTGACCACCCAAGGGACAAGTGAGTCGCGCTAGGCCAAAGTGGACGCGTGTGGTACGGAACGAAATAGACTCCTGGTCGGGTTTTTAAGCGCTAGTCGAGGCATAATTTTTGTAGTCAGGATTTTATCGTTAATCAATGCAATCGCTCGTTGAGGGTCCACCTGGTACTTATACATAATAGCTGTGCTTTAATTTTTTTTTTTTTTCAGTGAACAGGCTGTAATCCGCCGAGGCAGGGTGGACCTAAAACAGAAAACTGAAGGTTTTTTCTTTTTAAATTTAGTAATCCGTGTTTAAATAATAATAAATATATAGTTTTATCTTACATAATTTCATATGACATATGGAAGTTAGAGAAGACCAAGCATGGTGGTTGTTGCTGTGTCTGTGGGAAGTGTAATTCTTAGTGCTTCATGGTTATTCTGTCTCTGCATTATTTTTTTTTTAAAAAAAATTTTGCACTTGTTTTTTTTTGTCTCCGCGCTTGTGACTACGTTATAGGCATTTTGAATTTTTGGTACTACTCGCCCTGTGTGGCATTTTAAGTACAAGAATAGTGCTGAAGGTGAGGCTTGCTCATTTCATGGGGGTATGCCTCAATGTTGGTAAAAGCTTTTGATCCAAAAATTGTAGCTACCCTCCCTTCATTGATTAAACCATACTATTTCTCTTTCCCTAGACTCATGATTCTGTGAGTTGAGCACTTTCCAATTGAATTTATAATTTAATGCTAAATAAGGAAGGGAGTGTGATGAAGTTGGATAATGGATATTTTATGGATCAGCTCATGAGTTGTTGGTCCCACATTTTCTTAGTTGACAGACATTGGGTATTACAAATCAACACTGCTTACAGTGAGAGGGTAAGATTGTAAGATGCTGCTTAGAGTGCAATGTAATGAGGTGGTGCTACGCTGGTTACTCCTATTGATATCTAAACATGTCAAGATGTACATGCTCAATATTTGATGTGAGGACATTGCAACAAAGATATATTCGATTCTTGTATCATTATCATGGAAAGCTTGCATGTTCTTAGGACTTTTATTAAGGAAATGTTTCACTAGTCATGGTAAGCATTTCTTGAGTTAATGTCTTGATCAGAGGATATAACGTGTCTTTTCCATGCAACTTGTTGATTTCACCATACCAGTTCCTCTAAATTATTACCAGGAAATTAAGAAAAGGAAGGTTAAATGACAGAATTAAATTTTTGACCAAGGAATTTTTAATTATTCGCACTTGAATGAAACCACGCAAGAAAACAGCCAGATTAGCCGTGTCACTGTCCAGATCCCAATCTGAAACAACTTGTCCACAATGTCCAAGAATTTAAAAAAAAAAAAATAAATTATTTTTCCTTTTGAAATGGTAGAGAATCTTTTACTGAAGGTAATAAAACATAAGTATGTAAATTGATGGAAAATTGATAAAATTACGCTTTAGCGATTTTGCTGATATCATTGTTATTTAAACCCTTCAGGGTCAAGGCCCAAATCTGGAGGCACGCACCGTGTCACAAGAATTTTCAAAAAAAAAAAATATGTTATTTTGTCTTATGAAATCGTAGAGAATCTTTTTGTGAAGGTAATAAAACAAAAAGTACGAAAATTTGGTGGAAAATTGACGAAATTATGCCTCTCGCGAATTTTGATGTGTCAGCGATATTTACGAATCGGCGATTTTGCGACTTTGACTCCATTTTAGGCCAATTACATTATTCCATCAAACCAAATTCTTAGCTATTTCACTAGTATTACTTCTATTCTATCGATTGAGCACAAGAAATCGCCAAGTCAACTGTTTCAACTACAAAATAAAAGTGATCGGAAAATTGTTGAATTTGGCCAATTTAACACAAAGTTCAAAATATTCCAATTTCAAAATAGGGTCCAGATGACAATGTAGGGCACTTCCAGGCACAAATTACATTTCCTCTGTTCATTAGTTATGTTTTGAGGCTTTACAAATAAAATTCCATTTTGATTTTTTTTATTACATAATGAATTTTTCTTCACACAAAAAATAGAAGATTTACTGTTATGCAATAACTGTAATAATTGTATAAATATTATCACCCTTTTGTGATTGTTATTAGACCCACCAGCTGGCGTGTATTAGACTTGTGAGGTCGTTTTGTTGACTCTTGAATATCGGCAAAAAGTTAACATTTCTGTACTTTGAGCTCCGTTTCAAGCCATTTCCAGTGCTAAAACCATCAAAATCTCTCTATTTTCTGTAATATGTCTTCCATTCTATCAAAGGAGACCAAGTAATGCAAAATACAACTATAAAAAACTACGAAAAAACACTGGCAAAGTTGCTGTTGTAATCGAAAATTCATGATTCATTTTTTTTTCTCTCATTATACACAGTGTTGCTGCAGGATCTGTTTTATGTGGTGCACACATACCACTTAGATGTATTCTTCATATCTAGGCCCAAATGTACCCCTCCAGTTTATCAGAAGTGAGTGAGCTCATGGCGTAGGATCTACGGTTTGGCCCTGAACATAAAGCCGTAGGATCTACGGGACGGACCCTGGAAAGGGTTAAACATCAGCAATTTTGGCCTACATTGGGTCCTATTTTAGGACAATTACATTGTTCAAGTCGACCCATTCTTAGCTATTTTGCTAGTATGTCTTTCCATTTTATTGACTGGGCCAAGAAATCTCCCAATCATTATTCAAACTACCAGTCAAGTGGATCAGAAATAGGTAATAGGTGCATATTTAACACAAATTTCATATATTCATTTTGAAGAATAGGATTTAGAATAAACAATGCAGGGATTCTGGCGTTAAAAATAAATTTCCTGTTTACCTGGAGAAGTTCTGGGGGTCAACGCCCCCGCGGCCCAGTCTGTGACCAGGCCTCATGGTGGGATCAGAGCCTGATCAACCAGGCTGTGGACTGCTGGCTGCACGCAAAACCCCCCAACGTACGAGCCACAGCCCAGCCCTGCTCAAACCCATGTTGCCCTGGGTTGTGTAATTGATGGGTAATTAGATGGGTGGGTGATCATGCTTCTTAGGTCCCTTGCAAAGATTTTATGATATGGGATGTTAGTGCTATCGTTCTGCAGTTCTTTGATATTGCTTTACTGCCCCCTTTGTGGAGTGGGCTGAGGTCTGTGGTTTTTAGTAATTGTGGGACGGGACCCCCATGTCATGCTCCCTCTCCATAGGATGGTAAAAGCTCGTAATAGAGGCTTCTTGCAGTTCTTGGAATGAACGCGGAGTTCCACAAGTCTGGCCTGGGGCAGTGTGATGGGCATGTCATTTATTCGCCTGTTTCGAAGTTCATTTGGCAATCAGATAGGCTTCTTCTTCTTTCAACGTACAGCCGTATCCATGAGGTGGGGTGGCCCAAAAGAAAAAACTGAAGTTTCTCCTTTTAAATTTAGTAATATACGGCGAAGGGGGTACTAGCCCTGGCTCCCGGCATTTTTAGTCGCCTCTTACGACACACATCGGTTACGAGGAAGAATTCTGTTCCACTTTCCCCATGGGAGATAGAGGAAATAAACAAGAACAAAATTAAAAAGAAATAGAAGAAAACCCAGAGGGGTGTGTATATCTATGCTTGTTACATGTATGTGTAGTGTGACCTAGTGTAAGTAGAAGTAGCAAGACTTACCTGTAATCTTGCATAATTTATGAGACAGACAAAGTCACCGCATCCTACCATCATGTAAAACAATTAAGGCTTTCGTTTTACACTCCACTTGGCAGGATGGTAGTACCTCCTGGGCGGTTGCTGTTACCAACCTACTACCTACAATCAGATAGGCTTGTGTTAACCAAATTCTGGGGCTCTCTCATTAAAAAATTCATTTTGATCTTCGGGACTCTGTCTGTGTTAGCGGCTTGCTAAAAAACTGAGTCATATTGGGACTTGAGTAGCTCAATCATTTCCTTGCTGTCATCTGTTTAGGACCCATCGTGTTTAGTAGGGGCCCAATACTGGATGTTTGTTCTCGATGATTTAGTGCGTCAACGGGACTATTTGCGAGCCAATAATTTGGACGAATTAACTCCGATGATTGCCGAAAAGGACGACTTCGATTTGCCGGACTATTATCGAGGGACAACTGTATTACTAAATGTACAAGGAGAAACTTTAGTTTCTCCTTTTGGACCACCCCGCTCTGTGGGTACAGCCGGTGTGTTGAAAGAAAGAAGACCTAATAAGTTAGGAAGCCAGACCCATGGTCGGGTCCATGGTAAAAAAAAAACTCATAACTCATCAAAGATAAAAGTATATCAAAGTATTTGGAAAGTTCTCACATGGAGAAAGTGGAGTGAATTATTCCTTATTAGCATGTGTGTCGTGTTATAAGAGGTGACTAAATGCCTGGGAGCAAGGGGATTGTAATACCTTCTCCTGTATACATTACTAAATTTTAAAAGAGAAACTTTTAGTTTTACTGTTTAGGTCACTCTGGCCTGGTGGGATTGGGCCTTGCACTGAAAAAAAAAATGAAAGTTAAGGAATGTAGGAGAAAAATGTTGATTTGCTACTTTCCACTTTGATCATATCTGATTCCCTCCTATTTCCCAGGCTATGGACCCCACTGGGTTAGTGCTTTCCTTGACTATAATAAAAATATAGATTTTGTAGTTCAATTCTTGTATATTAAATGTTTTAACCAATGACAGGAATTTGGACCACCTGCTGGTTACTGGAGAGAAGGACCTCTGCAGTTCTTTGCTTGGCCTGTTCACAGATGCCATCGCCCACAGGCTACTCCTCATATTCTCCCAGCCCATGGGACTTCTCTACCATGAAGCTGAAAATTTCAGAAATGGCTACACAAATTTAAAGCAGTTTCAGGTAAGAGAGATTGCTCGATTGATTAGCCTACTTAGTAAGTCAGGAAATGTGTAGTTATTTGAAATGATGAGGGACTATTAAGGCAAGTGATTCTTGATAAATGAGACACTTGTGCAACTTTGGGTTCTTCATTTCTGGAAACATCTTGCCAGCCAGTGCTTCTTCAGTGTGGCATGTTTTGGTAATTTCCTGTATATATAGGAGCATCAAAATGTAAAAAATACTTATATGACTCATGGAAATCATAATAACATGTTAGCCCTCAGCCAGGTAGTGAGGTGGGCTAAACAAAAAAGTCACATTACCATCACTGAAACAGTTACACAAATGTAATGGCAGCAAACTGTAGGGACATTTGCACTTTGTCGGCTTACTATGCATCCTATGCAGTCTGGGGCATTCCCATTTTTTATTTTTTCATTCATAATAGTGATATTATGAAGTTAATTTTCATGCAAAGTTCTCAGCGTTAACTAACATTTAATTTTCTTTATGTAGTCAGAATTCGAGCTTCTGTGCAAACAACTGTATGACCTATAATCAGCAGGACACAATGTATTATAAGGCAGCCGAGAAGTTACTGCTATTGGTCAGAAGTTCATGGTTCCTGAGATGCTATTGTCTCTGAGACGTGAAGATCCCCTATGACTTTTCCCTGACAAACGGAAACAGGTAATGTACTTATCCTAAAAGTTCTCAATAGGGCTTTGCTTCAATTATAGTGCTCTGCATTAACAAGGATGGAGTTGAGTGGAGACGAAGGGATTTTGGGACTTGATGAGTGTTGGAGTGTGGAACAGGGTATATTTTATGAGGGGGGGTTTCAGGGAAATTGGTTAGTTGTATTTGAGTCCTGGGGTAGGAGTATAATGGTCTGCACTTTAACCCTTTCTGGATCAGTCTTGTTATAGTTACGGCTTTAAAGCCAGGGTTGGTTCCAGAATACTACGCCAAAATTTTTAGTGGTTCCAATCTTGCAGGGAAAGCTGGTAGGCCACATATAAAAGAATGGGTCTGCTGGTCAGTTATGCACAGTATAAAAAAATCTGCAGCACGCAGTGTTATAATGGAAAAAAAAAAAAAATGACCTGTTTTTGTGTAAAGCAGCGACTTTGTTGTGTATTTTCATATGGTTTTAATGGTTGTATTCTTGGTTTCTTGGTGTATTTGATAAAAGGAAGTATGTTTAATAGAAATAGAGATGTATTTGAATGGTTTACAGACTAAAAGTAGCTTGAACATTGAGCTCAAAGCAGTAAAAAATGGTTTGATTTTTGTCAATAATGAGAATAAACAAATCATGTCACACGTCCAAACACATCGACTTGCTGGATCTAATATGTACTCTCACAAATACACTGACATTATTTATACAATTATTACCATATGCAGGCGTCTGGAATAAACAGTAAATCTTCTATTTTTTTGTGTGAATAAAAATTTAAAATGAAAAGGCAAGTGTAATATAAGGAGGGTCCTGGAGACAAGATATGAACAGAGAAAGTGTTATTTTGTGCCAGGGGGGGGGGGGGGGGGGGGGGGGGAAAATGTCTGCATTATTTATTTCTAGACCCTATTTGAAATTGGCCCTATCTTGATTTTGTGTTAAATTGGACAATTAGTAATTTCTGATACTTTATTGGGTAGTTGATATAGGTAAAGGGGCAGTTTCTTGTACTCAATCGATAGAATAAAAGGAGTTTAGTTTAAGCAAGCTATGAGATTTGGTCAACTGAAACATGGAATTGGCCCAAAATAGGGTCAAATGGGCAAATTTGTCGTTGTAAAATATTGCCGAAATCGCTAACTTCATGAGGGTGTAATTTTGTAAGTTTTTCCATCAATTCATCGAGCAAGTTTGAGACAAGGGTCTCGACACTCAACGGGTTAAAGGAGGGGTTTGTGCTTAGGAGTAACATCTAAATGTTGTAACTGCACACCACTACAAGACCTTGATAGTTGAATGATGATGAAAGTGTTTTTTTTTTTTTTTTTTTTGGTGGTCTTACTACTCCTGGGTGGGAGATGGCCATTGTGTTAAAAAAAAATGTTGTTAAAAATTGGTATATTGCTAAAGTGGTGTAGTAAATGTTAAAATAGGAAAACTATTTGGTGACATTCCATGACCGTTTCAAGTTTTGGAATGGGATGATAATGGGTATAAAATCATACACGGTAATTGCAGTGTTTTCGCCCATTTTCATGTTTCTCTGTCTTGTAATATTGTGTAGTTACTAAAAAATTGTTTCTAAATGGAATTTACGAGAAAAGGTTATCAGTGATAAATTGAGTAGTTTGGTATAGCACAGTTTTTAGTAATACAAGCAGTTTCATCTTGTACAGTGAGACATGAGTTTTTGTCATGCCCTAGAGTGTTTATAAAAATCCTATAGTTATTCTCGATAAAAGTTTTTTTTGTTAATAATTTTGGTGTTCTGGAAACAGATTAATTGGTCCGTTCCAGACACCTAAAAATTATTAACAAAAAATTACATTTTATAGAGAATAGCCATAGTTTTTACTACAAACTTAGGGCATACGATACACCGAGGTTCCACTGTAATAATGATCATTTTAACGTTGCATATTCTGGATCGTAGAAGTATTGTGTGCGTGCAGCTCTGTTTATCTTAGCGTGGCTTTGATATCAACCCCGCATTGACTTATAGAGTAGACATCTGGATGACACCTTGGATACAGAACCTTTTTTTAGAGTCAATGGATGAGTACTGACAGCAAGGAGCCTCAGAGGAGAGAAATGTTTCCACCTTGTGTGTCTCTGAGGATTCATTAGTGAATTGTTATCCGGGTGATTTGTTGTTCTGTATGTGATAAGCATTGCTGTATGACTCTTTGGGTTTAGCACTTATGTTATGGGTTATTATAATAATAATAATAATATGTATGAATAATGGAGGGTACCCATAATAATTGTGTATTTTGTTTTACAGTTAAATTGGAAGCAGTGCAAGATGAACCATGACCGCTGAAGGAGATTCTGGAACTGTTCAAAATGCTTCTTGTGAAGCGGCAGAAAAACTAACCCTCAAGAAACCAGTTAGTACAGTGAGTTCCATTATGATGTGCTCAGAATTACTACAATACTAATGTTTATCATTAGAACTAACCCTGAATTATGGTTGTTGTCATTCTGAATGCCTGAGAACTTGGTGATCTAGTTTTATGTGATTCTTTATAAGAATGTGAGATCTTGGAAGACAGGATGTTATTTTCCGGAAGCATGAGATTACACAATTTAACCCGCACATAAAAGGAGAGAAGCTTACGGTTGACGTTTCGGTCCTACTTGTACCATTGACAAAGTCACAACTGTCGAGCGTCGTAAGCTTCTCTCTTTTATGTGCGGGTTATTTGTGTATCGTTCCAGTCACTTATTGTGCCCTTTTTTCTGTTATTGTTAAGCATGAGATAGTTATAGTTCACCAAGTGTTCCTTGTGCTTTCTTAAATCGGATCTGTGTGGATATAATAAGTACTACAGGCAAGAGCCCCACTTACTGCATTTTGCTAATGCGCAGTTTTCAGCTATGCCCTTTTTTTCATTTATTCAGATTATGCAATAAATATATACGACACTTATTATAAACTAAGGACGGAATATTTTAAGATAAGCAATGTGTATACTGTATATATATAGGCCTAGCTTTGTTGTTCATTTAATATATTGATAGAGTTAAAAGTTATTTTAAAAGTGAAAAAAGTTTCACTTTACAGAGATTTTTGCTTTACTGCGTAGCTGGAACCTAACCTGCTGTATAAGCAGAAGCCCATCTGTATATCTAGACAAATGGTTGCTCTTCCCTTTTACTTAAGGTACTTCAAGTGTAGGAAGAAAGATTAATTTGTTTTTTTATGACTAAATTCTTGCAGTGAAAGTGTTAAATTTACATGTATATGATAATGCATCATCTAGTGTGTATTTACTCACTGTACACATTTTAATTTTTAATATGTTTGTATGGCTGAAAAGTGTATTTGGACTGTAATAGTTTCTTGGACTCAATTGCTATTTGTTTTGATTGAGAATTTTTTTACTTGGTGGGTGACCTTATACAGAATCTTTCCCCGTACTCAAACCAGCTGGCTAACGATACATGTATGAGGGTGTGGTTATCATGGAAGGTAAAGTAGCAGTGTAGTGGTGGAGAACATACAATATGGTCTTGTGGGACTATCAGAGTGTGGATTAATTGTGAATTATGATCAAATATGAATTTTACATTTACTTTGTAAACTTCAAAGGACTGAAGTGTTTGTCTTTGTAAAGTAGGCTATTGGATGAGTTGGTCACAAGCCACCCCATGTAAACACTGGCAGTTGTTGTCACATGCAGTGTCATTGAAGGTCTGCTTAAGTTCCTATCACCTCCTGTCAATTACAGTAAATGCTTGTTAAATAATTCTTACTTGTTTTCCCATGCTTGTTTCTTTTCACGTTCTTCTGTGGCCTCTTATATGGGTTTGCAAACTTTTTTCTAGTGCTAGGATGGATGACTTTTCTATGCAAGGAAGTGATGACTAAATTTTATGATTAATACAAGCATGTAAAAAGTTATGTAATTGATACCTGCATAATAAGGACAACTGCCAAAAATAGGGATAACTGTAATAATCAGAATTCTTGATTAATACGTGTTTTTGTTAACTTTCCTCAGCTTGGGTTCTTACGTCAGCGAGGGAGACGGCACCACCACCCTCGTTTTTCTGACTGGTTGTGAGGGGTAATGATCCAAGATTGAAAGAGAAGCCTGTCACCCCCCCCCCCCCCCCCCCCCCCCCCCCCCCCCCCCCCCCCCCCCCCCCCCCCCCCCCCCGTCTTGGACTCCTCACTGGGAAAGGCTTACCCAAGGTTCAGGCCATGCTCCCACAAACTTCCGAGTGACAAGAGAAGCATGGCCAAAACCATAGTATGTACACTAGCAAAGAAATTTTCTACTCGGACTCTCAGCATGGTTGCTGGGCAGGCAAATTATGAGATTTATCACATAATGGAAGTAGTTGTTTTTAAGCTTAATCATCATCATATTTCAAACAGATTCGACTATTTCCTTCGAGGCAGGGCGGCCCAAAAAGAAAAACAAAAGTGTCTCTCTTTAATTTTAGTAGTGTGTACAGGATAAGTGTTATTAAGCCCCAGCTCCCGCATTTTGGTCGACTCTTAAAACACGCACGGCTTCAGAAAGGAAGAATTTGTTTCCACTCCCCATGGAGATCAGAGGAAAGAAAGAACAAGAATTAGTAAGTAAAAATAGAGAAAACTCAGAGGGGGTGTGTATATATATGCTTGTATATGCATGTGTAGTGTAAGTGAAGTGCAGACGTACCTGTAATTTGCATGTAGAGGCAAAAAAGACACCAGAAATCCTACCATCTACAAACCAATTTACAGTTTTTTGTTTTACATCACTTGGTAGGACGGTAGTAGTCCCTGGGCGGCTGCTGATTACCAACTGATTCTTTCTTCATACGACCGGCCGTATCCCACGCCCAGGGCGGGGTGGCCCAAAAGGAAAAACGAAAGTTTTCCTTTTCATTTAGTAGTATTACAGGAGAAGAGGTTACTAGCCCCTTGCTCCCGGCATTGTAGTCGCTCTTACAACACGCATGCTTACGGAGGAAGAATTCTGTTCCACTTCCCCATGGAGGTAAGAAAGAAATAAACAGACAAGAAATCTAGATAGAAAAATAGAAGAAAACCCATAGGGGTTGTAGATATATGCTTGATAATGTATGTGTAGGGTGGACCTAAGTGTAAGTAGAAGTAGCAAGAATTACTTGAAATCTTGCATGTGTATGAGAAGAAAAAAATGACACCAGCAATCCTTCCATCATGTAAAAACAATTACAGGCTTCGTTTACACTCACTTGGCAGGACAGTAGTACCTCCCTGGGTGGTTGCTGTCTATCAACCTACTACCTAGGTACCAACTTACTATCTAAATAAAACTTGATCTGTATGACAATAATCATTGAATGTGTGTAGTCAGCTGTAATACTTTCCTGGTTTTATCACATTTTAAGTTTAAACAGTGATCAGTTGGTGTTTGGTATTTATATAATTATGATTTGTTTCAGTTAAACCACTGTACTATGGCTCCTACTCCTCTTTCTGCCCCTCCTATGACTCAACATTTGCTAATTTGACCAAAGAGGAGAGTGAGAGTGGTTTAGGCTACTTATGGAAATGAAACAGCTGTTCAGTATGCAATAGGTAAAGTGTAATAGTTTGGACTAATTAAGATATTAAATGTTAGATTCTTCTTCGTCTGTTTAATGCCAATTAAAGAGTGTAAACTTGTGGGTCTGGGTATACTTTGATGAGTTTACAACAATCTGTCACTACCATAAACAGGCCGGTTTAAAGAAGTCTCGGGCCCTAGGCTATTCAGATTGGCGGGGCCCTTTGAGTTACGGGTAAGCGAAGGACCCCTTCCAGTTAGGGGGGGCGGTGTGAGCTATTTAAGGTCTAATTAAAAAAAAAAATACATTCTGGCTTATTTAGATTAAATTTAATAGGGAAAGTACATCAAGAAACCAAAAACCATTTACCAAACAGCCATTATAACTATCTGTTATATTCATGCATTTTAAGTGAAATAAACCTCAAGGGACTGCATTTATACTAGATTAGGCTATTAAAGTAGTGACATCATATTCCTATTATATTCTGCATAACCACTACAGCACTATTATTCCCTTTAGAATTCCTGCCATTATTGTTATCATTGCTCATGCCATAAGATTCAAATCATATAACTCAAGAAAGTAAAGACTTGTTTAATTCACAGGTACTTCTTAAATTAACTTTTTTCTGGATTTCATATTGGCAAAATCATCAATTATATTCTGAAAATCAATATTTCTTGTTAGAAGCAACTCAATGGTCAACCAAGGTAGGTTACACAATTTTTGTCTTGGCTCATTGTTGAACGAGTGGTTTTTCACTCTTTTCAAAACAGAAAATGAATGTTCTCCTTCACAGTTAGTAGCTGGATGTGTTAGGTAAAGGCGTTAAACTATGTCAACATTAGGGAAGGTTTCTTGGGATACCTGCATTTCTAAATATTTCAAAGCAGTGAGGAGCACATTTTCGGTGTGAGCTTTACATCTGATTCATATACCAGAAAAATGAAACTAGTTCTTCAACAAAATGTGTCCTGAACATTATGCTGAAAGGTGTTGTTGCAAACTTTAATGCAGCTTCTCTCATTCTGCATTTGGATAGTAGTAATTTTGAACAGAAATCTAAACTGTGTCATTGGGAATCTGGTTGATTTCTTTTCTTTTTCACCAATGCTGTATCAGTGAATCCTGGAATGATGATGTTAGTAGCTGTCTTACATTTCTGCCTTGGTAGAACACAGCTTCATTGTCTGGCTCTTCAAAAGTGCGTTTTTCTTCCTGACCGCTGATGATCAGCCGGTAACTGTAGTCTTTCACAGCAGTTTAGCTTTCTATTAAACATTTCAAATGTTCTTCATTGCGAAGTGAGCCTTACAAATTCCCTAAGCCTGCATAGAGGTTAGCACAAGTAGCCATTTCAATTTCAATTTTCTGAAGTGTCTTGTGCGTGGCATTTAACTATTTCCAGTATACAGTCCCAATAGCACACAGGAGTAGGCCAATTCAAAATCTTCCATTTTGTTGCTAGCTGGCTGCTTCGCTTCTTGTAGTTGCTGTTGGTCTTCATCCTCTGCTATTTGGATTCGAAAGCAGAACGTCTTTCATGCAAAAGCTGTCTTTCAGAGCATGTGTTGCATCATGCTGCACTGACCACCTGTTTTGATATGATTTGATGACATCTCCATGGAATGGTTGACTTGAGGTATACTCCACCGATGTGTTGAAGCAGAGAAAAATTTAAAAGGTGCTTGTAATAGTCAAAATAATGAAAACTTCAGCGACACAACAATTCCACAGCAATGAACCAATACACGATTAAGAGAATGTGATGAAGCTGGGCACATATTCAAGCAAGTGGGTTGATTTGCTTGTACAGTTTGCAATCCATTATATTTACCCGACATGTTACTTGCATTGTCGTAGCTCTGGCCACGGGCTATACATAATAGAGAGATCATGTGCAAGCAGAGTATCCAGACATACATTCCTCATTGTTTCTGCATCATGGCCTGAAAGAGAATGGAATTTTCTAAAGCGCTCTTCAGGCTTACCACTGGAGTCGACAAAGCGAACAATGAATGTCAATTGATCTGTATGTGAAATATTGTGTTGAATCTACACTTATTGCAAAGTATTTTTGCAGTTTTCACAGCTGCAATGTGTTATTGAGGACCTTCTTAGTCATCAGTTTCAATAAATTCATTGATATAGTACGATGACATGTAACGATAAAGTGCCTCTTCTTGCATTCCCCATGGCGTGACACGTGATTTGTAAGGAATGGATCGAATTGTGCTAACAGTTCTATGATCCCTAGGAAAATTGCCATTGTTTTCCGAACCAAAAACTCAATTTTCTCCACGGAAAGAATAGTCCTCTTAGAGATAAAGAATTTTTACACCAGCTAACAACTCTTTCTAGATTTTTTCTCCAATAAGTGCGCTCTTTTTCAGTTTTGATTTTCCAATGAGTATTCCAATAGTTTTTTCTGTGCACGAAATACATGGCTAAAATGCAGCTCCTGTGAGTGGTGCTGTTTTCATTGTTCCTCGAAACGCTGGAATTTTTCAGTCATAGTGATCCCTGTGTGAGGTCTTTTCTTTGTAGAAAATAGCTGCAGTTGAACAGTACACTTTTCCTGGCTTGCAGAGTATACCATCCATGATCTTTTCACTTTTTATGAATTTGAGCTTCCTACAAAACATAGATGACTTTAAACAACGACGACTTCCATCATCATAAATCCTTGCTGTTTCAAAATCAATGTTCAGAGTTTGACTGAAGTTTTCTGCAATGAAAGCATTATGTAGAGAATGGGATTACATTTGGCCCTGAGGCAGGCTCTATTTAAGACAAAAAATCCAGTGGATGGAAATGTCCGTGGGGAGAGACATTGAGAGGAGCATAAAAGAAGTAGATGCTGGCTGAGAAATAATGGAGGGAGGGCTTCTGTCTTTTCGTGTATCTGCAGATTCAACTGTACTGTGGTAACATCAGAAACTGTTTTCGTGGGAGCATGTCTGTGATCTTTCTGCAGCTTCCTACATCTTTCTTTTTCTGTGCTTCTTGAAATTTCTTCGTCCTTTGCTGTGACCCACTCGCTTAAGAACGTCCACATACACGTTCACGGGGGGGGGGGTATGCCATAATGAGGATGTATCATGTCTGTAATCATGTAAATACAAATTTTTCATTTCAAATTATTATTAATTTTTTAATTATTATTAATGTTTTTTTCTGTCCAGTTGGGGGGATATGGCCCTTGTAGCCCACTTTCCTCTGGTGTGCATCTAAAAATTCAAAACGTTACCAGAATGGAGTCATATTACAAGAACTTTTACCATAGGATTAAGTTAGTGATTTGGCTACGTATATTTTCTAATGCATCCTCCGTGATCTCAATTTACTTAAAACTGAAATCGTACGAGTCCAAGACAATGCACAATGGTATTTATATTACCATTTTCATAAAACTAAACTAATCATTATGTTTTTCATGATATAGGCTACCCCACCATAGATAAGGACATGAGGAATTAAAGAATGCAGGGACATTTTCAGATTCACCCAACCAACAATTTTCTGATGTGGCTTATGTGTTTCTGGGGAAATATGTAGTAAATTATTGATGGTTCTTAAACATCATTCCGTGCAAACTTGAAAATAGCATTTGCGACGGAAGTGATGTAGAACATCATCTATTGAGATCTGTTATTGAAATGATAAAGACTTAAAGACTGGACAAGTGTTTTTTAAACTACAACGGATGTTGTTTGCATTTTTTGTTTTTCTTTATAGTATTTTACCAAAAAATCCGTCTTTTACTGGTCCATGCGTCGTTACTGGTCAATTAACCCTATACAGTTAACCTCCCTTAACCATTTAGAGGCGAAAACAACATTTATCCATTACACTTCAATGTCTATCAACAACACTTCGTTATTTGTCACAGTAACAAGGCTAGATAACATGTAATTACTACAGAAAATTGAGGAATCTCCCTTACTCACCCAATAGCAGGAAAACACAGAGTTTGATGTAAAACAAAGGCGTGTGAGCTGTTGCCATCTATGGTTCGGGTTTATTTATTTTTTTGTATTTTATTTTCATTATTTATTTATGTTTTTGATAAATTTTTAAAAATCTATTTTACTCTCCAATCTCTTGATTTTTTAGGTAGGGACCCCTTGCACTTGCACATCGTGCGCAGTCTTTGGATGAGCCCCTGAACCCCCTTGGACCGCGGGGCCCCAATGGCGGGCCCTAGGCAATGCCTAGTTTGCCTTGCGGTAATCCAGCCCTGGACCCATAAAATAATAGTCAAAGATACATAAGAAAGTGTAGGATAAACCCTGATGGATAGTACAATTGAAAGCACTCTCTTGTTAATATTCAAGGTCCTGTGCTCTTAAATTACCACAGCTCAAGAAAAGACAGAAAAAGAAAGTGTAGGACTGCAAGATCACAGACATGCTCACAAAACAGTTTCTGATGTTACCAGTACAGTTGAATCTGCAGATACGTCAGATCATACAGGAAGCCCTCCCTCCATTATTTCTCAGCCAGCATCTACTTCTTTTGTGTCTCCTCTCAATGTCTCAACGGACATTTCATCCACAGGATTTGTCTTAAAAGATCCTGCCTCATGGCCAAATGTAACCCCAGATTCTCTACGTAATGCTTTCATTGCAGAAAACTTCAGTCAAACTCTGAACATTGACTTTAGGAAATCAGCAAGGATTTATGATGATGGAAGTCGTCGTTGTTTAAAGTCATCTATGTTTTATAGGAAGCTTGCAAATTCAGAAACTGTGAAAAGATCATGGATGGTATACTCTGAAAGCTCAGGAAAAGTGTACTGTTCAGCATGCAAGCTATTTTCTACCAAAGAAAATACCTTCACACAGGGGTTCAATGACTGGAAAAATTCCAAGCGTTTCGAGGAACATGAAAACAGCACCACTCACAGGAGCTGCATTTTAGCCAGTGTATTTCGTGCACAGAAAAAAGGCTTATTGGATTCTCATTTGGAAAATCAAACTGAAAAAGAGCGCACTTATTGGAGAAAAGTTCTAGAAAGAGTTGTTGCTGTTGTAAAATTCTTAGCTCTAAGAGGACTTGCTTTCCGTGGAGAAAAATGAGGTTTTTGGTTCGGAAAACAATGGCAATTTCCTAGGGATCATAGAACTGTTAGCACAATTCGATCCATTCTTAGCAAATCATGTGTCACGCTTGGGAATGCAGGAAGAGGCACTGTATCTTACATGTCATCTACTATATGCAATGAATTTATTGAACTGATGACTAAGAAGGTCCTCAATAACATCATAGCAGCTGTGAAAACTGCAAAATACTTTGCAATAAGTGTAGATTCAACACCAGATATTTCACATACAGATCAATTGACATTCATTGTTCGCTTTGTCGACTCCAGTGGTAAGCCTGTAGAGGCTTTATAAAATTCATTCCTCTTTCAGGCCATGATGGAGAAAACAATGATGAATGTAGTACTGGATACTCTGCTTGAACATGATCTCTCTATTATGGATTGCCGTGGCCAGAGCTACGACAATGCAAGTAACATGTCGGGTAAATATAATGGATTGCAAGCCCGTATCAAGCAAATCAACCCACTTGCTGAATATGTGCCCTGCTCAGCACATTCTCTTAATCTTGTTGGGTCATGTGCTGCGGAGTGTTGTGTCGCTGCAGTTTCATTTTTTGGACTTTTACAAGCACTCTTTAATTTTTTCTCTGCTTCAACGCATCGGTGGAGTATACTCAAGTCAACCATTCATGGAGATGTCATCAAATCATTATCAACAACAAGGTGGTCAGCGCAGCATGATGCAACACATGCTTTGAAAGACAGCTTTGCTGAAATACGTTCTGCTTTGATCCAAATAGCAGAGGATGAAGACCAGACAGCAACTACAAGAAGCGAAGCAGCCAGCTTAGCATCAAAATTGGAAGATTTTGAATTGGCCTTACTCTGTGTGCTTTGGGACTGTATACTGGAACGGTTAAATGCCACGAACAAGACACTTCAGAAAATTGAAATTGAAATGGCTACTTGTGCTAACCTCTATGCAGGCTTAGTGGAATTTGTAAGCTCACTTCGCAATGATGAAGCTTTTGAAATGTTTGAAGAGAAAGCTAAACTGCTGGTGAAAGACTACAGTTACCGGGCTGATCATCAGCGGTCAAGGAAGAGGAAACGCAATTTTGAAGAGCCAGACAATGAAATTGTGTTGCTACCAAGGCAGAAATGTAAGACAGCTACATACTTCGTCATTCTGGATTCACTGATTACAGAATGGTGAAAAGAAAAGAAATCTACCAGAATCTCAATGACAAGTTTGGATTTCTGTTCAAAATTACTACTATGCCAGATGCAGAATTGAGAGAAGCTGCATTAAAGTTGCAACAACACCTTTCAGCAGATGTTCAGGAACATT